>OZ029923.1:20823105-21185605 GCA_964023275.1 Norana najaformis
GACAGTGTACACAATCATTGTTGCTGTAAGCTTCATAATACAATAGCCATTAGGAATGTTTAGTTTTTGTTATTTCTACTGTATAGCTATCTATTTGATGTTGCAGGAAATGCCTAGAAAGTGTTGTGTTCCAGAATGCTGTTCAAATTACAGAGGAACAGATTATGTCACTGTATTCAGATTTCCAAATGACGAGAAGCAGCGGACTAAATGGATCCGTACAATTCCACGGAAGGATTTCACTCCTACCAAAGATGCTGTCGTATGCATAAAACATTTTTCAGCAGAGTTTATAGTAACTAAAGACTGTGTAAAGCGTCCAGATGGATCAGTTTTAAGTGTTAAGCGGACTAATCCTAAACTTGCTGAAGAGGCATATCCGTCTATTTTTCCAATTTTGCCGTCTTACCTCTCAACCGAGCCACCAAAAAAGCGTCGAACACCAGAAGACAGACACGCAGAACTGGCTAAACGGGATCAACAGGTATTTATGGACTGGGAACAAAATGACACCATTGATTCTTTTGACACGCTACGTTCTGGGATTAATGCTCATATTGGACGTGAACCTGATTTTGTTGTTATTCCATCAGACAGTCATGTGTGTATATGTTTACTTGATACTACTGAATGTCCTAAAATCAAAGTCGCTGTTAAAATTGTAAATAATTTAAAAGTTTCTGTTTTTTGTGATAATGTTCGTATATCTGGTGATCGTTTGTCATGGATCTTGGGATCTGATGAATTGCTTGACCGTTGGTCAAAACTAGATTCACTGATAAGTCATTTTATGAAGGGTGATTTCGAGTGTACCTCTGAGTCCAGAGTGGAGCATGCTCTTGCTGTTCTTCAGGAGCTATGTGATGAAGCTGACAGTACACAGTTGGATAAAAGTTCATTTTCTTTGAACTTTTTGACTGAGCAACTGCGCATTCGTTTGATGTCACGTAAAACTTACAGTGCAAAAATGATGCTTTGGGCTTGTAAATTGTTTCTGTTTTCTCCTAAAGCATATGATTTTGTTAGGAAAAGCGTTTTGATATTGCCTCATGAGTCATATTTGCGACGTCTGACATCTTGTTTGTCATCATCTAATGCAGGTTCTGTAACTGATGTACATAGTGCATATTTGAGAAACAAGGCTCGGTATCTCGAGCCATATCAGAAAATTGTTTCGTTGATGTTGGATGAGATACATGTTGAGCCTACAGCAACTTTTAAAGGTGGCAATATTCAAGGCTTTGCCAGCAACAACTCGCAACAGCATGCAACAACAGTGCAGGCCTTCATGATTGCATCTGTTCTTGGTAAGGACAGAGAGGTGGTATCTCTTGTTCCAGTTCTTAACATGACAGCTGCATATTTGAAGGAAATTACATTGAAAGTGTTGCATGCTGTACATGATGCTGGCTACAGAGTGTTGTGTATTATCTCTGACAATAATCGAATTAATCGAAACATGTTTACACTATTGTGTGGTGGAAACGAGCTGAAGCCATTTATTGATAACCCATTTGACAGCACCATTAAACTATTTTTCTTGTTTGATTCTGTTCACTTACTTAAATGCATTAGGAACAACTGGATAAACCAAGCTGATGCAAGTCAAACATTTACATTTCCTGATCTTGATAAAAAATCTTTAATTCACAGAGCTTGTTTTGCAGATCTGAAAAAATTGCATAACTTTGAAGAAACCCGGGTTGTCAGACTGGCTCCAAATTTAACACATAAGGCTTTAAACCCATCGAACACTGAACGTCAAAAGGTCAGCTTGGCTTTGAAAGTGTTTAATGAAAAGACTATTGCAGCACTTAGCTTCTTTCCTGCACTTAGTGAATCAGTTGATGGCACTAAAACATTCCTTGAAATAATTTTGAAATTATGGAAACTTTTCAATGTGAAAGATCCACATAAAGGGCGACATTTGCGTGACAGAGACAGTGACCCATTCCGATCTGTTGATGATGAACGGCTGAAATTTATGGAAGGGATTGTTTTGTGGCTTAACAACTGGGAAACAATGAAGTGCAAGGGCAGACATGGCTCTTTGTCGCAAGAGACTCATTTTGCTCTTCTACATACTGTCAGATCTATGCACTTGCTGATCCATTATTTGCTGGTTGAATTCAAATTTAACTATGTACTTCCTGGAAAATTCCAGACTGATAATCTGGAATACCGATTTTCTCAGTACCGACAGCTGTCTGGAGGAAATTATCACATATCAGTAAGGCAGATTATAGAGTCAGAAAAAAAGTTGAAGCTCATCAGTGTCTTGCATTTGAAGTCTGCCAAGTGTGGTGATTTTAATTTGATTAAATTTCTGTCCGACGTGGACGATCAAGGAAGTTATACTGCAGATGCAGTTATACCTGATGCTTTTGCTGATGTTGTAAACGATTGTAGTGATGGCTGTATAGATGAAAGGGACTTAACTTGCATTGTTTTCATTGCTGGCTATATTGCACATAAAGTTTGTAAAATATTCACTTGTAAGTTGTGTCAGTATGAACTCTGTACTGATAGAGAGCTGCTATGTGAATTCAATGAAAACCTGGACGACAAATTCTTTTATATTGAAATTTTGAACAGGGGGGGTCTTAAATGGCCGACCCAGTTTCTGACTGATATTGTTTCAGATGTTTTGGTTGTATTTAATTGTCTTATTTCCAAGAAATATGAGACTGAGTTTTTATCCATAGCAAATCAGAGAGATTTAGTCGTCCGTATTAGCTTGGATTTTATTAATCACACAAATAACACCTGTGAATGTGGTAATGCAACATCAAAACTTTTATATAGATCTGTTTTCACTGCTGCAAACATAATGTTGAATAACTACACCAAACTTGTGAATGACAAAAAGAAGCCTGAAAAGTCGGAAAAAAGTAAAGGAAATTGGCAACACTTGTTGGAAAATGACCTATACTAAGAAGCACGAGTTAAATTCAACGTTTTTATTTAAAACTATATTTATGACAGTTATTCAATATTATGTTTGGGATGAGTGAATGTTACATAATTTTTGTCATTGTAATATAAGTGTATTTGTGAAAATTAATGTACAGTACATGTTCCTGCTTATAATTAAGTTCTTGTGTTCTAAATGTACTCAAGCTCACAAACAGATCCATTAGATGCATTTATGAGCTTGATTTCACTTTTTTGGATTATCATTAATTTTATGTACATTTTCTGTTAGCTTTAAATTATTCTAGATAGTTCTTAATGTACTTGTCTGTACACATTATCCATTAGTTAGTTTGTCTTCTTTTTCTGGTTATTGGTTTTCCAGTGCACTGTTTGTTAGCTTTAAAATGATCTAAATGTACTCATTAAAACACATCATCCATTAATTGGTTTGTTTTCTCTTTTTTCAATTATTGATTTTTCAATATGCATTTTTTTTAAATGACACTGTCAATTTCAACTGTCTACACCAATAAAGAAATAAATAAATAAGTATAATGGTAACTGCTATCTAACGAATAAACACACCAGTGAGCCACGGCCTTCTGAGTGAGCCTCCGCTGATGACGTCACAGATAGTTGTAGCTGGCCTGTTCCTATTTAGATGGCCGTGGTTTAAGACAGTTTGAAATTGTTTGCTGAACCTCTAGCGTCAAAGGCAACAACGGATCCTATGTATGTGCTGCGGAAGAGGAGGAGGGTCCAACACAATGAATTCATTGGGGGAGATCCTTCACCACCGTTGCCCGTTTGAATGGGCGCCACGCCATTTAAGGTCCCCCGTGTACGGACCAGATCTCGAAATGATGTGCGGAATATTAATAGTGATTGTAATTAGAAATTTGTATAGCGCCGCTCAAGAGAAACTAATCAGCGGCCTAAGTGATGTTGAATTTCATTAGGCAGGTAAAGCCCATCAATTGGCAAACAATGATAGATATCTAGAAGAGTCACCGGTTCCTGGCTCCTGTACACACGCAGGGACCAACCAAAGGATACCCACTCAGAGCTCGCAGTTGGCAGAGCTAACGACACTGTCCAGACGGGACCCCGTTTGTAGGTACCGTCGGGCTTCGATTACATGCGGCAAAAATCGTCCAAAGCACAAGAGATCCTAAGGACAATCAGAAATGACTCCGAAATGCAGTAGAAGTTCTGACGATATCCAACAAGCTAGGGAACCAGAAGTCGAACTAGTTCAAGACAGCCAGATGATGGATGGACGGACGGACGGATGGTTGGATAGATAGATTGATGGCTGGATGGATGGCTGGCTGGATGGATGGTTCGTCTGTCTCAACTTACTTATTCACCTTAGCCCTACTTCCGTTTAACCTCGAATTGTCACCAGTCTTCTCAACTGATAAAATTTCTAAATGAAGTTTCGATTGAAGCGACTATCGACTAATGCCTTGGGCATTATGATAGCGGCACTCAGATTAGAGCGAGTGGATGAAAGCATGACTGAATGAAATTAAGGATACACGTGAAATTGTAAATGCTGTAAATGACTTTAGCAACAAGATAATTTTGCCAAATCGCAACAGTTATTCATTCACTCACCCATGCCATGAATTTGGCGATTCTTGTAGACGATAGTTGTCACTGGAAAACGACATTGGACAAAACAACAATGTGTTACATACGATTGATTGGCTGGGTGGCTGGCTGATTGGCTGGGTGGCTGATTGACTGGGTGGCTGATTGGCTGGGTGGCTGATTGGCTGGGTGGCTAATTGGCTGGGTGGCTGATTGGCTGGGTGGTTACAGGGCTGGCTGGTTTTGTGGGTGGGCAGTTAGTTGGTTGACTAGTTCACTGACTGATAATTACCTTCGTTCTGTGCTCGTCTGCATTGTCTGTGTAGTCCGAAATTCACCAATCGTGTCCATGTATGGCGAGGGGCCCAACTGGTCTTTTCCAACAACTTCGGGGACCGGATATCAGCTACCCGAGCTCTTGCATTGTCCTGTTCGACGTCGCAACGCGCGATATGTCCAAACACCCGGAATGACAGCCTTACTTACTGACATACTTAAATCCATACTTATTTACTGACTTACGATTTACTTGCCTACTGACTGACTGACTGA
This sequence comes from Norana najaformis, assembly GCA_964023275.1. NCBI lineage: Eukaryota > Metazoa > Annelida > Clitellata > Crassiclitellata > Hormogastridae > Norana > Norana najaformis. The sequence goes on from OZ029923.1 coordinate 20,828,170, forward strand.
CTGACTGACTGACTGACTGACTGACTGACTGACTGACTGACTGACTGACTGACTGACTGACTGACTGACTGACTGACTGACTGACTGACTGACTGACTGACATCATCATCTGTATCATTGGTATTATTATGTCCTTGATGACATGCATTTAAACGAATCACTGTTGCCTGGAAATAGGTCACTTCATATGAACTTTGCATATGCAACCGTTATCAGAGCAATAAAGTATTAATTTTTGTTACTTTAAAGTGACCTGTCCTTACCATACTATTTGCCTAACCAAGTATGACAATGGTAAACAAGGGGTACATTACCATACCATGCATTTAGTTCAGCAAGGTAAGCAAAAGATATACCGGCCTATCGCTTGCCAACACTGCTAAGCTACAATCTGTGCTCAACTCTGCTGCTCGTCTCATAGGGGGCATTCCAAAGTATGGCCACATCTCGTCTTATATTCGTGACACTCTTCACTGGCTCCCCGTCCAGCAGCGTGTCCACTTTAAGATCCTCTCCCTCATGCGCAATTGTGTTCTTGGCTCTGCTCCCCTTTACCTCATTCACTTCTGCACTTTGGTCTCCTCGTTGCCGGGCCGTAGCAACCTTCGCTCGGCCACTCAAGATATCCTGTTTGTCCCTCGCATGCGTACCGCTGCAGCCCAGTCCAGAAGCTTTGCCTACGTTGGTCCCACTTGCTGGAATCGTCTCCCTCGAGAATTGTGACTTGAGCTCCTTTCTCTCCCCCTCTCAGTGTTCCCCAGGCGCCTGAAGTCTGTACTGTTCAACAGTGATTTTACTTTTTCGGGTCGGAAGCACCTCTGTTGAGTTTATCCTCTAAGAGGCGCTTTATAAATCTCAAATTACAATTACAATTACTTATCTTTTCCATCGAATCCGCCGCCTCCCCATTTATCTCAACCTAAGCACAACCCACAGTAACAGCTCCTCTGTCTCCTGTTGCTGTCTATGGCATCCTTGGGTCACCCGTCTGACTTGACCCAGCGCTCGTGAATAAGCTGATGCCCTGAGCTTAGCTTTAAAGTAGTGCTTCAGAATTTTCGAGATTACGCTTACGATTACCTTATCATAACTTACGTATAGTTTAACAGCAATAAACAAAAGATACGTCAGAAAGCATTAACTGGTTACTCACCGAAAGCGATTAGTATAATCCGCAAAAAATTCATCTCCAAAGAACCGGATTACAAAAGTCTGTTGTACCGTAAATGTACGTTTATCAAGCGCATTTTATTGAGACGTGAATATGACTTGAATAGTAATTGCACTTTGAAAACTACTCCATGTGGCGACGTTTCCTGCTTTTCCGCGACATCAACAAATTATTCATGACGTGAAAGTAATTCCCGGCGCAGTAATCCCATAACAGAAACTCTAGATGACGTAACAAGTAAAATGACGTCATTTAGTTTAAGCATGTATTTTTTGAAGGTTTATCAACATTTGTTACGATCAACAAGATTGCTGTATGTTTATCAATTTTACCTTTTGTAACATTAAGTCTTTTTACTTGATAAAATACACATGGCTATACGAATTTGTTAGGTATCCACCATCTTAGTAGTAAATGGTATTGTCTGTAAACATTGGCTCCCTGTAATTGTTACAAATACCTAATTTGTATATAGTCTTTGTTGATTTCGTTAAAGAAAAGAGCCTGATGGCCAAAAAAGAGCCTGATGGCCACAAAAGAGCCTGATGGCCACAAAAGAGCCTTAAATGGCCACAAAAGAGCCTGACGGCTACAAAAGAGCCGAAATGGCCAGTGAAAAGAAAAAATTACAGAAAAATATAAATCAGATATTGAAAAAAAGGCTTTATAAAAACTGAGAAGACCCTTAATGGACACACAAGAGCCGAAATGGACAGTGGACAGTCTTCCAACAAGAAGAAAACCAACAAGAAGTCGACAAAGGTGCCATCAACCAGTCAACAAAACCCCCCTTCGCCTGCATTTGGTCTCTCTTCCATGTCGTGCTGCAATCAGTTTAAAAAAAATACATACATTACCTACGGAAACAAAAATCTTAAAGGAAACGATAAGAAGAAAGAAATGAACTTATGGACAATGTCAACAACATTTTCATGTAGAAGACGTCAACGGCCTTAGTTGCCATAAGATGTCGTTAAACCCATGGACAACAACAACATCAACAAGATAGATTTATTCCCGGAATTTCTTGTAGCGTTAAATAAAACCTACGTCTTATCTGAATCAGTCTTATCTGGAACTTCTAACGAGCCTTTAAAATAATAGACAAGGCATCAGTCGACGGAAGTAACAATCTATTTAACGGCAAGTCCTGGAAGGCACTTGGGCCGTGTCTGGGACCTTGGGATTCTGCCGCTGCCGGCTCAAGGGCCGAACGAGCGCCTACCCTACATTCAACCAGGGACACGGGAGCTCTATTTTTATTTTTATTGTATTTAACTTCAACCGATATACTTCTCAACTTCAGGAAAACGCCCCTCAGAACTAGTTTATTTATAGGGATGCCTAGAAAGGTAAACAAACTCCCCAGGAACAGACATGTAGAAAAATGAGGGGTGACATCTGTTGCCATTAACTGTTCACTTAGCTGGCGATTGCCCCACTGGGCAAGGAAAACGGATCCATGCTTCTCTATATATGTGTTTATTTATGTATGAATTTATGTATTATATGTATGTATGCATGTACAGTATAAATGTATGAAACATGTACATGTGCATGCATGTATGTATCTATGTACGTATACACATGTATGTATGTGTGGATGTATGTACGCATGTATGTATGTGTATGGATGTATGTACGTATGTGTACATAGATACTGTATAATGCATACATACATACCTGTGAACAAATATTTAGAGTAAACACCCTGCTCCAGAGCCTTGGCTGTGCCCTGCTCCATTGACATTTATCAAAGGACTTAAGAAACCTCTCGAAGAAGAGAGTACACGAGTTTGTAACTGTGGATGTATGAATCAATATATCCGTGTATTTATACGTATAACACTTTCACGCTGTTTGCTCCCAGCAGTTACCGTCTTTGTCGCTTCGTTTTAGCAATTATAGTGACTGGGGAACATGCTTTCTGTTCGGCCTCGCCCATGATTTGGAACAGGATACCTCTCTCAATCAGATCCGCTCCATCAATCTTATCCTTCAAGCGGCAACTTAAAACCTTTTATTTCGCTAACTCACCCACCTATTACCTAGTTTCCCACCTTTGTTACTGGCTGTCTCCTTCTGAGTGACTGAGAGTGCCACTCATTCAAATTATTTTTGATTTCTGGCACGTTAATCTATTAACATTCATTCATTCATTCATTCATTCATTCATTCATTCATTCAATGGTTTCAATTACCAGTGCTACAAACATTAGAGCCGTATGTATGCGCATACATGCATTTATTTCTTACACATACCAGTGTATGCATAATTATACAAAAATTATATACGCATGTATTTATGTTTTTATATATGCATGTGTATGTATATACACATGCATGCACAGACAAGAGCCTACAGATTACCATTGTATACCTTCTATATGTATTCCTATGGTGGTCTATCGGTGGATTAATGATCACGCGGTTGCGGGTTCGACTACGCGTAGCGACTCTGGGCAAGTTGTATGTGCATACCATGCCTCTGTCACCAAGTTGTGTAGCTTGGTACCGGCGTAAGCTGGGAAGTAAACGACAATTCCTGCGATGCACTGGTCCCGTTTCCAGAAACTTGGGATTCTTCCATTGCCGGCACAAGGGCATAGAAAAGGAAATGAGCGGAGCGCCTACCCTAGGTCCTACTACACGATGCCGGACCTTATGCATTTTATGTATGTATGTATGTGTGACTGCATTTATGTGTGTGTGTGTGTATGTAACGGCTAAAGACCTATCTGTATCGTCTTGCTTTTGTTGTCTGACATGTAACCCACCCACGCCTACGATTCTTCGCTCAGTCGATGGACATATGGCGTGTTAACAAACGCATAGTAATGCCTACTTACTTACTTATGTATGTATATATGCATGTATGTATCTATGCATGTATGTACGTACAGCCTGTATGTGCAGTATGTATGTATGTTGTATGTATGTATGTATGTATGCATGCATGTATGTATGTATGAGAGGTAGGCCTACACGAAGCATGCATACGTTAATTTATTCATACGATAGCAGTGATTGATTTATTGATTAATATCTTCGTCTTACTGCCGAGTCCAGCAAGTGGTCCTCGAACCCTGGACAAGTGGACAGTTGACATGGAAAGCTTTGTATCTCAATTTGTTGTCATGTGCTACGGATTACTTAAAAGTAGTAAATGGTTCTGTAACCAAGATTAAGTTCCCATACTGCATCGCGCCTCAAAAATATTGATGTAGCCGGTTGGTTTCGCGACACGACTGTTCTACTATATGTAACTCCCCGTTTCGTTTGACTCTAATCAACATGTGTTTTCTTCATAGGATAATACGAAGTCAGATCAGTTATGATCTTCAACGGCGGTTTCATTTGAAGCGAGCATTGATTGCTGCCTCCTTGTGCATCACGATAACGGCGCTTTAGAAGTCATTAGAGTATATCAGGTACCTGGTTGTCAAAGCTGTTTGAAAGCGACAGCTGACACATAAATTCAAGTCCATCGAATATAGATCAAAAGGGTATTTTCAAGATGCTTCAGGAATCGACCATGTAGCCTTTGTAGCCTTTTGTTGCCTTTTGTAACCTACTAGACATGCATTGGAGGAAATCAACTGGGATCATATGTAAGCCTACTCTCGTTGGCAATTGCACAAAGGAGTCATCTGTTAAGGACGTCCGAAGTGGCCTGCAGGCGACGATAAATGTGTTTTGCTAATAAAGAGTTTGTGCCTGCAAGCGTTCTTCCGATACTATTCGCTGCTCTTTTAAGAATGTCAGTTACAGCAGCATCTCTTAAATCCCAGCCTTTGTTTACTTTGCAATTTTTCTGCTTTTCCGTATCATTATCATTTTGTTTCCAGATGTGCTCTCTCAACACTAGTGTCTGTAGCAGCGATTACTTTTAGGAATGCAGTGAGCCAAGTTTCCCATCCACAATATCTCAAGAACTCTAATCAAGAAGTCCTTAGTGGGCTGGCAGTCAGGCTGTCAATCAAACGCCTATCGTTGACCACTAAGCCATGCTTGAACGTTACCGAAAAGCTCAGGTAGGCCGGTAGTTAGGTGTTGTAGGTAGTCAGGTCGTTAATATATGAAAGTAAGCACACGAGGCCCTTCGAGATAGAACAGGAATCGCAAGTCTTAAGAGAAGCACGTCGTCAGGAAAAGCTATCAACGTACAAACACCTACTTTGATCAAGATGCAGTATTGAACGTATGGTCGGATAGTATTACAAATACGGTTTTCTGACATGAACAACGTTTCTCTGGGTCTCGCGTATCTCGAAATCATATCTGCTCTCTGAATCACTTCTAAACCGGTAATATCAGCGATAAAGTTAGTAATAAAATTAAAAATAATATATCAAAGGTCGTTCACGTACTTTGTTAACTACGATAGAGTACTGGATAGTTGCTCGGATATTACTATAAATACGGTATTCACGGTTGTCCGCTTACTATGGGATTATAAATGCGGTATTGACGGTTGTTCTATAGCGGATACTTACCATGGGATTATAAATACGATACTGAAGGCGCTCAGTACAGACTGCGTACTCTAGTATTGCAGGTACGGTACTCTGACTTGAACCTTGAAATCGTACCTGTAATCGAAATCATTTCGAAAATCATGAAGAATCATTTTAAATCGAGGAATAATAATAATGCAAAAAATAATAACAGTAATAAATTATTTAATGAATGATTAATTAAAATTTATAATTAGTACTAGTAATAATGATGAAAGCCTTTCGTGATAGGTTTTATTCTCTTGGAATCCATTTGCATTGCCCTGAGGTGCACATAAAAATATGGTAATAATTAAAACATGGTAATAATAACAATGATAATAATGACTATGATAATGATGATGAAGACGATGCTGTGGAGGACGAGGATGGGTTTTCCAAATACTTTTTAACAACTGAGCTCTAAATTAATTTCTTGTCACTGAGGGATTAACTTAACTCGGGTAAAAATACCGTCCTATAGGCCTAGACCATAAGCGAATTCTGAACTGCATTACATTGCAAATAACTTGAGCTTACTTTACATTTCGATTACTGTCTCTCAGGCAGGAAGATGCAGTTCCCAATGCTCACAGCCTCCGAGATGGACATAGCCCGGGTCCATCGACGCAACCCTCACGACTTACATTGGCGCAAAGACCCCCCTGCCTGGCCCGGCCGAGTCGACTCCGCCTACCGCCGTCTCTACCCCCATCTGGTCGACGAGTTCTGCTGCATGCAGTGCGGTGCCATACCATGTCCCTTCGATCATGCCGAGGACAGGGACACGCGGTTGCACGACATGGCCTTCGTTGGGGAAATCGTCCGGGAGAAGAAGGAGCTCGAGGATCGGATTCTACAGGTGCTGAGGATTGGCTGACTGACTGGCTGACTGACTTACTCATTGATTCATCCATTCATCCATTCACTGACTGACTGACTGAGTGACTGAATGAATGATTAATTGATCGATTGATTGATTGATTCATTCATTAGTTCATCCATTCATTTACTGACTTGATTTACTGACTGACTGATTGATTGATGCATTCATTCATTTATTGACTGATTGGCTAATTAATTAATTAATTTAATCGTTCATTGATCCATGCATTTATTCATTCACTGATTGAATTGAATAAGTGAGTCGGTCGATCGATTACATTTTAATTGATTAAGTAATTCTTTAATACAGCCATCATTTCATTCTATAACTTTGTGTTTCTAGATGAAGGAAAAGATCGATTCTTTCCAACAGATGCAGCAGAAGTGGGTTTCTGAAAAGCAAGCGGTAATTATGGAGTAGGTCCAATGAGACGACTGACGTAACATTACCCTACCCTACCCTACCCTATACTACCCCACCCTTCCTTTTCTTACCTTACCTTACGTTGTTTTACATTAACTTTCTTTACCTTACTTTATCTTACCTTACCTTTCATTACCTTACATTGTCTTGCCTTGTTTGTTACTGAAAATCGAATATGTACCTGTTTATCATTTGTAATTCAAAGCAGAATATGTTGTTATGCTATGTTGCTTCAAGTTCTGTCTTATCACAACTCATCTCAAGATGATCTTATCTTGTCTGATTAGTTTCAGAAGCACGTCTTTGAACTTGAAACGGCGAAACAGGCGCGCGACAAGGAAAAAACAGGCGTGAGTTTTTACTGGAAGACGATTGGCATAATGTGATGCGATGTGATGTTTTGTTATTTTAAGCTAAATTCGTTATGATGTTATGTTATGTTATTTTAAGCTAAGTTCGTTATGATGTTATGCTATGTTATGTTATTTAAAGTGATATAGTGGGGGCGCCCATTAAGCCACGACAGGGGCTTGTGGTTTTGTATTGCTAGGTCGGGACGGCCTAAAGAGTCTCTCATGAATAGGCGCTAGAGAAATTTGTCATTACAATTACATTAACAACAGGAAGACGAACCGAGCTGATGATGAAGTTTATTCGATGCCCAGCGCTGCACAGCGTTCGTCTGTGCCTCAACCATTGACTAACTCTACCCTTGACTCGATCTTTACAGCTTCACAAGTCATTATCTGTGGTGTGTCCCTCTCTGGAACGCTGCCGTTTCCATAGCTCGTTGCCAGCCGTCTCCATGCTGGGCTTGTCTCCAGGCAGTGTGTAGTTCCAAATTAAGGGGCTCAGTCAGACTCCATCGTTGGCATTGAAACGTGCCGAGGGTATTCCGTTGGTTTCTTTGACTCTTGGGGGCCGGATATCATGGCTCATAAAGCTGGACCCTCTTCCATACTTACGAAGTCTAATACTCTTATTTGTGTAATCATAAGCGGGTCTGAACCTTAAGATAATGCGAGGAATTCATCAAGGGATGGACTGTTTATTTAAGACATAGGCCTGAGAAATGACTCGGCTTGAGAAGGAAGAGTCTGTCCAGTGCTGACTGACCAATACTTTTCAGTTCTCACGATACGTGCTATTATTTCACATGTAGGACTAAAGCATAGATGAAGTCATCTTTGCAACGCTTTTGAGCGGTGCCTAAATTGCGCTGTATAGTAAGTGTATTGATAACATACATACATGCATATATTCATCGTGCATACATACGTACATACAAGCATACATACACACATACATACATTACATACATACACACATACATACATCACATACATATATACATACATACATTAGATATATACATACATACATACATATACACTTATATTCATCATACATACATACATACATTCATCATGCATACGTTCATCAAGCATACATACAAGCATACATACATGCATGCATACATACATTACATACATACATACATACATACATACATACATGAATACGTACGCACATATACACATACCTAATAATGTATACATACATACATACACACATACATTCAAGCATACATACACACATACATTCAGTATGCATATATACAAACATTCATCATGCATACATACATACATATATAGAGACATACAAACATATATACATACAGGCATATATATATACATCATGTACATACACACAGACAGACATACATGCATATATACATACATACCCTGTACATACATACATGCCCACATGCATACATACGTAATCTAGGTCTAAACCTTTCCGTCAAGGGTAACGTATAAACGAGAGTCACTGTCTGTGTTGTAGCTTTTACAGGATATGAATCGACTTCGAGGGACGAATAACCGCCTTCAACAAGAGATACATTCGCAGAAGAAGGCGACAGACCGAGTTCTGGTCCGTATCAATCCGCTGTGGTGTGCTCAGGGTGTGATTTCTAAGGGGTCAGATAAATTCCCTCAAGTTCATTGAGCATGGAGTATAGTCTATTCACTGCCCAGTTCTCTGCGTTCTGCCAGTCCCTTTATGCTATTCAGGTCTAAACTTAAGACTCGTCTGCTTCGACTTCATTACTCATAGTAGCCTAACTTCTGTTTCCCTAAACTATCTCATTTAAACCGAGCTATCGCACAGGTTAGAAATTTTAATTACAGTTTCGCTGATAATGGTGCTATAGAATTTTTTAAACAAATCGCTTCATTCCGTAGGTCTTTCGTTCCCACTGGTTCTTACATCCCGTTGAAGATACATGTGGTATTTCGTTATAGACCTAATAGTCACCAAGTTTCAAGTGCGCGTTTGTATAAGAAATTTCTTTGATTTCATAAATCATCAGGCCATTGATTTGTTTTGCACGTGCTGATCACGTGCTTACAGTTGTCGCTTGTTAAGGGTTCTGTGAGTGGCCGGTGCGTCTGCAGAATGGCTGGCCGACGTCAGCAGTAATTATATTGTTGATGCATATTTGATCACGTGGGCACTTGCATGGCCTACGTTGTGATGAGTCGGCGAGTGTTGGAAAACCCAGGATTGCGCAACAGTGGGAGACCGGTCTAAACCAGTTTGTACTGGTCTGCTGTCTTGACGAATGCGTTGCTAAGAGAGAACAAAGATTTGTAACACTGGTCTGTCGTGTGCCAAGGTACAGTATTAGTTTGAGTTACAAATGTCGATACATTCGTGAGTTTAGCAACTGTGATGATTCAGGTACTGTTGTAACTGAACTATCAGTTGTTTTAACTATAATTTGAAAAACCAAAGACTTTGTGTCTTTACTCGAGTTTATGCTACGTTGCGAATCGGTCAAGTCGACGGTTCGATGCCCGATCACTGTCAACTACGAAAGATCGTCGACATATTCACTATACGCACCTAATCTTACCTAACGTTACCGTAGCTTAGCCTACGAAATGACACGTGCTTAAAAAGATACAATAATCGTTTGTGGTGGTGGTGGTAAAATTCCAGCCTATCGCATTATCGGGGGTTTCAACGGCAAAAAAAATAAATGCATACAGGAATGCATGCATACATTCATACGTACGTGCGTGCGTGAATACATATACATGCGTACGTACATACATTCACTACTCATGCTTACATAAATACTTAAATAAATAAATAAAATAAATAATGCAACCTATAAACGTTATTTCAGATTCTTGAACAACAGCTGTCGAAAGTGAAGGAAGAACTGAAGGAATCCGAGGCAGAAAACGAGCTTCGTAGGAAACTTTATCTTCGTCAGAGCGACGCAGTCAGCCACACCTTATCATCTTTAACGCGCAAGGACCTCGATCAGCCCTCCGAGCGGGAGAAGTTGCTTCAGACTGAACTGGACCAGCTGAGGTCGAACTTCGAAACAATGCTGGCCACTCAGGTTCAGGAAACAGAAGAAAAGAGGACTAGAATGGAAGAGGAGGTCGTGGAAAAGACCCGCCAGCTGGAGGAACTGCACCAGAGGCTCAAGGACTCTGAGGCGAACGAATTCAAGAGCCTGAACGAGCTCGTCGATCTACGCAACGAGCTGGACCGCGTCAGAAAGGAACTCAAAGCCGCGCTGAACGTCAAGGACGTTCTGGAGGAGCAGGTACGCGAGTACCTCGATGAGATTAAAAGACTGAGACGAAGGCTAGATGACGATCGGGGCTTCCAAAGGTACGTCGGAGTACTGAGGCAGCTGAACGAGGTCAAGGACGCCAACGATACCTTGCGCTGGAAACTCGAGGAAAAGCCAAGCGTTGTGCTGACGACCTTGAACCCTGGAAGTCAGCGTAGAAAGTCAAGCTCGGTGGCCGCTTCCGCTGGAGCACTCGGTCGATCAAGGACTGGACGGAGGTCACAGTCGACAGCGACCATTACAGGACGCAGTTGCGATCAGGATCTCCTCGCCAAATTGGACTAGGGGTATTTTTGTGTTCGGGTCTCGAATCCCGGTGGGTTCAACCAAAACATCTAAGAAATGCGTCGCCGAAGACCCACTACCCTCCTTACCTCATCTTATCTTGCCTTATCTTATTTGAGCTTGCCTTGGCTTACCTTACCTTACTTTACCTAACCTCGTCTTATCTTTTCTTTCTTTACTTTACCCCATCTGACCTGATCTGACCTCATCTCATGTTACCTTACACTGTCTTACCTTGCGCTGTTTTCATCTCATCATTGCTGCCATACCTTACTTTATCCCACCTTACCTTACCTACCTTACTATGTGTAACCATTCCTTCAATTGTACTGCCTTTAACTTTCCTACCTTACCTGAGTACACCTTAGCATACTTTGAGTTATCTTACTTCATCCTGCCTTAGTTGGCCATAGATATATTACTATACCTTACTGTGTCTTCATTTACTTTACCTTGCCTACAGTACTCCGGGTACACATTCACCTCGCGTTGCTGAAGTTGCCCGGAGTGTACTCGGGCCGAATCCTGAGTGGTAAATGGCTAAGCTGTCACCGCTGAGCCTGATGTCCAAAGCCTGATGTTCAATGTGCAGTCGTCGATGTTTTACGCAGCCCTAGAGACCAGTAGCAGGGCCAATGCCACTGCTGTTTGTGCTTAAGTCGCAGCATCTATCAACCTACTAGTATTAAGAAAGACTGTTCAACACACGGCACGTCGTCTATACGATAGCGCGCTGGTCCTTTCATCCAGCGATTGCGAGTTTGAGCCTGCTGAGCGGACTCCGTGTATCGACAAGCTGTTCTCGCTCACTTATCTCGCGTCTCAGATTCTGGTTTACTGATCTTGCGCACGCAATATGTGCAATACAAACAAATTAAATGAAAAACATATTTAAGTAAAAAACAAATCGTGGGACGTATTACTCACTACTGAGCAAAGAGCCGAAGCGCCGTGTTGATATTTACTAATCACCAGACAGCTCGTTATGTCAGTGACGAATTCCTCATGGTTTTCTTTGACGGGCATTTCAACTAGAACTGTCCACATTTTTGGCTGATAAAATAATATTGACAGTTTTATACAGTATATGTGTGACTTTAATTGTAAATACAATATTGAACTCCTAGTTAAAATTGCACTCATTTACTCTGTGATTTTTCATAGATGTAAGAATAATCAGGGTTGAAATAAATTTAGGCCTGAGTTGTTTTAACTTCCCCTAATTTTGCTTTTGCTTACTTGTATTAGCATGCAGGGTAACCTAGAAGCGGTGGAATGGAAAACATTGTTTGAACCAGTGGATGGTTACCTCTTGCACCCTGCAAACCACACCCTGTATCACTAGTGTATTGCGCTATATAAGTCATTCGGTAGTTCGGTATAAGTAAGTAAATAAGCAAGCCAGTCAGTCAGGCAGTCAATTAAGTAACAGGTAGGTAGTCGGTCAGCCAACTAGCCAGTCAGACAGTCAGTCATAATACTTAGCCAGCCAGCCACCCAGATAGCCAAACAGTCATCAAGTCTGCCAATCAGTCAGTCTGAGTAGTTAGCTGTGTAAGGTTTTGATTGTTTAACTGTAACTGCTTAATCACGTTCATAATTTTAATTGCAATTTGAATAATTATTTTCATAGTCTCAGTCGTAATCAAAATCACAATCAGAATCACAATTTTAATCATGATCATAATCGCAATCACAATCGTAATCACGATCACTAGTTGATGTACAATTCATCCGTACGACCACGTAATGTAAAGCATTTCAAGCACACATTTATATTGCGCTTATCGTCACAGTTTTGCTACGTCATCAATGTGTGTGATGGCGTAATCAGTCTTTGTGTTTGCGGTGTATCTTCTTTGAATATTCGTCGTCCGAATCTTTGTCAACGTGACCTAATCAAACACAAGCAATAACTGCCAGTCTTCTTAATCTAATCTAATCTAATAAAATAGAATAGAATACAAAAGTGCAGAACCTGAGCCTACTTTGATTAAAGTGCCTTGCTTAACCCAACTTACCTAACCTAACCATAGTTGCCTTGTCTTACCTTATCTTGTTCTAATTACCTTAACTTACTTTAGTCAAATTACCTTATCCTAGCATACCTTACCTGAACATACTTTACCTTACATGACCATACCATATACTAATTCTCTTACCTTACCTTAATTATCCTATCTTACCTTACTTTTGTATACCTTATCTGACCTTAGTTTGCCCTACCATACCTTATGTTACTTTAACTTACCACACCTCACATACCTGTTACGAAGCCATGATCTCACCGAATTCGCTATAGTCGTCCTTATCAATGTGGACGTGGTCGTAGATCGGATGATGATAGTCGTTGTCCTTATCATCATCCTTGTCCGGGTCTTCTTCGGCGGCCAAGCTGTCGTCGTTGTCGTCGTCATCATCATTCTTATCACCCGGATAGTCGAAGACCTCGTGATGTTCGTTGATGAACCGCGTTCCGATGATGTGCAGTCCAGTCAGACCGACGGCGCGCAACTCATCGTCTGAAAGAGGTATGGAATGGTATGTGGTATGGTATGTGACATGGTATGCGGTATGGTATAGGGTATGGTACGTGTCATGGTATACGGTATGCTGCGTGGAATGGTTTTTCTATGGTACGTTGTGCGGTATGTGGTATGGTACAGTAAGTCATAGTATATGGTATGGTCTGGTATAGCATGTGGTATAGAATGGTACTGTACGCTGTGTTATGGTATGGTATGGGGAATGGTACATGATTTGGCACAGCGTTTTGTGTTGTATGTATATATATATATGATATATGGGATGATAAAGTACATGGTATGGTATGTGGTATGGTATCACTGGTGTGGGTGCATTACATGATTTATTGGTATGGCTAGGTCTATATGGCGTGAGGTATGGTTATGCCTATGTAGTATCGTATAGTATAGTATGGAATAATATGATATATCTGATATTGGTATGGTTATGTAGTATGGTTATCAGAAGTAGGTGGTATGCAGTATGATTAGGCCTATATGGTGTCTGATGGTTAGTAAGCTTATAGTATGGTTACAGCTACTACAACTACTACCTAAGCCTATCTTCTTTTACATTACTTCACCTGAAATTCTTACCTTGTGTTATCAAACCTTGCCTGACATTACCTTACCTAACCATACCTAACCCTTCTTATCTTCCCTTTCCTTACCCTACTGACGCCATGAGTTGCTTACCTCGCTTGGCTCTTGTAGCCCTTGCGTTGATTTCGGGGAAAAGGAACCGTCCGAAGACCAGTATCGTCATAAGAAGAACTCCCGTCGGACCTTCTCGAATCATCTTTTACTTGAAATTCTCTCCGTTTCACTGTCGCCTACGTCCAGGTGGGACTGTAGCAACAACGAGTGACCGGTTCTCTGTACAACGGTCACGTGTCGGTCGTAACACGTGACGGAATTTCTGTTACCAGTGACCGGAAATACCTGCTATAAGGATCGCGCTGTGACGTCTCGTTCAAACATCTGTCGCAATTAAGTTGAAGAACGCACCGTTGTGCGCTGACTGCAAATGGACCAGTGCCTAAGGGACAGAGATTCCTTCTCGTCGGCCTAACACCTCAACAATGCGTAGGCCCGAACAGGCAATACATAGGCCTATACCATTGTGTGTGTGTATATAACATAACATAGCATAACATAATATAGCATAACATAACATAGCATAGCATAACATAACATGGCATAACATAACATAGCATAACATAGCATAACATAACATAACATGGCATAACATAACATAGCATAACATAACATAGCATAACATAGCATAACATAGCATAACATAACATAACATGGCATAACATAACATAGCATAGCATAGCATAGCAAAGCATAACATAACAATAAAACGTGGGCTTAAGGGGGTCAGAAGACATTTAATCTGCGTTAGGACCGTTGAAACTTACAGGAAATGCTCGTGAAGAATTGGTTGTTGAGCAGTCTCTGTATTTTCAGCGGTTATGTACCTAGATATTTCTTTAGAGCCTTTTGACATTGGCTGCTCCAATTCTTATTAATTAGCAGCTTTTATACCGCCGGTATCCAATGTACACGGCAATCAAGAGGATCATATTTGACCAAGCATGCAAGAACTAAGTTTATTAGATTTTAGATTTTAGGTTGCTTTAAAAACTTTAAAACTTACGAAAGTTTCTAATTAATTGTTTAGGTTTTTGTCTTGCGTTTGTAGAAATGAAAAAAACAAAATGGGATTTTTGTTTTCATATTTTTAGTTGAAAAACAAAGTTTAATTAATTAACATCGCTGCGATTGCGATGTTTAAGTAGATTAGGCTGAACAACTTCACTGACCTTACAGTTGAAAGTTCAGGACCTTAAATGACCTTTGCACCAATTGAAACTGTCATCGGCGAAGAAGGGTCCAACTCGACAAGTTCATTGAAATAATAATAATAAGACAATTTATATAGCGCCGTAGCACAGCCGAGGCCGAAGAAAAGGGCGCTGTACAAGGGTTCAAAAATCAACTGCAGTCATAAGAAAAACGAGCAAAGTCGAAGCTCGCTATAGAAAACGTAATTTACATTTACATTTACCCACCGCCATATAGTTCTGTTACGTCGTCCAGTGGAAATAATAAAATATTAAAACTCAAACCTATAACCTAAAATCCATGTTTTCTTTTCAAAAAGCAGTTTTTGAACCCCTGCACTGACAAGACCTTTGCGACCTGAGTTTAGGGTATAAGAGACATGGCCAGCACGCTCTTGGAATACGTCATTACCTTTTACGAACTCTTCTCCCTAGCTTTACTGTTTGCCTTAAGGACTTGCTCTAGGTTGGTGGGTTGGGTCATGCGTATGTGCCTACAGAGCTCGCCAATGGCGACTTCGAGTTCTCTGAGCAATAACTGCTGACATACATACTTACATGCATACATACATACATACATACATACGTACGTACATAGATACATGCACACATACATACATACTATACATACATAAGTGCATACATAGATACATGCACACATACATACTTACATGCATAAATACATGCATACCTATCGGACACCATTATATCATCTTCAAGGCCATATTTCAAACTTCAGTATTTGCTGCTGTCAGACACTACTGTTGGGAATGCAGACTTATTTCTGGATGTATGGTAAACATCGTTCGTGAGATGCTGACCGCACCTGACTCCTCTAGCCTTTGATTCCCAGTTGACCTTCTGGCCTGGCTTCCATGCAGTCGGTCGAAAACTGCACTAGACGTTTATCTGTGATGCCTACGTTGAGACAGTTTTTATTATATATCACTCGTGGAATGCAAAGTTCATTGAAGAGCTCCTTGAATTGCGCAGCTTAGCAAAAGTACCGCTAATTTTTGTTTCTAGGGTTAGTTCCTTTTGAAATACGCATGCGCGTGAGTAAAGCACTCTTATCTATTGTCTAATCTAATCTTATTTAATCTTATCGTTTCTTATCTGAAAATGTCTTTCCTCTCTTTATCTTATCGCACTTTTCTTGCTTTACAGCGCTCAGTCATTCTCGAAATTAGATCGTCAGCCAGTGAATGAATCAATCAGCTTGTCAAGCAGTAAGTAAGTATGTCAGTAAGAAATTCAGTCAGTCATTCAGTTTGTTGGGTATGAAGCCATTCATTCACTCATTCTTTATTTATTTATTTATTTATTTATTTATTTATTTATGATAGTCAGCCATACGTTGGCGCCATGTTCCGGCATCAACGCATAACTCTTCCCCATGATCTTTCATCCCGTGATCTATCATCCGCATCCATCGTCGGGGCCTTGGTCGCTTCAAAGCGACTTGTGCTGGTCGTGGGCGGGGTCCGTCACGAGGTCCTCTGGTCGACCCTGGCTCGGTTTCCTGTATCACGCCTCGGGCGCCTGCGTGGCTGTCGGACAAGGGAACAGATCCTTGGACTATGCGATGGGTTCAGTCTGGATTCGAACCCGATCGAATTCTACTTCGACAGACATCCGTCGTCATTCGCGTCTGTCATCAACTTCTACCGGACTGGAAAGCTACACCTTCTGGAGGAGGTAAAGGTAGACGAAAAAAAAAGATTGAAGTGAAAGGTAAAAGGGTAAAGATGAAAGGTAGAAGGTACAATACAGAAAGATAGAAGAATAACGGTGGAAGGTAAAAGGTAGAAGGTAAAAGAGTAAAGGTAACACAGTTTTACATACCTGCCCACAAGAAATCCTTAAATGAGTTTCTCTGAGGGATTTTTTAAGTAAGCGCATTTACAACCAAAATACGTTAGACAGTACTCCATTTCTCTCTCCCTTCCTTCTCTGTCTCTCTATCTCTCTATCTCTGTCTCTCTCTGTCTCTCTGTCTTTCTGTCTCTCTGTCTGTCTCTCTGTCTCTCTCTCAACTCCCTTTTTCTCTACCACCATACACTCATGCATAATCCATCCATCAATCTCTGCTTTCTTCTCTCTATCTCTCACTCCCTCCCTCCCTCTCACCTTGCCAAACTTCCTCCCTCCTTCCCTTCAACTTCCCTCCTTTCCTCCCTCCCTTATTTCATCAATTCATCCATTCATTCATCCATCCATCCACCCACATACATGCCAACCACCCACATGTCCAACTCATCCATCCACCCACCCACTTATCCACTCACCCATCCTTCCACCCAACCACCAACCCACTGACCCTCCACTCATCGGTCTTCTAGATCTGCAGCTACTCTTTCGGAGACGACCTTGAATACTGGAACATCGACGAACTGGACCTCGAGGTCTGCTGCCAGCAGAAGTACAGCCAGACGAGGGACCGACTGGCCGAGCAGCTCCACCGCGAGGCAGCGATCAGCGTCTCGAGAGACGACCAGGGCAGCTTCGTGGATGGATGTCTACCGATGTGGAGACGCAGGGCCTGGAACCTCATGGAGAAGTCACAGAGCTCCATTCCAGCAAGGGTCAGAGGTCTACCTTGCAATCTAATTGCTACGATAACTACTGCTATTCAGCTCGACTATACAGTAAAAGGCTTAGACACATAAATTGTCCATGGTCCATTTAGTACACTTAGAACATGCGACATAGAGCCATCTCGCTAATGGTATGACAGCAGACTATTTCTGCACTCGGCCAGAAGAGAGAGGAAATGGGAAAGGGGGAGGGGGAGGAAGAGGGACAGGGATGAGGAGCTGACAATTTGCAGCTAACGGAGAGCAACGAGACATTTCCCCAGAGGGAACATTTTACCGAACTAGCGTGCAGATTATCTGTGCATGATAGGCTGGTATGGTATATCTTGTGTTACCTTTCCTTCTATCTTTTGCTGTTTCCAGTTTTTTCGTGCGTTTGTTTTCACGAGAACTAAAGACTACTAAAACACCTACAACTTTGTTCATGTCGCATAACACTGGCCAACAGAAAAAATTTTTTTTCTTGTTGCCTTCGGTTTTAGACCTGTTCTTGGGGTAATTTTGGGCGCTGATTCAGAAAATGTCATTGGATTGAGTGCATCAGGTCTAGTTTCTGAGGTATCGTCGATTTTGTAAAGAAAACCCAGTCCACTCTTTAAACGATGTCTTTGACAAAACTAAAATGTCATAATAAGCTTTATTTATGGCTAATTATAATTCTTGCTGATTCATATAATGCCTACATCCTTATAATGTAAAATCAGCATATCTTGCCGCGTGCTGAGATATTGCTGATTCAACGAAATAACTATTCCGTAGCCTACAGCTTACTCAGCACTAAATTCATGGCCTCATTTCGAATTTATTTGTGCTTATACAGCGTTTCATGGTTTCGAACTATGTAAATAGATTATGCTGAAGTCAGCATTTATAGCCTATATAAACCGCCTCCTGAAAGCTAGAGCAGCTGCAGTCGTCTTAGGGCATATTAAGAGTTGGTCGCAAGAACAATCTGTGAATGTGAGCATTAAATAACTACATGTTCTTACTATTTTTTAGGTTAGTCATTTAATTCCTCAGATGCGAACATCCTTAAGGTTATGGCTACTTCCAGACGGAGCTGCATTAACCATCCAGACATATTCTGCTACATTTGTGGGGAATACACACTAAAAGCAAACAGGAAACCGATTTCTGAGTTTGTAAAAAGAGCATATGTAGGTTATTTTGGTGTCAAACTTGGAGATCAAGATAAGCAATGGGCTCCTCATACAGTATGCAAAACTTGTATTGAACAATTGCGCCACTGGACAACTGGAAAGAGAAGCTGCCTGAAATTTGGTGTACCGATGGTTTGGAGGGAACAGATAAACCACTTCGACGACTGTTACTTTTGTATGGTTAATATCATAGGCATCAATCGAAATAATCGTCACAAGTTGTCTTACCCTGATATACCTTCAGCCAGGAGACCTGTTCCGCATTCGGATATTGTACCAGTTCCACCTTTTCGCGAACTACCTCAGCTCTCAGACGATGACACTTGCATGTCCAATATCGGACAAGATGACGAAAGTGAAGAAAGTGGGGGCAGTGACAGTGATTTCCAATCAACTTCACACAGTGAACGTTTTGACCAAAAAGAGTTGAGTGATCTGATCAGGGACTTAAATCTTTCCAAAGAGTCCTCTGAATTGCTTGCGTCCAGACTAAAGGAAAAGAATGCACTTCAGCCTGGAACGAAAATTACAATTTATAGAAACAGAGAAAAGGATTTGCTGCCATTCTTTACCGAAGACAACAACCTAGTATTCTGTAATGACATCAGCAACTTATTGAAGAAAATTGGTCTGTCGGATTACAGCCCAGATGAGTGGCGTCTTTTTATCGACAGTTCAAAACGTAGTCTGAAATGTGTGCTTTTAAATAACGGCAACAAATTTGGTTCTATTCCAATCGGTCACTCCACCAGGATGAAAGAAGAGTACAATGCCATCTCTTTAGTACTGGAAAAGATAAAATACAAAGAACATCAATGGGTAATTTGTGTAGACTTGAAGATGGTAAATTTCCTCCTTGGTCAACAAAGTGGCTACACAAAGTATCCCTGCTTTTTGTGTCTTTGGGACAGCAGAGCCAAGCATGAACATTGGACAAGAAAAGATTGGCCTTCGAGGAAAGACATGGTGGTTGGAGCTCAAAATGTAATCAAGGAATCTTTGGTGGCACGAGATAGGATCATACTGCCACCACTACATATAAAGCTAGGCCTGATGAAACAATTTGTCAGGGCTTTGAATAAAGAAGGTTCATGCTTCGAATACATAGTACACAAGTTACCAGGAATTACAATGGAAAAATTGAAGGCTGGAATCTTCGATGGTCCACAGATCAGGCAACTTATGAATGACCCACTTTTCATACCATCAATGAATGAAATCGAATCTTGTGCCTGGTCTTCCTTTGTTCTTGTAACTAAAAATTTTCTTGGCAACAAGAAGGCAGACAATTATGCACAACTAGTAGAGGATATGCTTCTTCATTTCAACAAGCTTGGCTGCAACATGAGCATTAAAGTCCATTATCTCCACAGTCACTTAGATCGCTTTCCAGAGAATCTTGGTGACTTCAGCGAAGAGCAAGGTGAAAGATTTCACCAAGACATCAAAACAATGGAAAATCGATATCAAGGAAGATGGGATGCACACATGATGGCAGACTATTGCTGGAATATTATGCGCGATTGTTCCGGCAGATGCCACACTCGGAAATCGTACAAAAGGAGCTTCTTCGGTGTCGAATGACTTGAAATTTTTATAACAAACTTGTTCTGTTTGGTATCATATAAGTACAGTTTCAGGTACTACCATTTTCTTTTAAGTATTTGTATTATTATGTTTATTTAGTGTATCACATAATAAATTGAGCACTACATAATTATAGCTATAGACTTATGTTTTATGGGCGAGCAGAGGCAAGGACTGGTATATGGCATAATGTTCTATATCTCGAAAACTAGACCTGCTGGGAGAAAACTGGTGCCTTTTCTGGAATCAGCAGGTCAAATATACCCAGAAACAGTTCTAACATTTGAGGCAACAAATTATGTGTTGGCCAGTGAATAATATATTAAGTTCACTTTAACATTTTTGTTTTTTTTTCTTCCTGTTTATTTTTAATATTATGGTTTCATGTAAAAGTCGCAAAATCTAACCAAGCCGTTGCTTAAACACTTGCATCAACGCACATTTGATCTATTCACAAAATTATTCATTTTTTCAAGCAGAGCGACAGTAATCCTTCAGAAGAGGGAAAACTGTCCATGTTCTGTTGATGACATCACTTCTTAATTTGGCAGTTTATTAATTTATTTAGGGTGCACGATGGTCTAGTGGTTAGTGATGGTCTAGTGGTTAGTGATGGTCCAGTGGTTAGTGATGGTCCAGTGGTTAGTGATGGTCCAGTGGTTAGTGATGGTCCAGTGGTTAGTGATGGTCCAGTGGTTAGTGATGGTCCAGTGGTTAGTGATGGTCCAGTGGTTAGTGATGGTCCAGTGGCTAGTGATGGTCCAGTGGTTAGTGATGGTCCAGTGGTTAGTGATGGTCCAGTGGTTAGTGATGGTCCAGTGGTTAGTGATGGTCCAGTGGTTAGTGATGGTCTAGTGGTTAGTGATGGTCCAGTGGTTAGTGATGGTCTAGTGGTTAGTGATGGTCCAGTGGTTAGTGATGGTCCAGTGGTTAGTGATGGTCCAGTGGTTAGTGATGGTCCAGTGGTTAGTGATGGTCCAGTGGTTAGTGATGGTCCAGTGGTTAGTGATGGTCCAGTGGTTAGTGATGGTCCAGTGGTTAGTGATGGTCCAGTGGTTAGTGATGGTCCAGTGGTTAGTGATGGTCCAGTGGTTAGTGATGGTCTAGTGGTTAGTGATGGTCTAGTGGTTTGCGTGCTCGACGGTCAACCGAGAAGTCGAAGGTTCTAATCTCAAAAATAATCTGTTTAGAGATTTCGGCTCCACTTGCGCTTCTTAGCGAACTCAGCTATAACGAATACACTGACTGTACACTTGTTAGTGAGAAGAGCAGATGGCGAGGGAGAGCACTCGCAACCCGCTCTCATATGCCGAGGCTACGAAAAATGAAGTCGCTTATACTTCATGCCCATACTAGCCTCTCGATGGTTAACTTAAAGGACTGCTCTATTTTTTTCTTACTTTATTCATTCTTTCTTTTATTTCTTATTTTACATCTCCCTACATCAAAAGTCCTTCTCTCACCAAACTAACGTTTTTACCTATACCTTACCACAAGTCCTCGTCTCTGGATTTGTGTGTCTGGCGGAATACACGAACAGTCGCCTGCAGTAGTGGTTGCTTCTATCAGAAATTATTACATATATCAAGCTTGGCAGGAGCGGATGAAAGTCTCGAGGCATTTCTGTAGCGCAGTTGTGGATCTTTAGAAGGAGCAGGTGTGCCAAATAGACATCCTTATGGTGTGATAACTTTGCATGGGCGAGCGACCCATGGGTCGATCAGTCTACGGTTCGATCCCTAAGGGAGTTGAATGGCAGCTGGTCTTTCAATTCCCAGTCGATCGATCGACTGAGCCGAATTGAAATCGATAGCTACATCGGTGTGAGTGGCAAGGTTGCCGTCCTACTTCGTCCCAAGTCATAGGTTCGAATCTCAATTTCAAACTTTCTTATTGTACATACATAGATACATGCATGCACATGAATGAATACATACATACATACCTACATAAATACATACATACATACATGCATGCATACATACATACATACATACATACATACATATATATATACATACATACATACATACATACATACACACATGCATATACATATACATACATACATACATACATACATACATGCATACACATACATCTCAGACTAGCACGGTCTGTACACGAGGACCTTAAATAGCGTGCGCCCATTCAAACGGGGCAACGATGGTAAAGGATCTCCCCCAAATAGGCCTAATTAACTGAAAATGAGCAGAGTCGAGGCCAATCATACATATCATACGATCGCTATAGAAAACCGTGTACAATTACATTTACATTTTACATTTACATAAATACATGCATACGTATATACAGCAGTAGTGCTCAGAAACAGTGGCTAGTGTGGCATTGGCTGCAGATAATGGCAGTGATTTCAATGCTGTTCATCGCCATCTCGACCATCTGCCTAACGCTCAACACCCTCCCGTCCATCCAGCGCCCGGATAAGCCGAGACCGAGCAACGGGACGGTGTCGAAGGATGAGGACGAGGACGATGAGAGAGATCCCTTCTCAGTGATCGAGGCCATCTGTGTGTCCTGGTTCAGTTTCGAGTACCTCGTTCGTCTGTGGGCGGCGCCGAACAAGAGCGCATTCTTCAAGAGTCCCCTGAACTTCATTGATCTTCTGGCCATAGCGCCTTACTACGCCTCGCTTGTTGTTGATGAGATGAACCTAGGTGATCCAGAGGACTTCAACGATGTCAAGTACGATCCAGATCTTATCTGTCTATCTTTCCATGTCTTTCTCTGCGTTTATCCGTCTTTCTGTGTATTCCTCTGCTTCTGTCTGTCTTTTAAATGTCTCCCTTGGTATTCCTCTGTCTTCAAGTGCCTTCCTATAATCCTTTTGTCCTCTTCCATCTTCCTCTGTCTTTCTGTGTCTTCCTCTGCCTCTGTCTGTCTTCTAATGTCTGCTGTGGTATTCCTCTATCTTCCTATGCCTTCCTAGTCTTTTGATCTTCTTCTTCTTTCTTTGCCTTCCAATGTCTTTTTCTGTCTTCCTCCCTCTTCCTCATATGTCGTCTTATGTATTCCTATGTCTCTCTCTGTCTTCCTCTATGTTTCTCTGTCTTCTTAAAAGAGTCATTTTCTGATTTTTGAGCTATGCTTACATTACATCGCCCCATATTGCATACATAAAATGTACAGTGACATTACTTTACCTAAACACTACTTGACCCTTAGAAGAAATGTGGTTACATTAAACGACATTGTATTTCCAAAAACAATCTTCCTATTATACTTAGCATGCGCTAGATAATAATTATAATATTACATTGATATAACAATAGTTATAATATTAAAATAATTGCATCATAATTATAATATAATAACAATTATGACAACAACTATAATATTAGGCCTATACCATCACATTAGTTATAATATTACACTACATTACATTTCCCAAAATAACCTATTACATACAGGACGATCTGAAAGCATGAAATACATTACAATGCATTGCCTGGAATTGCACTATTGTCTGAAAGTCTGTCTGTTATTCTGCCGTAGGTGCGTCCTGCAGATTTTCCGCGTGACTCGCGTCTTCCGCATTCTCAAGTTGGCCCGTCACTCGGTCGGGCTCCAGGCGCTCGGCTACACCCTCCAGCAGAGCTACAAAGAGCTTGGCCTTCTCGTCCTCTTCCTAGCCATCGGAGTGCTCATCTTCTCCAGCCTCGCCTACTTCGCCGAAAAGGACGAAGAAGGTACGGGGTCAGCTAAAGGCGTTGGGGTTCGCCCTTCGCGCCCCTCCTGGTTAGATGCCGACGCCCCTCAGACCAGACCCGTGCATGGTGCACTGCTAGAATGCGGCGCCCCTCTGGAAATGCTTTTGTCCCCACGCAAGCAATCCTGAAGTTGTCCCTGTACGGAGTGCGCATTGTGGAACTGGAACTGTTTAACGACGCGTTTTGGTTCGGACGTCTTTTGAGTGAATGAATGAGTGAATGAATGAGAGAATGAATGAGTGAATGAACGAATGATTGGTTTGATTGGTTGGTTGGAGGCATAGGTTGCGTGATTTAATGGATTTATTGATTGATCACTGAAACACTTATTACGTGCACGAAGTCAACAATCGAAATTAAAAATGACTTATGTAGCGCCCTTATTTATAAATATTGTTCTCTTCTTTTAATGTATTATTTTAATTTTACATGTATTTGCAATATTTCTACAATGCTTTACAGGTACAGAGTATGTTAGTATCCCCGACACATTTTGGTGGGCCGTGATCACCATGACAACCGTGGGCTTTGGGGACGTTTGCCCCACGACTGCGTGGGGCAAGTTGATCGGGGCCACGTGCTGCGTGTCCGGAGTGCTGGTAGTGGCCCTACCGATACCAATCATCGTATCGAACTTCGGGCAGTACTACCGCGATCGACTGAGAAATGATGAGGTGCAGCGAGAGCAGAATGCTGAGAAGAAGTCAAACAACGGCGGCCATTCTTGAAACCGGTTTTCGAGTTACAGTTACACGTGTGAAATGGCAAATCGATCACGATTATTTATTAGGCTAACATTTCGACCATTCTTACATTAACAGACTTTAAGTGGATATTTATTGCTTTCAGAGCATTTACATAGCGCCCATTCAACATATCTGCACAAAAGTGAATCCCAACCATGTAGTTTCTGGAAGCCTTGAGTTTTCGAAGATACATCATGTTGCAATAAGCTTACATCTACTTAGAGTCTTAGACGATCTCTACGGATCGTTTTATCCGATACCATGGTAAAAAATCACAGACAACAGCCAACTATACAGTCTAAATAAATTAAAGAACTACGTCATTCTGTCTTAGAACTACAAAATAAATAAGATAGCACTAAAGTAAAAGTCACTGTTCAATATTAAAATACAAGTTATTGTTTAACAAGTAGGCCTAATTCGTTCTGCAATAATTCAGACATCCAAAACTTCTTTTCTCACAATCTCCTGATATCAAACTCTTCCTTTTTCACGACTAGCTCATATCTGATGCACAGATCGGCTAAGTATGTATGACAGTATATAATTATTTGATTCAAACCAAATAAAACAAATATTCACTGCAAAACAACATTATTATGCATTTTCATTAAAATTTTAAACTCTTTTGTCATGAAAATCCCAGATGTTCGGAACAATCCCTTCCTCTGAATTTCATGTAAGCACCTCGGAAAATTTGCTCAAAACACGAATGGCTTTTCACAAAGACAAGTCTTGTTTGTTCCTAATAAAATTCCCCTTTCCAAAAAACATGGCAGATTCATTAAAACTGGCCAAATCTTCAATCGATGAAACTGACTTCTTACCCACTTTCAAGTTATGCGACAAGTTGGCCTAAATCAACCCGGAAGTTCCCTAAAACAAAAGACCATCAATTTAATTATCGAATCCAGATTAAGTCAAAAAAACTTTTGAATGTCTAAGTGAATGCCACAGATGAATGTTTAAAGCCCTGTACTAGTGAATACAAAGATCTTAGATTGAACACATTATGACCAAGGCCCTAACATTACAAAATACCAACCACCAGGTGGCCCTGTAGTCGATGAAACTGTGGATCCAATCAGGGAGCCCGTATTATTTAAAGAGTCCAATGAACGTAGCCGTATCATCTGACCCTGACCTTTATCACTATCCGCTAGGTAGTGTGGCTGTTCTGCTTCACTGACCACTACACACTTAAGTTGCACAGCCATGTCAGACAGAGTCAAATCTGAATGTACAATCGTTATCATAAACTCGAGATTTCTACAGCGCCCAACGAAAGCTAAGTTGTGACATCCAACTTATTTACAGGCGCTCAGCCAAAACAATATCGATAGGCAGGAAGGGTTCGTTCCAGGTCAAGATCCAAGAGTCAGGCAGGCAGACAGTCAAACAGCTATGGTGGGTGGTGCTTGGAATTGGATCTGCGGGATAAATATGGGGAAGACGAGGAATCAGGATATATTCTGTGGCAGAGGAGTGTTTTCAGTTTTGGGTGAAAGACCTGTGCAGAATTTACAAGAGGTGAAGTGTTGGTGAGTTCTTAAGATCCCTCGTAAATGCAGGCATGTTTCTTCTTTTTCCCTGGGCTTCTCCCGCCAAATTTCAATTTAGTAGACAAAATCGCAGTCAAGAATTTCGCAGCTCCTTGAATTGTTGGTCTGTTCAGCTGAACACTTAGAACATATCTAAGACCAGCCCAGTTCTGGCCAGTGTAGAGAGCACCTCTGATTAATTTCATTTGAACCAACGCCATGTAACTTTTCAGATACAATTACAAAATGACAATTAATCACTTGGCTTGAATTGTTTCTGAAGACAAGACAGTCTACCTTTGAAGTCTGGTTAAATCCAAGTCGTTCCAGTCGTCTTTTGATGTTTTCCAGTTTCGCTTCCTGGTTGGCGAGTTCGATCTCGTGTTCCAGGCGCGCCATCTCTCGAGCCTGTTGTTCTCTTCGCGCCGAGATCAGCTCTTCCGCCATTTCTACAGAAAAAACTAGTACTCAATTTTATGATAAATTAAAGTATAGCTCTCAGATCCACACTGGAACGCTAAAGAGGTGCTCATTTCCTTCCCTTTGGCCCTTTATCCCAAAAAAGAGGAATCCCAAGGCCTGAACCCGGGGACAGAGCTTTGCAGGACCAGCCGTTCACTTGCCAGCTTACGATAACACCAAATTTATTGCCAGAGAAATGCGCACAAACAACTTGTCAAGGGTCATTACGAGGAAACTAGAACTAGAGTCTGCTCAGCAGGCTTGAAACCCCAATTGTTGGATTACAGACACTGCACGCTTGCATCAAAGGGACCGGATCATCATACCACATGATTTTACCATGCAGGAGGTTTATTAAAACAAAAATTGTGTCTGTTTGATTAACTTTTTAGTCTTCCGGTTGTTATGACTTTCCCTTAGATTCCCAGACTTAAGATGAGCTATTTCACTTGTCAAGTTTAGTAGGCAACCCCAATGCTAATCCGAATCAGTATAGGGGAATCATGCCCCAAACTCAGATGATAGGCATGGTTGGATTGCTTCTGGATCCACCCTCCCTTCCCCTTCCCATCCACTCACCCACCCATCTAATTACCAACTCATTCATTCATCACTACCTCTCATTTCATCTACCCATCAAACCAGAATTCATCCACCTACCTACCCGACCATCTACCAACACACTCATCACTCTCTCCCAACCTCACTCCTACCTACCTCTCACCCTCCATCCCTTCCTTTCTCACTCACCCACTCGCAATCTCCCTCCAACTATTTCTACCTCTCAAAGCTTACTGCTTTCAAAGGCTTTCAAACATTTCGATAATTAACTGCACTACCACACAACCCGCACCTCAGACTGACATCAAGATGCACACTTTCGTAGTAATAAAACAACAACAACGACAACAAAACAACAATAATAACGGATGGCCTTCCCAGAATAATGCTCCCCTAATGTTTTTAATCCTCAGGGATCATATATACCTCAGGAAAAAAATAATTACAATAATATTGATTACATCTGTCCACTCATTCAACCACCCATTGAATGCATGAATGGACGAACGAACAGATGGTTCTCTTGCCTTCATCATAGTTATGAACTTGGATTTCTAGTTTCTCAGTGTTAGCCTCATGCAGGTGAATCAGCTCCTCTTCCAGGCGACGGTTTTCCAACTCAAACGCCTCCAGCTCTTCGCTCAGTATCTGGCATTTCTCTGAAACCATTTCAAATCAAAACAGTTTATTATTTATTTATTCACTTAGAATTTTTATTTTTTAGAATCTTTATTGTTTATTGAGTGTGGGGCATGGTAACTGATTGGTTAGAGCGCTCGGCTTGTAGCGCGGGGAGTACGGGTTCGAGCCTGTCCTGAGACAGTTACTGTGTAGGGACCTGGAGCAAGTTCTTCACTCACAACTGCTTTATGTCTCATATTCAGATATACTGACCTTGCATGTGAAATAAATGCAAAATATTAATAATAAGAAAAATAATAATTGTTAAACAAACAAACCAATCCAATAAACAAACACTAACTGTGAACTTTCCACATCCCGTAAACTGTCACTTAGACTTATGAACACAGGGTCAGTTAATCTGAATCCGCGGCATGAAACGGACTGTCTATCTGCATGGTCCTTGGATCCTGACCTGGAACCAAACCTGACCTTACCTGGCAATTGATTTAGTTTTGACTGAGCACCTAATAATATGCTGGTTCCTGTGACAGACCTTTCTTTGGGCACTGACAAAATTCGAAGATTACTTTCACAAGACAACGTGTATGTGAACAACTTGTGGAGTGTTGTTCCATGAAGTATACTCAGCAGGCTCAAACCCTCAATCGTTGGATTTACAGACCCAGTGTGCTCCGAACTGACCACCGTGTCACCATTGCCGACTTGTTTAGTGTTACCTTGCAACGTGGAAAGTAAGGGTTAGAGCCTCCCCTTAAAAGTAATATCACTAAGAGCAGATACTAGGGTGCCTGCTGGGGTTCTATTGTGTGGCACAACTGGCTGTTTGGGAGCATGCTATGTCTGCAGTCCAATGAATTGACTTAGGTAGTGACCATTGACTGATGCCTTGAGCACTGCTACACTGGTGCTAAATGAAGTTCTAAAAAAATAAGATAAGGTAAGATAAGATAAAGACAAGATAAGGTAAAGATAAGATATAATAAAGATACAAGATTAAGATAAGATATAAGAAAAAGATATGATAAAGATGAGATGTAAGATAAAGAATCAATAAAGATAAGGTAAAAGTTTCCTAAGTGGCGCTTTATAAATGTTCGTTTACAATTACAATTAGGTAAAGATAAGATATGATAAAGATATAAGATAAAGATAAGCTATGATAAAGATATCAGACAAAGATATGATACAGATATGATAAAGATAAGATAAAGGAGATAAGATAAAGATAAATGCAAGATACAGATATTATATGATACAATACGATAAGATAAGACCGGAAAGATAAGATTAAATCAGGTTACTTTAGATTAATATTTATCCATGCTCATTTCCTAAGAAGACACGAACCTTGGTTGACTCGTTCTTCTTCGTCAAGCTGGAAGTGCTTCTCCAGCAGGTCAAGAGCATCCTTCTCCATGTCTGCTATGTCCATCAGAATCTCTGGATTGCTGCCTCCATTCTGAAGGTATCTTTGTCTAACTGCACTAAACGATAAAACGTAATCATAAGAAAACAGTGGCAACTCATACATATCTGTATATGTATGTATCACAACACTCAACTAATGTAACATGTCTTAAGTACCTCACAAAGGTCCTGTTGGATATGCATGCACATATGCATGTATGTATGTCCCTGAACATTTATATGCAGCATTTTTAAAGCCTCATAAAGGCGCTGAAACATATGTATCCCATAGTTCCAAGTGACTTAAGATAAGCTGAGAATGTTACTGACTCAGTGTTAGCTGATAGGTTATCAATTTTTTCTTAGTTTCAGTTTTTGATGGGTAAATTGGATGGGTGGATGGATGGTGAATGGGTAGATGGATGGATGGTTGGGGTGGTGGGGTGATTGGGTGGGTGGATGGATGTGTGAATGGCAGGATGAATGGATGGTTGGGGTGGTGGGGTAACTGGGTAGGCTGATGGTTGGATGGATGGATTCATGGGTAGGTGGGTGGATTGATGGACAGCTGGTTGGATCATTGATAGGTAGATAGATAAATAACAGACAGACAGGTAATAGCAAATGGAACAGGTAAAAAGAAACAGCAGAAAGACAGTCAGCCAAACACACATACAAAGACAGATATGCAGACGGAAAGATATCCAGAGGGAAACATACTTGATTTCTTTAAGCAGGAAATCTTGCTTCTGTTCTGCATTCAGTCTGCATAAACAAATTATTCAAAAGTCATCATAAAGGCAGCACAGTTGTTTACATACCTTTACAGAACTCCTCAAAAGCAGTAATCCAACAAAACAACCTCAGTTGCCTAGGAACTCGTTTACCGACTATTAAAGGATGAAGGGCTGAGTCAGCACCAGACAGCATGGTATTCCACGGATGATCGGTCACCTGCCAAGTATTAACCTATCTCAGTGGTGCTCAACTTCACACGCACCCTATCATTGTAACAACACTTTCTGCACGACAAGACAAAACTCCCATGTTGCGTAGTGGAATATAGGCAGGTGCTCATTTCCTTCACTTTGGCCCCTGGGTGGGCAGTGGCCCAATTCCAAGATCCCGGACATGAGGCCAGTGCGTCAAGGACTTCCTGTTTACTTTCTGCTTAAAGAAGAGCAGCAAACCCTTATTCTTGCCTCTAGAGGCAGCCATGGGTGGGAAGCATTAGCAATTTAATTTTTCTTAGCCTCGGCATACAAGAGCGGGTGGCTAGTCCTCTCCCTCGCTGCCTGATCTTTCCACTAGCAATGTACAGTCACCATACTTATTAAAGCTGAGTTGGCTGGAGGTGCAGGTGGAGCTGAAATCTTGAAACAGATTTCTGCTATGGTGGAGATTTGAACCCCAAACTCCTATTTGACCGTCCAGTAGACTAACGACAAAACTACTGTGCATCCCACGGCCCAGCTTAAGCCGTTACCAAATTCTACAGCTTTATGACAGAGACATGTGCACAAACAACTTATCCAGGATCACTACGTGGAGCCCGGGAACAGTTTCCTCTCCGTCTCAGTGGACCGAATTTCCACTACTGACCTGACTATGGCCTGATTTTGGAGCACCATCACTTGATGCCTCTTGCATTAGACACCAGTAATATATAGACTGCAAATTATTATCCTTATTATAAGTCTGAACAGCAGGTTCCAGCCCACAATTGTTCAATCATAGACGAAGTATGCTATGGAATAGACCACAGTACTGCACAAGAGGAAAAAGCTACATCCAGTTGGGGATGTAGATGAAACCAGAGTGCAATTTATAGGAAGACTTTAGAAGCTGCTTGTCAAAATATGCCCTCAAGCTACTGGTTAAATGAAATCTGATGAAACTTTCTACCCAGCTTGGCTCTCTGGGTCTAGCTGGAGATCCTGTTGGAGTCGAAGGAGAGTTACTTGGTTCTGTTCCTGCTTTGCTTTCAGCTGATCGACAAGCTGGGTGCTGCCGCCTAGCGGCGGTGGTCTATTCTGCTCAAACGACCTCAAACGATCATCAATTTCTGCAACATTGCCAAACACAAAAGCATAAAATTAAGTATGCTGGGACCTCATCAAACGCACTGATATACACCAAACATCAGCAAAAGTGTACGTCAATGCGCTTCTGCACATGAGGATGCCGGTTTGCATATTGATAGGGTTGGCTATGTTTCAGAGATTTTAATCTCTGGCTAGCACAGTCCGTACACGGGGACCTTAAATGGCATGGCGCCCAATCAAACGGGCAGCGGTGGTGAAAGATCTCACAGATAAATTCATTGCAAAATGAGCAGGGTCCAGGCCATACAGTTGCTATATAAAAACATGTACATTTGCATTTCACTTCCTTATAATTGAGCTTCACAAATTTCTAATATGAAACAGTTTGAGGCCCAGAGACTAGAGACTAGAAGAGGAAGGCAATATACATTAGACTCCATTAGTTCGGCTCAAAGTGTGCGAGAGCCCAGCAATGGTTATTTTTTAGTTATATGAGCCTTTTTGCTTACACATCTATGACCTTTTTGATCTTCATGAACTTTAAAGCCTTTATTGAACACCACAGAAAATACTCAGTACTAGAGTGAAGTTTGGTATCCAAGGGATGACATAATGTACGGCTAAGCAATTCTCACACAAATAGAATTACATTACCTTGCTTCTAATCTTTGACGTAATGTACGGCTAAGCAAATCTCACACAAATAGAATTACGTTACC
This sequence comes from Norana najaformis, assembly GCA_964023275.1. NCBI lineage: Eukaryota > Metazoa > Annelida > Clitellata > Crassiclitellata > Hormogastridae > Norana > Norana najaformis. Next base: position 20,860,665 of record OZ029923.1, read on the forward strand.
TTGCTTCTAATCTTTGACGTAATGTACGGCTAAGCAATTCTCACACAAATAGAATTACATTACCTTGCTTCTAATCTTTGACGTAATGTACGGCTAAGCAATTCTCACACAAATAGAATTACATTACCTTGCTTCTGCAAGATTAGCTCCTCCATTCTACGTTTGTTTTCTCTGAGTCTCAGTTTGAAGGCTTGTGCCTGGGCCTCCATCAGCTGATAGATCCGTTCCGAATCACTGACTGGGGGACTCCCTCGCTCAGTTGGAAGCTACAAACACCCACACAATTCACTGCCTTTAAAATCATAATCGTAACAATTGTATTTATTTATTGGTCTGGTTGATGACTGTGGGGTGCACGACAGTCTAGCGGTTAACACCAACGGAATGGTTGGGGGTTCATACTGGTCTGAGATTTTGGCTCCACTTGTGCCCCTAGCCAACTCAGCTATAATGAGTACACTGACCGTACACTGTCAGTAGGAAATCAGGTGGCAAGGGAGGGGGCTGCCCTCACATGCCAAGGTTTATGCTAACACTCATATCAATGGCTCTGGTCACCTGTAAAAGTCATTTAGACTGTTAGTTCTGAGCTCCTGCAAGATGATGCCTTCTCATGCACTGGACTGTGCTTCTGGAAATCTTCCACTAAAAATAAGTCCTGTTCTGCCACACACAGCTCCCAGAACTTTTTAAACCTATCGTAAGTCACACCTGTTTAGATCTTACAGAACACCATGTTTTGGTGCCTTCTTGATGAACTTAATTTAAAATGCACTAGATAAGCAGCCATACATTTTCAGGTAGAAAAGTAAATTTAGATATTTCTTCCTTACTTCCTCAAATTCTCAAAAATTTCCAGGGACATTTGATAACTTTTCTCTAAATAACACAGATTTTTATTACCATTTTAATTCGTAATCGTACTTTTAAACTCAAAATTTCTAAAGCGTTACTTAAAAGCTAAGCGCAGGGCACCAGTTTATTCACGAGCGCTGCTGACCATGATTAACTGACCATGATTTCTTACAAACGTTTTAGTGGCCAATCTTCACCCAACCCTGTTTCGGGGTTATTCAATCGCATGGCCCTCGAAATTCAGATGGGGTCTTGCTTGGGCTTCTGCTCCACTGGATTTGGCCTAGTTGCCACTTACCGCTGGTGTTGGAGGTAGTTGGATACTGATGCTGGAAGCGATGCTCTCGCGATTCGAGTTCGGCTCCTCTTTTGGTCTGTGGCTCAAATCTTTGTACTGCTCTTCCTGCCAAACGCAAGCAGCAGAATCTTTAACTCTTATACAGTTAAATTAGGAAAATAGATATTTCAGTTTCTAAAACTTTTTCCAATAGGGGAACCCCTAAAATCATTTTCTCACATCCAAATAGGCAATCAAGTAGATAGGTCGTTGGGTAGGTAAAATTGCACCCCACGGACTCTTAACTCTTGGATCAGCCAATTAGACAGACATCTAACCAAAAAGACATATCCAGAGAGACACACACACAGACAGACACAGACAGACACAGACAGACAGACAGACAACACAGACAGACACACACAGAGACAGACACACACACAGACCCACACAGACAGACAACACAGACAGACAACACAGACAGACACATACAGACACACACAGAGACAGACACACACACAGACCCACATAGACATACAGACACACACAGAGACACACACAGACACACACACAGACACACACACAGACACAGAGAGAGATCTAGACAGACGGACGGATTAACTAATAAACTGATAAATTCGTAACCTGTTTCTGGAGACGTAGCAGACCGGCTGACCTTACGCCCCAAAGGTTTTCTGTCCGACTCGATCGTCCACCTTTCTCATTTTGACTCACGAGCTGCCTCTCTTTCTCTTCGCGATCTCTGCGAAGCTCTGCCTTGCGCTTCTTCAGTCTCTCCAGTTCTTCCACCTGACCTCATTTTTAAACAGAACAGGTAAACCCAGGTAAGGATAGACGTAATTTTCAGGAGTGTGGGGTACCTGTACCCCTTTGTTTTGACTGATGCCATCATATTTTCATACCATGAATACACAATGCCATTAAGTTTAGTATGAACTTGGCATTCCTCCAATGTCTTTTCATCCAATCAGTCCATCAATATTTATCACACAAAAGGAGAAAGGAGGGAATGAAACTGTTACACCCACTTTCATGACTAAATTTATTCCTCTGATGGTATAGTTAGGCTAGATAAAGTAGGATAAGGTAAGGTAAGGTAACATAATGCAAGATAAGGTAAATAAGGCAAGGTCAGATTGGGTAAAGCAAGGTTTGGCAAGGTAAGGTAAACTAAGACAAGGTATGGTAAGGCACGGGAAGCTAAGACAAGGCAAAGTATGGCAAGGTCTGATTTGTTTAATTAAGTAAGATAATGTAAGGAAAGGTTGGTTAGGGTAAGATTGCGAGATAGGGTAGGGTAAGGATTGATTAGGTAAGGTAAGGCAGGATAAAGAATGATAAGGTAAGAAAAGGAAGGTAGGGTCATTAAGTTAGGGTAACATACGATGAGATAAAACAGACTCAAAATGAAGTCAATCTGCCCTGATGCACTGGAATTCCAACTCCAAACACAGAGACAAAAGGCAAATGAATTAGCAATTTGCCACACTGCCACTTTATAAGTGGTGTAACTCATCATCGTCGTCTTCGTTGTCGCCGTCGTCGTCATCATCATCATCACTACCACCACCACCACCAGTTCATGACACCAGCCATTTGGCAGCGATGGGTGCAAAGAAGCAATCTCCACTCTCTTCAGTCATTTGTCAAATTCAATGCTGTCCTCATGTTCAGTCAAATTCTTGTTATATCCTTATTTGTACTGCCTATCCAGCATAGTCTTGATCTTCCTTTGTTTCTCTTTCCTTCACATCTTACAAGCTATGCATTGGGTGGGATTCAGTCACTTGGCATTGTTTCCACAAGATCAAACCATCGCAGTCTTTGCTGAATGACTTTATCTACAGAACTGTCTGTTCGGTAACTCTGTCCGCCCCAACACCAAAGAATGTTAAGAGGGCACTGACCCTGGAGTGCAGGAGTTCGTGTTCCCTTGGATCTGGTCCAACGCAGAAGTGTGATCGATGTTTCTCCATGAGACCCTTAGATCGAAATGGCATTTCACAGTTTGGGCAGCTGTAGAAGACATCCATGACACAAGTCTAAGATGATATTGTACAAGGAAATCTGTACATTCAGTCACCCAGATCTTGAACACTTAGTTCTGTTAAATGATTCTATCTGTTTGGTTGTCCGTATCTAAGATTTTCTGGTGACCTTCCAGCAGTGAATAAGCTGTCTTGATTTAACTTTTTTGACACAGAAACTGCAAATTTTACTTAACAGTAACCAAATGTAGAGTCACTTCGGCCGAAAAATCGAATACATGCCGTGGAACTGATGCAAAAATCCATCAAAAGTCGACTTTTTCGCCTAAAACTCGAAAGTAGATACTTCTGAATACTTTATTGCCACGAACTAGCTTGTGGGGCACTGAAGAAATGTTGGGGTTACGAAAGTTTGTTCGAATACACTTCGCAATATAAACGATATCTAGAAGTCGCTCCAGTGGTTTAGAAATACTGGAAAATATTTGGTATTCCCTATAAACGCCTAGTCTATCCTGCGTAAAATCGCAGACAAGTCAGTTCAGTAATCAGTCACTCTGGCGTTTATACATATAATTGTGAGCTACGCTTGCTAAAGATCGATGTATCTTCTGCTAACTATCAATTAAAAATACATAAAAATAAAATCATAAAATTTTAATCAAATTCCAAGCATTTTGATGCTTTTGTTTACAATCAACTAAGCAACAGCCACGTGATAGCGTCTCCAAAATCGACCAAACGACACCTGGTGGCAATATTCCTTGAGTAAACTAGCGCTAAATAAATATTGATTCAAACTTAACTAATGATAACATAGCAACATGGAATCGATAACTAAAGGCAGAGGTTAACTCTAACCAAGCTAATTTGCGGCATGAAAAATTTGTTACCTGGTGTAATGTTAAAACTTTAACATCGAACGCTGTCAATAACTTCGGTGCAGCAATAGTTTCTTTAGCAAGGACATTCTAATGGTTTATTGCAACAATAAAATAGCACCAGTTATTATATTACAAAGTACTATGCTAAGAAATGTCAACATTTTGCATTTTATATTTTATTAAATTAAATTATATTTTAAATGAAGCGTTATCCTGATAAACTAAAATTGGGCTTTAATTTTGGCGACTTCGTTCAATCGCATTACTAGCGATATCAGCTGACTGGACAAAGATCGCTCGTGTATGAATTTCAGTCAAATTTCTTTATTCTTAATTAAAATTGATACGACTGAAAACGGGACCTCTAGTCACGAAATACAATTGGATAACAGACTGAATTTGAAACAATTTCTGAAGTTTTCTTCATCGTTTGTTAAATTTATTAAGGTACATTGCTTGTGTGAAGTTGTGAACCCAGAAGAAACAAGAGTTTTGCTGGCCGGGTGACCCAGAATCAAATTTGATTTAAGAATCTGAGGCCTTGTGAATAAGAAAATAAATTTAATGCTGCTGAAGTGCATTGAGTGAAATATTATTAAGTTTTAGCGTGCAAAATACATTGAATATAAAATTTTGTGCAACTATTGTTGGTAATGAATGGTTTAAGATCTTGATTTTTTCAGTACATCCAAGCATGTCTTCCTGCCTGAGCCGTGGGACATTTAGCCATGACGACGCAACCCATTCGTCTTCAAAGCTGTACATGATGACCTACATGTGGCCAGGTCACCCTATGGGGCTCTACCAGACCTACCAATATCTCCTGGAAAAAGTCTTGGATTGTGACAGTCGACTGATTGTGGAGTCACGCTGGAGTGCACCTCCTGCTGGAAAAACCGATCTGTTCACGAGCAATGAAGTGGATATAGGTTGGTGGACCAACCAGTTTAATCTAACCAACCAGATTAGTCTAATCTAATTGAATCTGATTAAATCTTTCCCTGATCCATCCAATCTGCCATCTTCCCATTTCTCTTATCCTACACGGACCATGGCAGTCCCCTGTCTTCTTTATTGTCTGATGTCCCAGCTGATGGATCTCTTCTTCATATAGTATATCTTAATAACCCTTCTGCTCATGAATAAGGTGATGCCTTGCACTTAGCTTTTAAATAGTGCTTAAGTGTAGTGGTTAGCATGCTGGACTGTCAGCACAGACAGGAGGTTTAAATCCATGCGAGCAAAGAAAGATTTTTTCAAGATTTCTGTTCTACTTGGGCCTCCTAGTAAACCCAGCTACAAATTAAATACACTGACTCTACACTGTGGCTGAAGCTAAGAGACTAAAAATTGAAATCACCAACACTTCATTCCTATAGCTGCCTCCTTAGTGTACTGCTCTTCTACTACTCAGAAATTTAGGAATTCACAACTTAGATTGATTAAATTTATGTTATGTATTCTGCTCACAGCACGTTTGGTTATGGGAATCAGCTTTACTTCTTATTGATGCCTCGTGTTTTGGCGTAGGTTTAATCTAATGTAGTTGTCACAACATTTATGCTGTGTGCAGGAAATGGAGGAAATAGTGTGATCAGTGAACTATGACTGGTTGGAAGGTGGTATGGAGTAGCTACAGGAAGACAATAAAGGGATGGTCCGGAAGAAAGATATGACAGAGAGTGGAAAGAAGGGTAAGATAATCAAGTGATGGATATGTCAGGTTTGTCAGAGTGCAGATGAAAGAAGAAGTTATCGAAGAGTTAAAGCTTGATGTGAATTAACAGTAGTTGATTGTGAACTCGAGATTTCTACAGCGCCGAACAAAAGCTAAGTTGCAGGTATCATTCTTATTCACTGGTGATCAGTCAAAACAAAATCGATAGGCATGAAGGGTTTGGTTCCAGGTCAAGTGCGTATTACGATGGTTTTACCAAATAAACTTGGGAAATGGCAGAACTTTAATTAATGAAAGTTCGGCTATGTCATCAAAGTTCTGTCCAGGTGATTTCTCAGGTGGCTTTACTTTGTTATATTTTTAGGATTTTTCTGCTCAACTGGATATGTGCGAATGTTGGATGAGCGAAATCCTTACATGGAATTGCTTCCTGTGGCTCCCATTTATCTTCATCCGATGATTGATTGGAACCCTGTCTACTTTTCAGAGGTCATCGTCCGTAAAGATAAGGCGTAAGACTTTGTAACCAACCTGCTGTTACTTTACTAAGGCATAAGTTAATCATCTCGATGCTGGTTTCCAAGGCATGAGTCATGACTTCTTACCCAGGTTTACAAGTTTCATGCTGTAGCTATTCATGTCTCAGTTTTTAATAGATACATTATGTACCTTATGACGAACTATTTGTTTTTGTGTTAGTTTAGGAGGCATAAATTAACCTTTATGAGGTTAGTTTATAATGTATAGGGGTGTGCAATAGTATAGTGGTTAAAATGCTGGACTGTCCTCCGACTGCTCCTTTTCTTTTTTGTACCTTTTAATGTAGTTGTTTTTCTTGTATCTTGTGATAAATTATTTGTTTTTCTACAGAACAATTTTTAAGGAGTTTAAAGATTTGAAAGGCCATAGTTTGGGAATTAACGACACTGAGTCACTGTCTGGAAACTTTGCAGTTCTTGCAGAACTTAAGAAGTTGGGATACAACGCCTCTTTCTTTGGGAACATCGTTCAAACAGGTTCAAATAGCATCATTTTAACTCCTCTTTTCACGGCATTTGCTGCGATATCTGGAAGTGTGTGATAGACAAATAGGTTGGCTTTGTTAGTGAGGCCTGTGCTTCCTTTTGGGTGCTTCCCTTGGACACGGGGCCATGGGGAATGGTAGCCGATTGGTTAGAGCACTCAGCTTGTAACACAGAGAGTATGGGTTAGAGTCTCCTCTGAAATGGTGACTGTGTAGGGACCTTGAGCAAATCTTTCACCCACAATTGCTCTGTGCCATCAGTGATGCTTAGTCCTTAGATAATGGTGCTTAATATATGCCAAAAAATAATAATAATGAGCTGGATAGAGAGAGAAATCAGAAGTCTGGCTGACTACATTTGGGAAGAAGGAGTGCAATAACCTAGTGTTTCGTGTGGTCAGCGTCATCATCTCAACATCGCCGTTATCATTGTCACTGTCATTATTGAATTCTTATCATTATCATCGTCATCAACATCAGCAACGTTTCATCCTCAACATACAAGTGCCTCAGAAGTACTGACTGTGCACTTAATAGGTGCTTTAAATAAAATTAAATTGAATGCAGCTGAGTAAGTCATCACTGGCAGGCTTTTGCACAGACGTACCGCCCAGCAGACAGAGTTCCATCCAGAGTTGACTGTTGAACGTGGTGTTCACAGTTCTTGCTTTCTGTTGCTTTGCAGTGGCCAGGGACACTGGATTAAGACCCCAAAATGCTTTGGTGTTTGGGCTGGCCCCAGACCCTGCTGGGGCAGGTTTTAACACTCTCTTAATCTTCTGTCATTTTACCTTTGGTGCCCACTGTTCCAGATTCCTGTTTTCACCCAGCTACTGCACCTACTTAGCTAAAAATGTTGTATAAGCCGCTGTTGCATCGAGGACGAGGAACAGTGACCACTGTCATATTGAAAAAACCAAGTGACCATAATCTATTTTCATTGGCTGTGCAGGTTCTCATGTCAAGTCAATTGAAGCTGTGATTGGAGGAGGAATAGACTGTGCAGCCATCGATTGCCTCGTTCTTCAGTATAAGCTGAAGGAAAATCCCAAACTAGAGGAAGAAATCCATGTCGTATCCACTCTCGGACCATTCCCCGTCCCACCAATCGTCATTAACAAACGCTTGCCAGGTATCAATTAATAATAATTAGAAAACTGATTCATAATTAATTCATTCATTCATTCAGAACATTTTTATAGCACCTCTTCAAGATCAGCCCTGGCAAAAGAAAACAGTTTTCAAGTGTTGATGGTGGCTATGGTGGGTGATGTTTGGGATTGGAGCGAAAGAAAACAGTTTCCAAGTGTTGGTGAAAGGTATATCTAGCTTCCTTGGCCAGAAGAACCTGCAGATCTAGAGGGAGGCTGTTCCCGGTAGATGGCCCAATCGCTGAAAAAGCACAATGCTGCATTGTCAGGGTGCTTCTAGAAGGAATGATATTTGGAAATTTCTAAGTCCCATATAATACGTATCTTTGAAAAATAAAAGAATAATAATATCTTATTTCCCAGAGAGCTTTTGAGTCCTGAGGGATCATTTCTACCTCAGGTTAAAAACATTTAACAGTTGATTAACAACTCGGGAGAAAATTAATACTAATAATAACAATAATAGGGCACTTTTGCCATGCCTGAACTTTATGAGCTGTAGCTGTTCCAGATGATTTTGTATTTTCGCCAGACATTTTTTTAATTCTTGAGGGATCACACTTACCTTGGGTAAAATAATAATAATATTAATCCTAACATTAAATAAACAATTATAATGTTAATCCTAATAATAAATAAACAACAGTAATGGTATTGCCGCATTTGATGCATTGGGTTTTTCACTGCAGCCGAAATCAAGAAGAAAATTGAGACGGCTTTGCTTGAGTTTGACGAATATCCAGAAATCGCCGAGCGATTTAGGAAATTTGGATTGAAATCGTTTGCTCCAGTAGACTCCATCTTCTACAACCGAACACGAGAGCTGATGGAAGCAACAAAGAACGAAAAGCTGTTTCCGGCTTATTACTAGCAGCTTCGCAGCCGAAGTCTGGTTTCCATAGATTTTAATAGTGTAGTACCTCATTATAATGCTCCTTTGTGTAAAGCGAATTCATGTGCAACTCTTTTAAGGAAATGTATTCCAAATGTATTTTACTCGGCTTTTGCACATAATTTTATTAAAATGTAGTTGTTTAGATCTGTTAGGCAGAAATGTATGACAGGTACTTAAAAGGCACAATACTAAATGTTTTGATATGCATACACTTGCATACATATATATGTATATACATGCACAGACAGGCCCAAATATATATATATATATATACCTTTATCCAATTGCTTATCCACCACAGACTGCTTCTTTGTCTTAGTGGGCTGATCTTCTTGATAATGGCCTGATTGTGGCTTGGTTTTGGTGCGGCATCGGTTGATGCCTTGTGCATCAGACACCTGTACAATAGACATTAGCCAACTTTAATCTGCTTTAAATGCTGTGGCTCGGCTAAACGGTGGGAGTCCAAAGTTTGGTCATATTTCTACATACATATGGGATGGGATGAACTGCAAAAGCAAATTGTGTTTAAGATCACTTTTGTGATGCTTAACAGCCTGGCTGGTTGTGCTCCATCCTACATTAGGAAGCTTTGTTTTTCAGTGTCATGTGTTCCAGGCCGTAAATCTCTTCGCTCTGCAGCACAATGTATTCTGGTTGTCCCTCCGTCCTGTACTTCTGCAGTGCAACATGGTGTCTTCGCCTTGATTGGCCCTTCACTCATGAACAGACTGCTATGCAACCTACGACATGAACTTCTTGATCTTTTTCTGCCTCTGTTTTGCCAGCGACTGAAGACTATTCTGTTTGATCTGGTCGGGAGCACCTCCAAGTAGTTTTCGTGGAGTTGGAGGTGCTATATAAATATGCAGTTATGATCGAGATACATGTATTCATATGTATGCAAGCTCATACATACGCAATACATACTCGCATACATACATCATACATATGTACTGTGAGTACTTATATACATAAAGCCTCGTCGTAACAATGGTTCCTTTTCTGGAACTTCTTATAACATGGCATGTTGTAACGCGTTGTCTGTTAGAATGTAATCGGGTAAATGTATCTCAGGCTTTATTCAGCTTCTGAACATTGACTTCATTTTAACAAAGGCTCGTGAAGATGAGGTTTCTTGTGTGGCTGCCAAAGATTTCTTTTGAGTGCGTTTCCACTGAACATAATAACCTATGTGTTGTGGCGCTAGCTTATGTATAGCTTCTGCCGTTAAGGTTTCTGCAGAATGGATTAGCTTAGTCTTAGTTGTTTTTGAGCTCTATGGTATCCATAGATTGTAGCGATGCCTATTCTTAGCATGTGTTTTTCAACTCTGCTTTTTGTAGGTGATGTTTTTAATGAATTGTCTATTTTTAGCTTTGTTGTCTCTGTGGTCTCCATAGAATGTAGTGATGCAATTTTTAGCTTGAGCTATGTATTATTTCAATGATTTCATTGAATATTATACAGCTTATCTATATTTGAATTTAGTTTGCCTATTTTCCATGAATTGTTATCATTAACGTATTTAGCTTCTGTTGTTTTATTAAGCTCAATGATTTTCATGGTATTTTTAACTTTTATCATGTGTGAACTTTATGATTTACTCAGAATTTAATCAATCAATTACATATTTGTAGTGTTTATTTTGTTTGAGCTCTGCGGTCTCCATATTTTTTGCACTGGTTGTTTTTTTTTAGTTTTTTGTAGCTCCAGTCTCTGTGAAATGTATTGATGCCTATTTTTAGCACTGATTGTTTTTCAGAATTCAAGTCTCCCTAGAATATCCCTATTTTAGCTACTGTTTTCTTACGTTCTGTGGTCTCCATAGAATGCAATGATGCCTGTTTTTGGCATCGATTGTTTTTATCCTCTAAGCGTCCTTGGAATATACCTGTTTTTAGCTATTATTTTATTGAAGTTCTATGGTCACCGTAGTAATATCTACCTGCAACTTCTCGGTTGTGTTATTGGTGCAATTTTAATTAATGAGCTTTTTATACTGATTGGCTTTTAAGTTTTAATAATTTTGTTTTGATTGGCACTATTTTTATATGATTTCTTCAGTTGATTTTAATTAATTTGTTGTGTTGTTAGTTGGGATCATGAGCGACTGCATGATTCTGCAGTTAGCCTTCATTCCGCATATCTTTGGCACATTGAGAGGTTGTCTTGGAGATTAAGACCATTGAGGCACTGTATAAAAGAGTTTATGTTGCAATATGATGCAGTAGTCTAGTGGTAAATATGCCCACCATGACAAAAGGATATTTTAATACTTCTGCTGCACTGTCGCCCCCTAGTGAACTATAAAAGTGTGTTGAGTGCATCGACCGTTCACTGTTGGTGGGAAGATCAGGCATCAAGGGAGAGGGCTAGCCATGTGCCCTCATATACCGAGGCTCAGAAAATGAAGTCGCCAACACTTCATACCATGGCTCTTGGGCTGTTCATCTTTGAGTAAGAAATTTATTCCTCATATGCCGATGCTAAAAGGATGAAGTCGCAAGACCTCGTCAGAATGGACACCAGTTCCATTGGGTATACCAGTACATAGGGCTGGGTCCTTGGGCAGCTTCTGTAAATTTTGTACACAGCCAACCTGTCGCAAGTCATCACGGCACTTGGAGTCAAGGTTCACTAACATATCAATGATATGCAGCTGTATTCGTTTTGTCATCCTTGACCATCATCATCAGCATGTCTAACATCGCTATTACCATCATCAGCGTCATCATAATTTTTGCAGGTCGTCACTGCTCTGGAGAACTATGGATAATCATCCAAATACATATGCAAATAACATTGATGTCCAATAACATTGATGTCCGTACCGCATGAGTACCACTGCAAGGAATTTCCAGCAAAAGAGAGCTCTCTCTAGAGTACAGATGACTCAACTAAACTCCTACCAGAATGACTCAACGGAAGTCCTCTAGAATACAGATGACAGAATAAAACTCCTAGCATAAGACCCTTGGAATAAAGAACACGAAGGGCAATCCCTTAAACCAGCCGTGATGCAGCCATGGGTATGAAGTGTTAACGCCTTCATTTTTCTTAACCTCAGCACATGAGTGGAGGTAGCCAGCCCTCTCCCTCACCATCCACTCTTCCCACTGACAGTGTACTCTTTATAGCCAAGTTGGATAAGGAGTGCACATGGGGCAGAAATCTCAAAACAAATTTCTGCCCTGACAGGGATTTGAACCCCGACCTCTCAACTGACAGTCCAGCATGCTAACCACGAGACTCTGACGCATCCCTATCAATAAAGATGACACAATAAATTTCACAGGACTACCAGAAGACCTGTAGAATAGATGACTCAATTAGACTCCTTAGGGGTCGTCCATAAAGGACGTCCACAAAGAAGGAGGGGTCATGCTAATGCGGACAAGGGGAAGAGCAGGCTATGGCCTATGCGGACGTCTGCATATAAATTTGGTACACGTGCAATAGCTTTTAGTACAACCCATGCTTTAAACATCAACTTAGTCATATGGCAGACGCTCTGTACTGCATTGGTTCATCAATACTACTGTTCCACTGCAGGCAGCTAAAGAAACAGTTCAAGTTTTCAACCTATCTTAGGTCGCATCTATTTAGATCTGTTAGATAGCCATGAATGGAGGTCATTGTGAGGTTCTTTTAAATAAGATAGAACAAGTAGTTTATTAATGACGTTTCTCACGATGCTGGTCGTTTGTTGTTCACTGGCTTTGGAGTGCGGGCGTCTGCAAAGGGGGGGAGGTAAGGCCAAATGCGGACAAGGGGAGGAAGGATCCAAAGAAGGTCTTTTTTGCGGACGTCTTTTACGGACGACCCCTTACAGAATGACCCATAGAACTCGGATGACTCAATGAAACTCAAGTTCTCTCTGTGTCTCATCTTTCTACCTAAGGTGTACTTTGTACAGGGTACTCATTATAGCCGAGTTCGCTCTGGGCACAAGCAAAGCACAGATCTCAAATTATCTTTCTACCCTAGTGTGGATTTGAACCCTTGATGTCTGGGTTAATAGTCCAGCATGTTAACCACCACAGTGACTAGACAATCGTGCACCAAAATATCACATACAGGTACTTCATCAATAGCTGAACGAAATTTATTCATTAAATAAATGCAAAACACCTGGTACCTACAATATATGACAACTCAATCTGAAAGAAATGTCTATCCAATTGAAAATTCAAACAAAACAATTGATAAAACTCCAAAAGTCAAGCTTTTAGGTTTGCTAGACAGAAGCCTTGTCATCTGATTTGGAGTTCCATGAAACTGAGAAATAACAATAATAGTTGTAATACAAATAATATTAATAACAATTATGGAAATAATAATAATAGCCAAACACATGTGAAGACTAGCCATTCCTGATTACATTTATCACTTTTTATCACTCCTTTGGGATACAATCCTTCAGCAGTAACTCCTCAGATTCGCAGTGCTTTCACAACATCGTCGCTTTCAATGCAGAGCTCCTCAGGACTCACCAATCCATCAAGAGTAAGCCCATTGAACTCAAACCTCACAGAATCCCGAGCCAATCCAGTCTGATCAAAGTATTCGTCAAACATTCTCTGGAGTGGCTCCGAGCTCATGATGGAGAACCTTCTAATGTTTCCATCAGATTCACTCACTATTATGGAAAGCAATTCCTCAGGTTGGCATTGTGTTTCATCGACAGCATCCACGCTCAAATTTGGTACTGATACATCTTCGGAAGTTGCCACTCCCATTCCTCCTTCCTCCGCTCTTCCTTGTGGCTCTCCAGCCTCCTGCACTGTTTCACTTCTATTTCCAGTGGCCAGATCCGCCACTGTTCCCACACCGCCTCCGACGGCGGCCCCAACACCTGCTCCAGCTGCTCCAACCCCAAACAGCCCAGCGATGCTGAAGCCAGCTGCTCCAATTGACTGCAGAGTGGCCACAAGACCACCGGCTACCACTCCACCGCCATTTGCAAGTGCAGCAGCCGACATCATCTGGGCTGCATAACTCCCGGCTATGATTCCTCCAGCTCCGAAACCCATCGCTCCGATCACAATGGGAGCCGCAACAACTGCTGCTCCTGCCCCAATTGCGGTTCCAACTGCTGCTCCAACGAACCCCTTTCGTCTGTACCTGTAACACCCAAAAATTAACCGTAAGGTATTGCATATGTAAAAAGGGATACCCATATGTCCTGTGGAGTAGCACAGAGATGCTCATTCCTTAGTCTCAGGCTATCGAACCGGCAGTGTGCTAATCTCAAGGTCGTGGATTCGGACCAGCGTGACGCAATTTACATTCTGACTGTGATCGTAATCGTAATCCCGAAATTTCTACAGTGCCCAATGAAACCCATGTCATAGGGACCAGCTTATTCACAGGCGCGAGATACTCAAACGATGGAGATATACAAACTGATATGAAGACATTCCAACTGATGCAAAGACACTACAAGTGATATGGAGATTTTGAAACTTGTGTGGAGACTTCCAACTTAAGCAGAGACAATACAAGTGATATGGAGACATTTCAACTTATACAGCTTTAGATGCATCAAATGATGTGGAGACATTCCAACTTTTGCAGAGACATTACAAATGGTATGGAAACATTTCAACTTATACAGCGACAGCTTACCACGACACATTCTGAGGAGTGGGTGTTGGATTGTTGCCCGGGTCACCATCACCGCCATCTCCTCCTCCGGAAGCACTCTTCCCACCATCACTCTTTCCATTCACGAATTTACTTTCATCTACGAGTTGCAAGGAGTTGCCATCATTTCCCATATCTCTCTTGTCCGTGGTTTTCTTTGACTCCTCTGTTTGAGGAGTTTCTGGCATTGAGCTGTCTTGCGCTGTTTCTGGATGCAACCCAGGTGAGTCACCTGCAGCAGGAATTCCTCGTGCGGCAGCTAAACTACGACCAGCTCTAACAGACAAAGAATAATATATTTATTATATAAATTATTTATTTATTTATTGATTTAAAGACAGTCATCACAATAGATCAAATGGTATGGAACAGTATAATGTAAGATGTGATAAGGTGAGTTAAGGATGGTATGGTAGGGTAAAGGAAGAAATGGAGTGTGTGTGTGTATGCGCGCATGCACGTATAATATCACTTTCTAAAAGCTTCTCTTTACTGCACGAGAGTTTACGCACCACTATCAAAAGACTAGGCATCAATCGACTATGTTGGGCAGTTGTGAGTGATGAACTTGCTCAAGGCCCCTGCCCAGTAACCATCTCAGAGGAGGACCAAATCCATATTCTCCAATTACAAGCCAAGCTCTCTAACCCAATCGACTACCATGCCACCACTGAATACTATACAATGTCTGTTAGCTCCCAAATTCTGAATCTTTTCATAAATCTTATAAATGCCTAATAAGATAAAATGTTAACATTCTTGGTGCAATTTTGTATGCAGGCTGCGAACACTTATAGTATAAATTCTAATATACATACCGATAATGGCTATATTTAAGAGATTTCAATCTCGGGCTAGCACGGTCCGTACACGGGGGCCCTGATTGACCTGGCGCCCATTCAAACGGGCAGCGGTGGTGTAGGAGCTCACCCGATAACTCCAATGAATGAGCAGTGTCGAGGCCATACGGTCGCTATACAAAAACGTACATTTACATGTAAAAAGATACAATTTTCGACGAATTCCAATATTATGCAAAACAAAATATGAAAAAGACATAATATTCTCACGTCAAACCAATCTTCTGCCCGGACATTTCTGAACAAAAGCCACGCAGTTAAACCGAAAAGAATTACACACACGACAATTATTGTCCTCTAGTACAGATTTCCGAAAGTAGAAGCGATAACAGCATCTTGCGCAAGACACGAAAGCGAAGTTCTTACGTCACTGGGATTTCCCAAACTTTCTGTCTCGGTTAGTTAGTTAGTAAGTAAGTCACTATGTAAGTCAGTATGTTCGTTCGTTCGTCTGTATGCACGTGTGTATGTCGCAACTGGTCTCTGTGTCTTGCATCCTTGCATTATATTTTGTAATGCAATACTTGCAAAAAGTCTCTGCCTGTGTCTGTTAGGCTTGACACCAGAGATACAAGAGCCGTAGCCCACTAAGTTTATCAGAATTTTAACAAACAACTGAAACAAAATTGGTGTAGTGTGGCACAATAGTCTAGTGATTAACGCAGGATGAATAGACCTTCTAGGTTAGAAGTTAGTGATTAAAATCCCCGCCTGGACCGAAAGAATATTAAATCTTCAAAATGCCTGTTCCACTGGCGCTCTCTAGCGAACTCGGCTACAAAATTAATTGGATTATAATTCTCGCGATTGATTTGCAGATTTCTCAATGGTTCAGACCCTCCAACTAGTCTGGCGTCCAACTTCTCTGGGAAGACCTATTTTCTCCCGAAGTATGTGGGGTGTATGTTAATCTTAATAGTAATTTGCAACTTCTATAGCGGCGGTGTTTAATGTACAAGGCATCAACAATGCCGCACCAAAATCAAGCAGCATTCAGGTCAATACCCAGTCAGTCCGCTGAAGCAGAGGCAGCCTAAAGCGGCTTGGAGGCGCATAATAACACTGGTCAACATAGAAATCGTTACTGACTGGAAAAGGCCCTAATGTGTAGCATCTTGGTGTGCTGAACACGAATATAACCATAAAAAATTTTTATTGGCTCTCGTTTTGAAAATATTTCATATAGTTCATTTTTTATGTTTCACCATGTAAATTTATGCAGTAGGACTGCGACAATATCCTAAATAAGTCTAGAATGATGTAATATTCCACCTCATTGCATAATCCCATCATGGACACATCATGCACAGTTGATTACGTCATTTTCTGATGCAATGTAAAACTACAGCCAGTCGGCTGCTGACGTAAGATGACGTCAGCAGTGTACTATATAAAGCGAGTCGGAACGGTTGAGCATTTACAATATTACAGACTTTGTGCGAGACAGTTTAAGTTACTGTTTTATAAAACTATTATTACTTTATCCATTTAGATACAATACAGAACAGTGATGCCTCGGAAGTGCGTAAATACTGTGGACAACTTTTGTTACATTTGTGGGAAAGTGACATTTGCCAACCAGAAGAAAAGTATCACTTATCAAGTCAAGAAGGCATATCATGCTTACTTCGAATGCAAGGTTGGTGACCAAGACAAGCCATGGGCCCCGCTTATATGCTGTGCTACATGTACAACACAGCTTTCACAGTGGTTGAATGGCAAAAGACCATCAATGCCGTTTGCAGTTCCCATGGTGTGGAGAGAGCAAAGCAACCACGTAGATGACTGTTACTTCTGCTTGGTTCCTCCTCTTTCCGGTGGAATAACGAAGCAAAAGAAGTCGACAATAGTCTACCCAAACATTCCGTCAGCATTGAGACCAGTTCCACATGGTGATGGACTTCCTATTCCAGAACCTCCAGCAGAATATATTTTCCTTGATTCATCTGATGAGGACAAGGGTGAGCCGACATGTTCTTCTCCTGGTCCGTCAGCGTGCAGTGATCCCGATTTTCACTGTGGTGCATCATCAACCCCACACAGAATAACACAGGAAGAACTAAATGACCTTGTTCGTGATTTGGACTTATCCAAAAACAAGGCAGAATTGCTAGGATCAAGGCTTCAACAATGGAATCTTCTAGAAGAAGATGTCACAATTACTTCAGCAGTTGGAACCTTTCTTTATGAAGGAAGGTAGTCTGGTATTCTGTTCCAATATTGACGACCTCATGAATGCCTTACAGATCACTCATGACCCACAAGAATGGAGACTCTTTGTAGACTCTTCAACACTGAGTCTTAAGGCTGTGCTTTTGCACAATGGAAACCGTCTTCCATCTATTCCATTAGCGCATGCTGTCCACATGAAAGAGACATACGATAACCTAAAACAGCTACTGCATTCCATTGACTATAACAGGTACAAATGGCACCTGTGTGGTGATTTGAAGGTAGTTGCCATTTATATGTGTTTCTTGTGTGAGTGGGATAGCCGAGAAGAGAGTTGCACTACGTGCGAAAGGAATGGACTCCCAGACAAAACATGGCAGTTGGACAGAAGAATATCCAGCACCCAGCTCTGGTCGAGGCTCACAAAATCCTACTACCACCCCTTCACATCAAACTAGGTTTGGTGAAGAACTTCGTGAAAGCCATGGACCGCACTTCGCCAGCTTTCCGATACCTGCATGAAAAATTCCCTCGATTCAGCAAAGCAAAGATTAAAGAGGGAGTTTTTGTGGGTCCTCAGATTAGAGAACTCTTCAAAGATGACCGCTTCAACAACTTGCTGGAGGGTGATGCGAAACAAGCATGGAATGCTTTTCGTCTAGTGTCTACAGACTTTCTGGGGAATGTTAGGGCAGAAAACTACAAGGAACTAGTAGAAGACATGCTCAAGCAGTACCAGAAATTTCGCTGCAATATGTCTCTGAAGATGCATTTCCTTCATTCCCATCTGGATTTCTTCCCTGACAACTGTGGTATGGTTAGTGACGAACATGGCGAACGTTTTCATCAAGATATCGCAACAATGGAGCAAAGGTACCAGGGAAAATGGTCCACTACAATGTTGGCTGACTACTGCTGGACACTCCTCAGAGATGCTCCCGAACAGCTGTACAAGAGACAGGCAAAAAATCTAAGAACTAGTCTATGACCTGGTTTTTACAAATATTAACTGTAAGTGTATCACTATTGGCATGCATTGTGCGATATAAAATTACTTCATTTCAGATTACAAAAAAACTAGAGCCAATTCGGCATTTTCACTGTCATATTCGTGTTCAGCACATACAAATTGATAAGAACTGACTAATTTCATTTCAGTAACATGACTTTTGTAAAAATTTGTTGTCCAGTGTAATGGAACAGTATGAATATATGTATGCAGGCCCTGTGCATGTATGTATGTAATTCACGTATATATATATATATATATATATATATATGTGGGTATGTAACTGTAACTGAACTGTAGCTTACCTGTGTACCTTTTATGAATTTACTAACAGAGGCGCTGAACGGAGATGGTAGAAAACTCATTTGCAAATTAATAAAATCCATCAGAAACGGTCAGTGAATGATGTTTTCTGGGTAGCGACAACCAAAATGCTGGGGTGTCATGGACTACTTCTCCCTCAAGCCCTTTCCGAGTAGGCAAGTGGGTTTTCTGAACACCTGGGCCACGTATACCTCTCCCTCGCGATGGGGTGCCTTAAAAGAAAAATCGACGCGATTGAAATTTCGGGGAAACTAAAAGTCGAAGTCAGCAGATTATGAAGGGCAACTTGACATTTGTCGACAATCTTCTGTTCTTCTTCCAACATCACCTTCTGCCTGGTTAACAACCCAAGATTTCTGTTGTAAAAAAAAACATCAAAAACAACGTCAACTTGTTCGACTGTACACAGAATTGACAACAAATAAGGTATGAAGAGTTTCTGCTTATACTTACCAGATGTGGTACTGCAGTGAGCACAATCACATACAGCCACGGCTCCATCTAGAACTTACGAACCAACAACCAGCCTTTTATTATTGCATCAAAGCATAAAGTGGGTGGTCTACAGTGACTACTGGAATTTGGTCAGGATTCAAATTCTTAAAGTTCATAGGAAGTCACAGAAAACGCAAACAAGACTGCTTTGCGTCATTTGATTCCAACTAAGTTGCATGTAAGAAGGGGAAGTTTAGACCGCTTATCATCCTCAGAGTCATCACTGCCATGACTAAACAAACATCCAAATCGAAAATGCATTGCCATAGCAATGACATATCACGACACAACTGTCCATGAAATTGACCATAAAACGGATTTTACGTCTCTACACAGCAACTACACACACGCGGGTTTAAAATTACTTATTAGGTAAGGATGAGTAACGTGCAAGATAATAAATATTCAAACATCAAATTGAAACTTAATTTTCACGCGAAAAATCCACAATTGCGGTGAACTATTACGTCATCTGGCACACACTGTACGGATAGCAAGACACAAATAGCCCAATTCATTATCATTTTTCTTTCGAAATTTTTTTTGCTTGCACATTTGGAAATGTGACAGTATTCAAAAATATTCATTATTATTTATCTACATCTAAAAAAATCATGTTTGTACAACGATAACTTATTTTTTGCACCAAGCTAACAAACTAATAAGTTTATCGGTATCTGATTTTGCCAAGAGATTTTGCGGCGCTCAGCGTGTAAACACCTACACGTGATGTTCCAAAAATACGCTATACAAATAACCAAATACCGATATATGCATATATAAATTTCAGTGGTCGATGACGAAGAAGTGAAGATACTGTAAGATCTCGAGAATCTAAGAAGAATGTTCAAATGGTCTCAATAATGGTCGATGCATTGTGGCAAAAGTGCTTGGTGATGTTCCCGGGGAGACAGAAGGTGAAAGCCGATTTCGGGGGGACTCCCTGCAAAAAACGGGAGGGTTGGCAACTTTAATCATTGCTGTAATAAGACATCTATGATAAAATCACGATTATGTTCGTCTAAAGCACTTAAAAGTTCAGATCTGTGGGCAAGTTAAAAAATGTAAGACGACTGCTAAATAACTGAGTTTATAATAATAAAATAGTAATTCCACATAATAATAATAATAATAATAATAATAATAATAATAATACTGCATACAATCAATTATAATATTCAAACATTGACCATCTGTCCTATAAACAATAATGGGCAATAATCATTAATAATAATAACAATTAAATTAAGAAAATTTAATTTGCAAGTCCACATTTATATAACGCCCCTTCAAAAAAAAAACTCAGCAGTGGTGCTCCCGATATGAAAATACAAGATCACAAAGGAATAGAACAGTGCTTAACTGCCAGCAAAATAAAGAGGCGAAGAAGCTTATGTTGCAGCTTGCAAGGAAGCCTGTTTCAGAAATAATAATGATAAATACTAAACATGGCAATACGATGTAATAATATTCACATAATAATGATCTTGCATCTCAAGGTATTTTCTTTCACACTATCGCATAAATTTTCCAGCTCCAACTACAGTTTTATATTCCTTAAGAATCATTTTCAACCTCGTAAAAACTTTTTAAAATGTTCTTATTGTAAACATATAATGGAAGTACATTTAAAACCAGTTCAAATACATTCACACTAGCCAAAGCAGATCTAAAATTGCTGTCAAAAACACTACACAGTTTAAAAACTGCAGTCAATGTATCTGAAAATCCTTTCACAGCTTTGAAAAATCTTTACAGCTCACTTTAGAAAACTATTAACGGCATTCTAGAATTCGGCCGTAAGCTGCCTGCCAAGGCTTGACTGCAATCTTTTTTTGTTTCGAGAGTGTATAATGAGTGAAAGGATGATTGTAGCGATCCCATTGATGATCAGGATGATCAAAGCCACAATCATCAGTCCAAATGACCATCCAAACGGTGACATTGCGGTTGATCCGCGAAATTTCGATCCAAAGATTATGACTGCAATCAACTCGATAACACCTAGAAAAAATAAAATATTCGCTTAAATATAGGCCGAGTTATGACAAGTACAACATTACACTGTTTTCCACTAATATACGGGAAATAATTCAGACTTTTGATGGCATGACCTAAAATTAAACCGAACTTTACAAGCCGGGCTTAAGCATCAATTCAGATGTGATGCAATAATCCATCCATCCATCAACCAACCTTCCATTCAACATCCATCCACCACTCACCCATTCATCATTCCGTCTTTGCATCCACACACCCATTCATCCACCCACCATCCATTCATCATTCCAACCACACCCATTCATCCACCCACTCATCCAACCATCAACCCACCTACCCGTTCATCATTCCATCTTTCCCTCCACCCACTCACCCACCCACCCATCCATCTATCCACCATCCTATCAACACATATTTCCACTGTTCTCATCCTCCATAAACTCTCTCCTTCCATCTCTTGCTCAATAACTTACAAATTAACCCAACTTACAAAATCCTTCACCCACGAACGAATTACCTGCTGCAATTTGTGACGCTCCAGCTGCAAATCCAATGAAGCGTGAAAACAGAAATCCGGCCAAGAAGGCGAAAAATAACCCGAGCGAAATCAGACAGAAACAGGCAGCAATTGTTGTTATTGCCATGACCGCCGTTCGATACTGTTGATATGAATAGGCTATGTCTGAAAATATCAAAAAAGCTAACTGACTGGTTGATTAATTAATTAATAGTTGATTAATTAATTAATATGTTTTTCTTAGGGAACTTTAACATCACCTAGGCTAGTGAGCACAGCGCTTTTGAAGAGTACTTAAAAGGTGCTATATTAAGTGTCTAGATATACATACATGTACATATATAATATATATACACAAGTTGGCTGGGGTCCGTTGGTTGGGTTATATGTTAGTGTAAAAGCCTCCCAATGGTGACAATTTATTTAAATAATTAAATCAGTTTAATTAAACTAATTAGGTCTTTTAATTAATTAGGTTGTTTTTTGTGGTCATCCAGCATTTCAATTCAATTGCTCTGCATGGCACATTCATCGAGCCAGGCATAAGGAAAGACTAGCCACTCTGAATCAAACATCAAACATATAATTATTTTCATATCACTCTTGGGACATAATCACCTGGATTAAAAAATTAAACACTTGATTAATTAGGGAAACTGATTAATATTTAAGAGATTACTTAACACTACAATTCGACCTGTTCGTCGTCGGTCTCTAACTCATGATGCTGACAATGCTCTTATCCAGTCACGTCTTATCACGACAGATGATTGCAATTCAATACTCTGTTCTCATCCTTGTCACTTATATAGCTCCTTACATTCTGTGCTGTGTACACTGCTCCCCTGGTTCTTCGGCTTCCTCCAAGATCTCCAGTTACAGATTAATGTCATACAAATTACACTGGTTATCTTTTCAATCCAGGGTCCAGTTTAAAGTTGCTGTCTTGGAATGCAGGGCGCTTTATGGTCTAGCACGAGGCCGAGCCACATTACCGACTTGCATATTAAAATCATTATAAATTGCACCATGACAAACTTAAGATCAGATTCCTCTGGCTTGCTGTTTGTCCTAACTACCAAAAAGACGAGAGAAATTTACGCCTTTTGCTCAACGGTCCTTGTCTCTACAGAATTCACTACCCCCAACGTTAAGGGACCCTTCTCTTTCACTTACCATTTCATTTCGCAAACAACTGAAGACTTATCTTTATCCAGCTACCTGCACCTTTTAGATGAATTCATAAATGTGTCATGAAATAAGTACCTGATTAATAATATTATTATTATTTATTGATCGATTAATAAGCAAGAAGCCATATGGATCTCGACAGAATCTACCTAATGGATGAATGCTTTTGGAATCTGGTTTTGCTTGGAAGTGACCATCGATTGATGCCTCATACAATAGGATAAAGCTTCCAGATAAGATTACATTACACAAATACGACCACAAACTCACCAGCATACGGAAGATACATTACAATCATGTAATCGACGCGGAGGTCATACTTGCAGTGACCTCCAACACACATCCAGAACAGTCCAAACTTTATCGGTCGTTTTGGATTATCGGGAGCATAGGTGCTTGAAGAGACCGGTGGGTAAGGGGCGCGCTGGTCTGGAACCACGTACCAGTCACGTCCAATGTAGGAGACGAAGAATAATACAAAGGCGCAGAAGAAGATGAATAAGAGGAGCCAGGCAAACACACGTAAATTATTACACCCCATCTGAAACAACAAAATAGTTCCGTAGAAAGTTATGGAATCGATTTATAATTATCGATGAATTGTGGGGTGCTTCTAATCTAATCTAGTCTAACGACTCCCATAAAGCCATTATCATGATGCGTCCATAATTATTACAATGACAGTCTATGACCTAAGCAAAGACTCAAAAACTGATACATGTACGTGCCATCTGCAAAATGGTTTCTTAGAAATACCATGGAATTGATTTGTTATTACACAGTACAATGGAGACTCATTAAACATGTTTCATCATAACACAGATTCTGATATAAGACAGTAATAAACTGATTACAACACAACCTTGTCATAAGGTTAAAAAAAATTGTAAATTGTACACGTTTTTCTAAAGCGACCATGTGGATTCCACCCGCGCACGGGTGAGATCCTTCACCACCGCTACACGCCATTTAAGGTCCCCGCGCACGGACCGTACTAGCCCGAGATTCAAATCTCTGAAATAAGCCACGACCGGGACGCGAACCTGGGATCCTCACGCACCGAGGCTTCCTTGGCGTATGTGCTTACTGATGTAGCTAACTAGGCCAGTAAGGTTGTTCTAGGTATGGCTCCCTATGACAGCATCGTAATGAGTTTCCAGTGTGCTGGTGTCTTACATGTAGTTTAGCAAGGAGTGTGTGATGTGCAAAAGTCTTGTGGTTAGTGTGGTGGACTATCAACACAGAGACCAGGGTTCAAATCTCCACCGAAGCAGAAGGATATTTTGAGATTTCCGCTCCACTTGTGCCTCTTAGTGAAATCAGCTCTAAAATTATTACAGTCTCAGTAGGAAGATCAGATCATAAGGACAGGACCAGCACCAGTCATTCACTTCTGGATGAATATTCATGAATCAATGAATAGATGGATGAATGAATGGTAATATGAATGAAGCATGTTAATAACAGCTGAGATTTCTACAGCACCCAAAGAAGCCATGCTGTTGAACCAGCAATTTGCAGGCGTTCAGTTTCAGGTTGGGTTCTAATATTAATTAGAAACTGCTAACTGCATCTAACGCACAGGTTGATGGCGCATCAAACTTAAGCCATATTCAAGTGAATAGCTGACGGTTTTGGGTTGAGATACAGAGGTCAGGTAGGTTAGGGTATGGTCGACGGTGTTTAGAACTGAAGTAGTGAAAGAGGTAAGGGGAAGAGGAGGAATCATGATAGGATTTGTGGAAGAGCAGGGTATTCAGTTTGGAATGAGAAATCTGTCCTGAGATTACAAAAGGTGCATTGGTGGTGATTTGGTAGGATGGGTCAGACTGTTGCCATAATTCTGATGCAAGTCTGAAATAGCACTTAACACCTAATGAATTATTGTAATATACCATAAAAACTAGTCACACAACAGACCTTTATTCAACTGGTTTTACAGTCGTCCGAAAGCTTCAGTTAAACCAGCACTGCAAAAGAAAGAGCAAAGTATTCATTTATTTCCTATAAGTTCGTCTAGAAACTTGCCAGGCCCGGGATTCAAACACGGGTGCCAGAGGTGAAAAGCCAACACGTTGATTACTTGGCTTCCATGACGATTGCTAGGCTACCATGTTACCCATCAACCATTGAGGATACTACTCAATTAGTACCGTTCACAGGTGCAGTGCTCTCTTCCTCCACCAGTGATAGGGATTTCCTGATATCAGTTCCATGGAAACAAACCAATAGCTCAAAATGAAAGAGCACCTTTGGCTAGGTTTTTAGCGACATCAGTTGCCTTCTGCACTGGAACCAGTTCTGAAGAAGTTACAATATAACAATAATAATAAACCCCACCGTACTATACTTACACGTCGCTCTCCTAAAAGGTGAGCTTCTCAGATGCAACTAAAAGTACATTACTTCAAAATTTGTTACTTCGTGCAGTATCGTGCGCATTTCAATAAGTAACCGGTCGAGTGCAATTCGATCTGCACATCGGCGCAATATAATTTTTAGTTAAAAACAACGCAAACCATCACTCGTGGAATATGTTTCATTGATATATGAGTTGTGTGATTTACCTGGCCTCACCTGCTCACAAGGTTCTTATTCTAACTGCACAGGTAACAGCAACTCTGCCATAACTAACCCTAATTGTAAAATCTTCCACAAAAATCTTCATTTATCTTACATTCGGAAACTAATCTATCAACTAAAAAACGAAATTTTCCACACAAAATACTTCATGTTTTCATTAAAATGTATCGCTTACCTGTAGAGCGACCGACATAAAATTACTCTTACGAGCTCGGAATCAGGTCACGCTGTTTTATAGCGCTATGACAAAAGCCAGTCTCACTAGAACAGAATTTTCTGTCTTAAAATCAAACTTTCTAAACGAATTATAGAAATTTAAATGCATCGTCCTATAAAAGCATGATCGTCGTCGTCTTCATAATTATAAGTGCTATCGTGGGAATGCTGTCGGAATGACACATTTATTAAATGTTTATTCAAGATCCATTAAGGTCTCTCATCGAGAAGCACATGTACAATTCTAATCTAATGCTTTTTAGCGCTGCTATAATAAATCTCAGACATCAATCGATGATCGCTTTAACTAAAATCGTAATAAAAAATTATAATCCGTTGGAGAAGCCAGGTCGAACTTCAGCGACTGTCTGGGACTATGGGACAATTAACGTAGCTCACCTTGTCTCAACGTGTGTGTGTGTGTTGCTGGGATATTCTTTGATTAAGCTTAATCAATCTTTATTCACCAGATACGGTAGCACACAGAAAAGACAGAATGGAAACAGATGCGATCAGAATACATTGCCGTGTAGTTGTAAAATCGTACGCATTAAAGTTCAGGGTATTTTATATTCTAAAATCTGTTTCTTAAAAAAGACTGAATCTTTCGTGTAAGGAAAGACTGAATCCTTCGAGTAAGGATGCCGGTGCACAACCCGATCGTGGCTAATCTCAGGCTAGCACGGTCCTTGCACGGGGACCCTACATGGCGTGGCGCCCATTCAAATGGGCAGCGGTGTTGAAGGATCTCACCCAATAAATTCATTGAAAAATGAGCAGGGTAGAGGCCATACGGTCGCTATAGAAAACCGTGTACATTTGCATTAAGTAAGAGGGCCGACTTGACCTTAAAAGAAATTCTTAAGTTTCTGGTTAATTTAATGTTGCTCTGCTGAAAGAGGAATGGATCCTACGGATGAGTAAGCCTTTGGGATTAAATAGTTCTATGAACTAACTTCCCATAAATATCCATCTTTATCTGATTTAATTTTCTTTTCTTGAAAAAAGGATCCTTCGGAGGTGTTCGTATCGTATGGGATCAGAAGGGTTCCTGGTGCCGAACGTCGTGGAGTTGGCCCATCTCAAGCAAACGCTTGTTAACCCACTCATCAACTCCCATTGAACTACGAAGGATCGAATCACTCACCGCATTTTCCAATGCATATACTTTGATAATCCATTTAACTGTGGTGTTTATGAGGGAACCTTACATAAGTAAGCAAGCAGGCATGACTCCACTACATTTCCTCTTGTTACATAAGTATCTTTAATCATGTATTTAACTAGCCCATGTCACTCAGAACATTGGCTTACTTAGTTCGGAAAAATGTCACTTTTAAAGCAAATCTCTTTTGCTCTCCTTTGTCGATTCTGTTTACATCATTCGCGAGATGGCGTTGGCGTTCTATGCCTTTCATGAGGGCCTTTTACGATGCTACCAAGACCACGCGTCAAAGCCTGTAATAATCTAATCAAATCAAAAGCCTTCTATAGCGCCGATATCATAATGCCTAACGCATCAGTCGATCGTCGCTTGTAGCCAAAATTGCAGTCAAATATCATAAACCGCTGGAGAAACCTGGTCAAATTCCAACAGGTCGGTGAAGCCATGCTACGGTGGGTAACCAAGTTGGACGAGAAGTCTCGAGTTTAGACTTGAATAACATCAAAGATTTGGCCGAACGAACCGAACAATAAATAAGAATAATAACTAATAATAGCTAACACAATTGTTCGTTTTTCGTGTCGTGGACTATCGATAAAATGCTAAATTTAAAACTGACAACAATAAAACTGATAAATAGTAATTTAATCTCAAAAATCAGATACAATTTCTTCACTAACGTAGCTAAAGTGAGTTTTAATTAAGTCTTACTACATCCTCCATTCCTTCATTCCAATAACAAAGTGTAAACAGAAACATGCATAATCACTGTTACATCTCTACACAAAAGAACTTCATGCAATGGGGTAGCAAGGTGAGGTACGTTGGGTGAACTTTAATTTGTTAGGCGCCTCAACCAAGAATAGTCTTCTCAGAGGCAAGGTCATAGGGTCAAAGGATATTTTGGCATAAACACAGACATGACAACAGCAGTCCCACAGCCAGTAACTTTCTTTCTGCTTGGTTTGTCATTCTTTATGTCTGCCAATGTAACCCCAAAACAAGAAGTAAATAAAATAGTCCACTCTGTCTCGTTTCACTCAAACCATAAACACTTTGACCACCGTAGCCAAACATTTACTTATCCAAACAGATTATAAATATAATCATCAACACTCAGTCACATTTTAAATAATCATCAATATTCAGTTTAAAAATTTATTATTCATAAGGACATAATCTCAAAACAGAAGCAACTGCAGAACAGGACAGAATTAATTATCTTATAGCCTGAACAATCTAATTTTAGACAACATAAGACACTGCATTATAATAAACTCATTAATATTAATCAGTTCAAAACTATGATTCGATAACAAGAAAACTCAGTGAACTCGTGTCAGCTGAAAACCAGCTTCCGACAATCTCACTACTGACGCTGTGCAAATGTTTACAAGTGTAAAATTTGGAGTGCATCGTGTAGTCATGAACACCAAAAGTTACAGCATTCTGGCTTTCCCTGACAATCCCAACAACTGTTTTTCCATACAACTTAGTAATGTGCTTCCATGAACTGAAGGCGTTACAGGCAAACTAAAAATATGGTAAAATATTTCAAAAAAGTTGTATAAATACCAAGAGACATACTATACAGACACTAATCAGACTGATCTCAGTTGAATCTGAAACCAAATGTAGACACACAAGCAATTTAAAATGGCATGAGCCACAGGCAAGTATTTCGAGTTCTGCAAAAGTTGCCAATAATTCTTCTCGGATTTCCAAACCTTTAAATATAGAAATTTAACATAATAGTTTTCAAATTCAAACTTATAGTTTTGTGTCTTAAATTCTCGGTGCTAAAATTTTGCTAAATGATTACATGCTCTTTACTGGAATAAAATGGTGCAGTATGAAGGCCTCACATCCAAAGCTCACATTCTTATATCTGCATTTAATACACGCCACGATCTAATGGCAAAGACATCAAGGAACTGTGTAAAGGACTTCCTCAAACTCCTACACAGTAACCACCGTCTAAGGGAGGCTCGAACCTACACACTCTGCGTTACAAGATGATTGCTCAAAACAAATGGCTACTGTATCACATGTTAAGACTTTGACTTATCAACATGAGCCATGTTACTTTATCAACAACACGAGCCATGTTACTTCAAATCAGGCAACTCTTCAATGTGAGTAGTGATGGGTGAGTCAGACAAACCCAAGTCAACCAGTGTTAACTTGCATGACACATTGAGATTATAATTTTACTATGTTTTTTCCGGACACAAAACGAAGTGTGAGTGATTTTAATAAGTTCGAGTGAATTTAGCAAACGAGATAAGTCAATCTGAAAACATGTTGCATCATCTTATAAACAAGCGGAGCACAAACAAATTCTGTTTAGCACAACTCTTATATGGGCAATTAACTCAACATACGGTATTTATAAATGACTTGAGCCAACTTCTAGACAGTCTGCAACATCTTTTAAACAACTCGCAGAGACGTGTCGATCCACTCAATCAATTGTTGCCTCAAACTCAATAAAAGGAACCTCAACACTGCAAACTTTATGGAAATACAAGGTTACAGAACATAATCAGGCAACTATATAAGTGTAATCTAAACAACATTCAGTAATCTAGTGAGACGGTAAACACTGCAACACAATTTTTACACTAAAGGCTACAGCAAGACTTTAGCCGTTCACTATGTACCATGATTACACGAAAAAGTTATCGAAACGTTTCTATAGTTTGCAAACACAAAAATTTACTAAGTTACGAGTCAGTTAAAGATCAACTTGAGATATGGTTTCCTACGTCATAATAAAAGTAAGCAGCTACTGCAGTGATTCGCTAATTTGTTAAACTGCTGTAATTAGTAAGCAATAATCACTTGTAGTAATTTAAACAATTACAGTGTTTAAAAAATTCAAGCAGCATAAACAGACTCAACCAGATATGAACAAAATGGGAAATTAGTCCCTTGCACCAACAGATCATCCTATAACAATTTTTGTAGAGCATTTTCTTGAAGTACTGAGTCAATTCATAGAAAGCCTTTAAACTTGTGCAATTAGGCAAAATGTTTCTAGCATAAGCTCAAAAAGCAGAACAGCAAAGACAGTTAAAGTTAACTCCGACATTTTAGCAACCACTTCGAAATAATTACAGAGCAAACATAAACATGATAGTACATTTATTACAAAGAGATAACGGCAGAAGACCTCAGAGACACGTGCTGACGATAACGGATTTTGGCTAAAGCACAAACAGCCATCGAAAACCCAGACACACTCCCTGTGGTTGCACAATTTGACAACAAACAACTTATTTCTACACTACACCCTGGGATTCAAACAAAGTTTCGTGCCGCGCACTTACACAGCTCAGCCACCACAGTTACCTATAAAAGCAAAGAAAGGCTTTTCAGAAGAGCATAGGGTTGGCACAGATTTCAAGTCATTAGCATGTCACATCCAAAAATCACGTGCAGACAACATCGGCTCTACTGCCTGAGACCTACAGACACCAAAGCACAAAAAAGTCCAGTAATAAACACTAAACGGCAAAAGAATCATTCATCAGTAGAACCAGAATCATTTTGAACACAGAAAGTCCAGGTCTCATCAGACGACTGAGATTAACTCCCGAAAACAGGCATCATTCAGAGAGGTAGCGAAGACGACAGACACTCCTAACAGTAGACACTAGTGTGGCCAGCGCACTCATAGACATACACTGTCTGGCAGTAAAGCACAGTCACTGGAAGGTCTTGATGCTTTCATCAAATCACAACTCAAGATGTATCAATACATCATTTGATTTTGCTGCATGAACGGTGGCCTTTCTTCACCTGTGCAATGATTCACTACCAGTATTATTATTATTATTATTACCATTACATTTATTAATATTGTGAAATCTTATTATAATATTTACTTGAGTAGAAAATATCCTTCTAAAATATCTGGAAAAACTATTATTTTTTACCCAAGGCATAGAATGATCTCCAAGGATTGCAAAACTTTAGTTAGCATTGTTCTGAAATTGATAGTCTTTGGTGATGGTATTGTTATTGTTGTTGTTGTTATTATTATTATTATTATTAATGTGACAAGCATTCCTCAAAGTGGAAGATGGATTCTGACCTCCACCTGATAAAAACAGGTGTACACAGTTCAAAGACGAGTTGAGGACCATGGGCTTAAAAACCAGACACTTATCCCAGTCTTTCATAATATTCATGACTACGCCACCAGAAAATTCACGCACGTATTGTTTTTCCAGACGACATGCTGATGACACACAAAATCTATTAACAATTTCAGCTAACTTATAAACACGGCACATTGAGTTATTAACAAGCAGTTGGCCAGCAAATGCAGTGTAGCATGACTTCGCAAACATTTTAACTCAGCAAGTGAACTTCAGAACTTCATAAACAGGCTTTTATCTAACTCTAAAACAGAAGACTACCCAAAGCCTACACAGTAAAACTGTATGCTACAAGTATATGTATGTATGTGTGTTTGCGTGTGGTATGTGTGTCCGTATGTACATACAAAGTCCTGGACATGGGGGCCAGTGCATTGCAGGACTTGTATATATGTAAGCATGTGTGCCTGTATATAAGCATGTATGTATATGTATATTTACATACATGTAAATATGTATGTTTTTGTGTATATGCATGCATATGTATGTCTGCATAAATGTATGTACCAAGACACAATACAGCGCCTTCAGGTACCTCCCAAAAGCAGTGACCAAATGTACTGCACAATGTCTGTACTCTGTCACCAGACACTCAATACCTATGTGTCACGTGGCCACATTAATGTCAAAAAAGAGCAGACCAAGAAATGCAAAATGCATAGAGTCGAAGGCATTGCAATGGAAGCGTCGTCGCTAGGTCCTCAGTCCTAGAAGTCGGTCCCAGAGTCGGTTGAGTCGTACTCCATCGGCCTGTCCTTGTACTTGGCCTTCCTGATAATTTCGAGCTTCTTGCGAGCCGTTTCCAGTTCTCGTTCCTTGATCAGGATGTCCTCCTGTGCCATGATCAGCTGGAAGTGCAATCAAACCCACTGCTCAAGTAAGCAGGCACAATACTCGACCTTTGCATAGCAACTTTGACTTGAAATTGGTTAGTAGGTTTTGTAAATTTGGGCTTACCACACATAGAAAGAACCAGAAATAAAGACACGTGCAGACAGACACAGACAGATATATGTAGACAGACAGACATGACATACACACAAAGTCCGGTATGTTTCTCTGTTACTGAAACAGTACAGTGTTACATTATATTATAGAGACTGATCTTCTTCTTCCTCCTCTTCCTCTTCTTCCTCCATCTTCCTTTTCTTCTTTCTTTTCATCCTCCTCTTCTTCCCTTTCCTCTTTATCCTCTTCCAATTCCTCTTCTTTCTTTCTATTTTTCCTCCTCCTCTTCTTCCTCTCTCTGCCTTTTCTTCTTCCTCCTCCTCTTCTTCCTCTTCTTCTTTTTCCTTTTCTTCTTCTTCCTTCTCCTCTTCTTTCTTATCCTCTTCTTCTTACTCCTCCTCCCCTTCTTCCTTTTCCTCTTCTTCTTCCTGTTCCTCTTCTTGTTCTTCTTCTTCTTCCTCCTCCTCCTCCTCCTCCTCCTCCTCCTCCTCCTCTTTCTACTCCTCTTCTTCTTCTGTTTGGTCCCTCTGCACACTTTTAGATAGGCCACAGACAGCAGAAGATAAGCACAGAAAATGGTGCACAAGACAGACTGTAATGCACAGCTGCGTGCCACTCACCTGAGCCATTCCTGATACCATGCGCTGGTCGATGGTGACGTTTGTCTCTTCGTAAGACCACTCCTTTGCCTTCTGCGCTTCACGCACGAGTGCCTCTGTCGCACGCTTCACTGCATTTCCAGCATTCTGTGAAAAACCAAAAACCAGTGTGCAGAACAGAAATGTCTAATTTCCTCATGTGTACTGCAAAAAGGAAGGTACCTTTGTCTTTAACCATCACTTCTTGGGGTTGATTCCCAGAAAGACGTGTAAAAGAAGTAAACGCAAACCTTCCAAATCTCATAATGGAAAGCAAGGAAGGCACTTATTTCCTGCTCTTGGCCCTTGAGCCAGCAATCGTCAAATCCGAAGGTCCTGGACAGGAGGAGGAAGAAGAACAAGAAGAGGAACAGGAAGAAGAAGAAGAGGAAAATGAAGAAGGGGAGGAGGAGTAAGAAGAAGAGGAGAAGGAAGAGGAAAAGAAATACATGGACAGAGCCAGTGCATTGCGAGACTTCTTGTTTACTTCCCAGTTTTCATCTCTACAAAATTATATGGCTTGGTAAAAGAGACAAGTGTGTGTGTGAACAACTTGTCTAGGGTCATTTCACGGACCAAATGCACTGCCAAATAGACCATTATGTTGCACACAGCATTCTGCACATCTGAAAACTTTGTTAATGAACCATAACTTGCGTTAACTTTATCACTATTACGTACCTATAACTTACATTTCAAAACCATCGTTTTCCTACAAGTATACCTATGTGACCTCAGATAAAGCCATAAGCAATTACTTTACCTTAGCTATACATTTAAGCAGCAGAGCCGGCACTCTGATGTAACACACCTTGCAAGCACTAGGCATTTGTACTGCCTGTTCTTCTGTACTGAGCTGAGACTTGGATGGTAACAAAGGACCTGGAGGCGAAGCTCAATGCATTTCATCAGAGGTGCCCGAGGAGTATAATGCACATTCCCTCTATGGCTCATGTCATGCGGAGGTTTGTCAAAGCAAAAGATGTACGTTCCTCTAGGATCAGAGATGATTCAAACAAGGAGGTTCTGGCTGTTTGGACACACTGTGCATCACAACAGCAAACAGGCCTCTGTGAGCTATGATATCTGCCCCTCCCCCCAAGAGGTTGGAAGACAAGCTGGACGCCCTCAACACACATGGACGAGAGTGGTACCCTGATCTGCACCTGCTGAATTTTCATCTACACACAGCCCGGAGAAGAGCCCAGAACAGAGATGGCTGGCAGTGTGTTGTGGAAACGGTCAAGCTGTTGGGGCACATCGCAGAGGGCGATGATGAACACCAGCTGTTTACTGTTTACATGCACAACAGCTATTTATCACACCCTATCATAACTTTTACCTTTAACCTCTTAGAAAGCCACACCCCATTTAGTCATGGAGTTTTGCTAGAAGCGCTCTGACAGGTACTTAAAAGTGTCTTAGTACATACCAATACCTACATAAATATGCACAAACACATGTTCCCTCTTCTTTCCTACCCTTAACCTTTTACCCTGCTCAAGATTGGTATCCTACCTGGAGGCGATGCATAGCCACGGAGTTCGGATCTGCTTTCACTTTGCAGGCGACAAGCAACTGTGCCGTGGAGCTGGCCACCTGCTTAGCAGACGAGATCAACTTCTCCTGGCTTGCCTGGCCTTGGACCATCGCGTTCGCTGCGTCGCAAAGGTTATGTGTAGCTGCTGCGACCATCCGGGCCTACGTGCAAAATATAAACTCACAGTCACATTTTACACGTCTTTAATTGACAAAAAATCAGAAAAGGAAACAACCTACAGAGAAATGAGTCCATCCAAGCTGGCAAACACGTTGGGACAATCTTGTCCCAATGTTGTCCAACACTGTCCCAACGTGTCTGCTAGCTGAGTAGTAACACTGAATAGTAATAACCAGTTTTCAAAGAATAAACTGGTTTCACTCAGAATGGCTTCAGTTTACCCTTAGTTCATTCATTCATTCATTCGTTCACATCACTTACATAGCACACCTTCATGATACATGTATCCACCCAGAGGTGCTCCCAGCCCAGCCCCTGGTAAAAGATAACAGTTCTATGTGAACAGTTGCTGAGAGGCATATTTAGTGTTTCTAGCCAGAAGCAATGATCAATGCAGTTGATGAATGAAGCATATATTTCCAATCTCGTTACAGAGCGAGTGTAGCAGAGAATCTTGACTGAAGTAAGAATAATTTTGACTTACAGCTGAAATCAGTCCCTGCGACCACTGACTGTCTTCATCGTAATCGGCTCTTACAGCTCCAATCTGTCAAAGAATTATAACAAAAACAGCTTCCTCTGATCTTCATCTTCTTTGTCAGGTTCCAACCCAAGTAGTTTGAGTTCAAATTACAGTACATGAATTCTGAACAGTACTGAGTGCAGCTAATAATGCAATAATGCTATAGTCGATCAAGTAATGTGTCTTTCTATTGTACCGCTGCCGCCCCCACCGCCGCCACCAAAACCACCACCACAACACAACCACCACCAATAACACTCACACCAACAACACTCACACCAACAACACTCACACCAACAACACCACCATCAACACAACCACCACCAATAACACCCCCACCAACAACAACAACACCACCACCACCATCAACACAACCACCACCAATAACACCCCCACCAACAACAACCACACCACCACCATCAACACAACCACCACCAATAACACCCCCACCAACAACAACAACAACACCACCACCATCAACACAACCATCACCAACACACACCCCACCACCAACACAACCCCCACCACCACCACCAACACAACCCCCACCACCACCACCACACCACCACCACCAACAACAAATCAATTCATTTGCTACAAAAATATGGAAAAGAAATGACCATAATGCGAACCTTTCCCTGGGCCACTAACTCCCTCTGGGCCATTGAAGCGGCCTTGACCAGAGCTGCTGTTGCAGCTGCGATGGACTTGGCCGCATCAAGTATCTGTTCGTCAAAGTTGAGGCTCTCATCTGCTTGCTATTATAAGAAAAACAGGCAGAGAAACAGCGCAGTGAGTTTCAATTCAATTCAACAGCATGTATATACGCACACATACATGTAAATAAGTAAGTGTATAAGACTATTTATTGCACCATGGGTTAACCTGCCGCCTGTCAACCAAGAGGTTGCGGTTTAAAATCCCCGCCATGACAGAAAGCGGTTTAGAAATTTCTGCTCCACTTACACCATAAGTGAACCCAGCCACAACACAGTGCACTGACTGTACACTGATGGTGGAACATCTGACAGCAAGAGAAAGAACTGGCAACCCTCCCTCATATGCTGAGCTTAAGAAAACGAAGTCGCTAACTCATACCCATGACTGCCTCACGAGGCTAGCTTAACGGCCTGTTATTCTTCTTCTCTTCTTCTCTTGCAGTTACGGTGTGCACATAAGGAAAACATAAGTTCAGCAGCAGCAGGACTGACAGAAATAAGATCACCTTTTCATTACTAGTTTTAACAGCAAGGAAGGAAAGATAAGATTAGATTAGAAGATCGTGTAAAAGCAATCAGGTATGAATAGGAAGGCGTACTTTCGGGCGCTGGCGTGGCTGAAGCTGAGAGAGTTTCCTGGCAGCGGCCTCTATGGAATTGGCGGCGCTGAGCAGCTCCGTCTCTGCTATGACCGTTGGATCATGTGGATCGGCCCATTCCGTACCTGTGTTGCAAGAATAACAACAGGAGTTTAGTTAATTTCTCTGATAAAAATGTCTCACTGTATTCCTTATATGGGTACTAGAACAAGAAGGCACTGAAATCTCAGAACAGATGCTCTGTGGAATAGGCAGCCAATGAAGTCCTTCGCTTCCACTAGCACTACTCCGCTACTTGCCTAGTAGCTTACAACATGAGCTCCTGGGTCTTTCATTGCTTCTTTTCCATAAGCACTTTGCAACCGTTGTTTTATCAGGTCTTGTGTTGTCAGGTTGGCAGCACCTCTAAGGCGTTTCTCTCAAAGTGGCAATAGACAGATTCGGGATTACAGTTACATGCATTAAGAATAATAATTATGCTTCATTAGATATTATTCATGGAAGAATTCGTCCTCAACTGTTGTGTGTATGTATCAAGATGTTTAATATAGCGCCACACATGCATTGGGATTGGAACCACAGACGCAAGGCTGAGAGACAGAGATATCCTAGCCCTATCCATGATAGTCTTAAACATGACGTGAAGTAAGTGAAGTCCCCCTTTTTCCCAAAGTGGAACATAGCGGAGGTGCTCATTTCATATTCTTAATCCTTTGAGCAGGCAATGGATGAAATCCAAAGATCTGGACAAGAATGAAGCCAGAGCTACATAGAAATTGCCGTTTACTTCCCATTTCTTATGCCCTTATGTATGCAAAGGACAAATCCCAAGGTCATGGACACAGGGTCAGTGCATCACAGGACTTGCCGTTTACTTCCCCGCTTATGCTGCTACCAAATTCTGCTGTCGGATGGCAGAGATATGTGTGAGTGAACAAGTAGCCCAGGGTCGTAACACGGACTCTGCTCAGCAGGGTCAAGCCTGCAATCGCTGGATTATCTCAGCGCACTACCAAAGAGACCAGGGTGTTGCTCAAAAGGCAAACTATAAAATGCATCAACAGAAAATTGAGGCAAAATCCTCTTACTCTTTGGAGTGTCTGTGAAATCCAGACAGAAGCAGAAAAATGAAACAAAGACATGTCACTGTTACTAAACTTGGAAAATACCCTGTATGCAAACTATATTTCTACACAGACAAAGCCTTTTGGAAGCCACTCAAAAGCACAGATAAATTAATTTTTTAATATAATAGTTAACCTAAAGCACTAATAATTAACAGCAGCAAATAATATTAACTCAAAATATCTCTTAGCTCTGTAGACTTATTGCAGCGATTCCTTAATCCGGTAATACCAAAAGTACCACTGGCATACCAAATTAACTTTAGACTTTAGTTTAAACTCGTAAAAGTGTGAAATCTAATCTTACAACTTCTAGAACATCACTTATAATAAGGCACGAGGCAGCAATCAATGGCACACCAAAGTCTACAAGTAAACCTGGTAAACTCCAGGAGGTTGGTCATGGGGAGAGAAAGAGAGTTCAGACAAGCATAAATAGTCCTGTAAGCAAAGCTCTCATTTCCCATAGTGGGAAATAAGGGACATGTTTATTTCCTACCCTTAGGCATTTGAGCCAACAGTGGATAAGCTGGAAAATAAATGACAAGGCCATCACAGGCCTAGCCGTTTATTTTCTTATAAACAGCTTAATCATTTACCAATTTCAGAGGCATAGGCATGCAATCAACATGGCCACGATTGTTACGTGGAATCCGTTCAGCAGGCTTCAAACCTGCAATTGTTGGATTAAAGACCAAGCAAACTACCACACAGACCACTGTGCCACACTACTAGTTCTACCTAAAAGCCAGTACGGCTTCTATGGCGCCAGCAGCTAAGCCATGAAGGATCGGCCAACAGTAATCACAACACGTGGAAGCAAGCATATGCAGACAACATTCAAGCAAAAGACACAAGCGAATGGTAGCGACTTAATAATCTCCTTCAAGCCCCCAGATGTCGTTGATTCTAGCATACACCAGTATTTCTGTTCCATGAACAAAGTTAATCACTCTGTCAACAGCAATGAGAAATTTCAACCAGGCTTCTCTAACAGATTATGATTTTGACTAAAATTTCACTCTAAGCGATGATCCCTGATTGATGATTTAAGCACTACGATAATGGCACTATAAAGTCATTACATCTGATCAGATTAGAATATCATACGATGAAGATATTGTGAGAATGCAACAATATTCCTATATGGGCTTCACATGTCCTACATAGAGGCCATATATAGGACATGTGAGGCCCAAATGAGAATGCTGTCACATTCTCACCATATCTTCAGCATATGATGTTGCAGTTGAGGACATTTGTTGCACCTTTCTTTCAGCATATGCCCTCAGTCGCATCATCCTGGTGTTGGGTGATGTTCAGCAACAATCAGACAACATATCCCTGGCCAATTTCATATGACGCACAAGGACTTGTGCCCCAGACATACAGATTAAAAGGCAACCAACCTGTCTTTATGCCAAGGCACAAGTTCATGTGCAAAGGTGTGGCACCTGTATATCCCCATTGGCAGCAGAGTGCAACGTATTGCCAACTGGCTGACATGAGAACACAAAGCTTCCTTAAGTATTCCAAGGCAGTGAAGACAAGTGTGCATGTTGATAAACCATTTTCAAGCAATAAAAAAATTATTTTCACATGCAGTTGAAAAACTAATTTAGAAAACTGAAAACTTCAAATAAAAATTGAAATTTTCTTAAGTTTGAATTTTCCTCATATAATTAAACAAGGATTAAAAACCCAAATGACTTGAAATTGGTGTTCTATCAAACCCCACACAAATAACCTGGTTTTCAAAACCGGCACAAAGAAGCATAACCATTTTCTTATAGACATGCTACGAACAACATTTATGTTGTTAGCAGAAGAAACAGCGAACAGATGTTAGATATTTATCACAACACAACACCAACAAACATCGTAACAACTTCTAACATTCAACACTAAAAATAACAACTTAATTGAAATAAAAATACGACAAATTTAAACAAAATAAAAAACAAAAATCTATTGCAATGCGCATGGATTGAATCCCTGATAGATCAAATGCACAAAAGTAACATTTATGACACAATTTGATGTAAACAAATTTTGTACAACGCGTCTCCAAGAGATGGCAAATAACATCTAAACTTCACATGCAATTTATATATTGCCACTTATTGAATTAATGACTTCTATAGTGGCATTATCAGTCTGAATCTGAGGCATGATACAAGAGTGCGTGAACAGCTAGTCCAGGGTCATTACAATGAGTCCCCTCGGCAGGTGGTTCAAATCCTCAACCATTGGATTACAGACTCAGCACAAGACTGAACAGACCAGCGTACTGTGCAAGTAGGCTAAAGTATGCATATATGTATGCATATAAACATTTATGTAGCGCAATTTAGACCTCAGAAGAAGTTTGTAATTGATTGAAAATGTCCAAAGTAACACGAGATTTCACATTTGTGTCAAGAAAAACAAAGAAGATAGCGCATAAGAGAGAAAAGCCGATAGCAGACACTTAAATATCTATGCTAATGACTTGAACACACAGAAATCTAAAGCAGTGAAGAGCAGCACACTGTAACAAAATGTAACGTATACCTCCTCTGTACTCTGAAATCGGAAAAGCACATATATGAGAAAATGTAAATACAAACAACCATATAAAATAAAACTCCCATGTTCCATAATAGAAAATAGGACAGAAAGTCACTTCCCGCGCTCTTGCCCTTGACCTCCAGTTTATGTCTTTAGCAAACTATATACCGGTAATGCTATGTAATAGAGACAAGTGTGCATAACAACTTGCCCAGGGGTGTTGCACAGTCTGCTCAGCAGGATTCTAACTGAAATCTTTAGACTAAAACCGAAGAGTGCTAACGACTGACAACCACTGTGTCACACTGTACGATCATGCGAACTTCTAACAATTGAGCCTCCTAAGAACTTGTCAAAGGCACTCCTTCCAAGTCTAAACAATGTTAGACTTGATCAAGAACAAGTTCATCTGTATGTCATTATGCTCAAATACATACATCATAGCAAAAAAGTGTTCTAATGACAGCCATATATTTTGAATAATAAATAAATAAATACGTAAATAAATAAATTAATAGATAATGGATATCATAAAAGGGCAGAATTCCAGATAACCTCACTCTGACTGACTTTTTGCTTTTTACTCTTGAGATAGGGTTTTCAGTGTAATACATAAAAATACAAATGTATCATACAGATGTGTAAATAAATAAATAAATAAATACTGGCACTGAATCTGCTCAGTTTAACTCAAACTCTGTCTCAGACAAGAGATTTAGCTTTGGGTTAACCATTCAAATGTTAACATCATTAACTGCATACATGTTAATTAACGTGTTTAACAAAAGGCAGCAAATGGAACTGCCCCAGACAAAGGTGGAAATAAGTATGCAAAGTAGCCAGTATGTAAGAGCGCCAAATCGCACAAGTATTTCACAACAACGAAAAGCATTACTGACTGCCAGAGTTAAACCAGAACACTGACAGCAATTAGTGTTGTCAGTGGAACACATTAAAGCGTTCAGTTGGTTATTGATGTTGTTAGATCATAAAACACTGTTACAACAATTTTATGTGTTAGATAAGCCGTTAATTTGAGCAGCATTTTGCCAAGACAAAATAAGACCCAATTGTGACCGAAAAGGAGACTGGTGCACACTCAAATCAAGACTGTGAACAAGATTCGATCCAAAACAAAACTCAGTCAAGAGCCAAGCCAGATCTCAAACAAGATCTGATCCAGATAATCATTATAATTAATAACCAATATATATAATTACTTATAATATACCTTTATTGCAACTTGCTTAACATAATCGTAATTTCAAGATATCTAAAATGACCCACGAAAGCCAAGTTGCAGCAACCAGGTCACCCACTGGCGCTCAGGCAAAACAAACTCAACAAGCTCAGGTTAGGTTCAATCATTATATCTTAATTTCTATTATATTAACTATTACATTTAACTAATAATCACTAGATATCGTTATTTTCAATTATATCAATATTATAATTGATAATTACCTTTAACTGCTTCTGCTGACTGAACGATGTCCGAAATCGCTGCAGCCACTCGCTTTGAAATTGTGGCCATCAACTGCTTGTTTTCTGGCGTTGGTCGCTGAATGATCTACAACAACCAAAGTAAGACAACAGATTAGGACAACGTAAAGTAAGGAACAGTAGGTAACACTGAAGGTAAATGTAGCATAAATCACCAATATTTCTCAGTCACACAAAAGTTGCATCAGGGAGACCAGCTTATTTGCAATTCGGGGGCAAGACAGTTAGGGTGTTGGACAGTCAACCCTAAGTTTGAGGTTCAAACAAATCCCCGCCACGAAGGAAAGATAATTCGATGTTTCTGCTCCACTCACGCCCTATGGTGTGTTTCGGACGCTCGCAATAAATGTCTTTAATGTTTCATGTGTTGCACAAGTTGCTTACCATCATATAAATAGTATGTTTTATAATACAATGATACATCATATAAATAAAATGTTTTATAATACAATTATTCACCACCAACAAAGTCAAGTTTTGGCGGACAAGCAGGAAACAACAATTGGGTGACTGTGTTAACGAGACTATGTCAGTCTGTTTTGAGGTTTCCCTTTGATGATATATATGGTGGCACTATGTAGTAATACGTGATTGCATTACACTACGCAGCCAATTCGTACCATATTTATCTGTTCAAGAAGTTCCTTGTAGGCCATTCCGCAGTGGTTGCCAGCATCAAGGATGCGACGCTTCAGATGTTGGTCATCAACAGCTGCTGACGCTCCCTAACAACCAAGCATCAGCAGAAGATGAGTAACTTAGCAACAGCACAAGGCATCATTACTAATACCAGAAAGCCATTATTTGAGCTAGTAATATTATTTTAACGTGTGGCAGGAATGATCCTTCAGGAATTAAATAATCGTTAAACGTGACTGTAAAAGAGAAAACTCTCACAGTCAGAAAAATTCAAAAAGTTTGCATATCACGCATTGGACTGGACTGAAAGTGAAGAATATTTTGCTGATAAAATCCTTGCTTTTATCACTGATAGCAGAGCTTAGAAATGATATGCCAGGACTTGAAACCTAAAGAAAACATGGGAAAGTGTGTAACGGATAGAACTTGCCAAGAACTGGCTTAATACTACTACTACTACTACTACTACTACTACTACTACTACTACTATTAATACCACTACTACTATTATTATT
The DNA here is from genome assembly GCA_964023275.1 of Norana najaformis. Classification (NCBI taxonomy): domain Eukaryota; kingdom Metazoa; phylum Annelida; class Clitellata; order Crassiclitellata; family Hormogastridae; genus Norana; species Norana najaformis. The sequence continues at coordinate 20,903,264 of OZ029923.1, forward strand.
ATTACTATTAGTACTACTGCTGCTGCTACTACTTTTTTGCCCCAAGGTAGATATAATCCCTTAGGATTTAAGAAATGTCTGCAGAAAATAATACTATTATTATTATTAATACTATCATTATTATATGCCATTGTCATCGTTGCTGCCACCGCCACCCCATCACTCCCACCCCCACCCCCACCCCCACCACCATGCCAGAGACTCGTGCTTCATTAGAAACAAGAATTCTGATATAACACAGTTTGGGGACCTGGATCCCCAATTAGTAGAGCCGTTGCAAATAAACTCCTTACCACACCATTTCATTAAAAGGCGGTTATTGACGCATGGCTCCCAAAGACAGCGTTTAATGACTTTCTGGAATATTATTACAAATCCGCCTGTTTCTAGTATGTCATATGACCTTGACCTAGAGATACCTGGAACATTGCATACGGACACAACATTCTATTTCCAGTGCTCTATTTGCATCTACAGCTGATACACAGGCAATTGGGAAAAGCCAATGATCATGTAAAGTAATACCTTGCATGCTCGAAGCAGATCAAAGATGGCCTTTCGACCCATGTTTGCAGCGACGATCACATCCTCCTGGCGACATGAGTTGCCAGCAGCAACAGCCTTGGCGGTTGCTAGGGTGATGGGCTTGGTAGCCAGCATCAGCTCATCTGGAGACAGCTTCTTTTCGACGTGCTCTGTTGCGACGTACGACTGTGAACATCCAACCACGACGAATGATCATCACACCAAAACAACCTTTTAGAATGCATCGTTATTTTCAAGATATTAGTTTTTCATATATCATTTATCTTCATCATCTGTCTATTTTGTTTATTTGTTTATGTTTACTTCTTGGCGTATTTAGTTATTTACTTATTTGTTCGTTTTATCTCAGCATTTACAGAGTACAATCAGTCAAGATTGATGTCCCACCTCTTGAGGAAATCTTACCATCTGATCCATTGATTTGATCCACAGATTCAGTAATCCATCTAATCTTCTGATCTTTTATCCTAATCCAACAAGTTTGCCACCTTCCCATTTCACTCAGCCTAATCACACCCCACCATTAACAATTTGAATCTGTCTCTTTCCCTCTCTGGACTCACAGCAACTGGAACTGTTCTTCACATGGCAACTCTATCTATCAGTCTTAAGGATTTCAATCAAAGCTATAGTTCAACCTCTTCAAAATATCCTACCTGACCCTTCCAATCTCCTGCTTTCCATTTCTCTCAACCTAAACACAACCCCTGTAACAGATCCTCTTGTCTCCTTCTCTCTCTGGTCTTCTGGCAACTGGGTCTTGTTCTTCATATGGTATGTATCTCTATCTCAGTCGTGCCTCAGGCTTTCCATTCAAAACTAAAGTTTCATCTCATGCAGAAATCTTACCTTTATCCATCCAATCAACTGCCTTCCCATAAGTATCTCTCATCCTAAACACAACCCCCACAACAGCTCCCCTGCCTCTCCTTCTCTGATCTCTTGGCACCAGATCTTGTAAAGAAGCTGATGCCCTGTGCTGAGCTTTTAAGCAGCACGCAAAGATTTTTGAGTTTATCAGTTACAATTTATGAGGTAACCAATATGCTCACCCGCATCTCCTGTCCGATGGCCTCAATGGATGACTCCAGGGCTTGTGTTCCTCTCGCTGCCTCATCCTCCACAGTCTTCACCGTCTTCAGCAACGAAGTCACATTTGTCACCATCACCTGTTAATCAAACACCACCACTCATTTACATAATTTATTCTAATTTATTCAAGTAGGCTAACTAATTTTCACTGGATGGCTGAGAGCGAGAGGGATGCAAAGATAAGGATGACGACAAGCAGGAAGAAGCATCAGTTCTTTGTTCTGGGTACATTTCCATTTACAAGCATATTTACATTGATAAACAGTAATCAAATTGTAAATAGTTTCAATTTCTTTAAGGATATTACAAGAATCAAATAATGAAAGATTTGTGTTTTTAAAGGATATTATGTTAGTCAAACTGTAAATCTTTTCGACTGTCCAGTGTACCTTGGCCGAGTCCTTAAGGGTGGACATGGAGGCATCCTGAGGACTCTTTCCGGATGCATTCTTCGTGGCGCTGATGAGATCCGCCAGAGCTGATGCCACATCTTTGACAGCATTTATCAGCAGCACCTAAATAACACAATGAAATAAAACTAAAAATATTATAAAAAAGAATATAAATGATAACAGTAATAGTGAAAATTAGTACCATGTAACAGAATCTTCATTTACCAGAAGCATAAAAATGTCACTGTTATTGTTACAGCACAAAAAAACAACATTAGTAATATTAAATTAATAACATTAAATTAATAATACATATATATTAATGATCAATCTAAGGCCTTCGATCTATTACTGGTAATAGATCAAAGGTCTTAGACTGAGTTAGGATTAGGTTTAGGGTTTATAGCCAGGGTACACAATTATGATTTAGGATATGATAAGGTTTAGAATTAAGGTTCAATTTTATTGTAAGGGTATAATTATATGGTTAGGGTATAGGGTTACTGCTTAGGTTAAGGTTTAGAATTATGGTTTATGGTCAAGTTACGGCTAGGATATAGGGTTAGAGCGTAGTGCTGGGGGTTAGGTTAAAGTGTCAGTTATCTTCTGCAGAGCTGTATGTAGGGATTTCCTTAACTGCACCTGTGCCTCTGGCTGGTCTGATCCCAGCGATGCAGCGCCGTGCTTGACACAGTCTGCGAGTTTCGTGATCGTCATGACGGCGTTCTGAGCTGCTGAAGCAAGATGCTCCTGATTGGCAGCTGCACCAGCGACGAGTGTCTTCGTGTCTTCCACCAAAGCTTTGGCCGTCTTAAGGATGTTCTCTCTGGAAAGAAAAAACTTCGTTTTACGATACACAATAACTTAAATAAATATATAAATACATTAATGTTTGTATCATGAAATAAAGTAAAATAAGTTAATGGTATTTTATTTCATTAAATAAATTTAAATGCAGATTTATTTCATGAAAGAAAATGAAATAAATAAGTAAATAGACTAAAATCTAAAACTGCAGTTCAGCTCTTGTCTTCCACTGCATTTTTGCTCTTCCAGAAAGTGACAAGCTTTAGCCATTCTGGATTTTTCAATTCTTCCATTTTTAAAATCCTGAAGGATAATGTCAACTACCTCATCTCAAAAAAGTATAAATGAGGCAGGGGATTATAAAAAATTAAACCAGGAGTAAAGGGCAAAAATCGGAGCCAATCATGAGAAGGTGGCTGAAGAGGAGAAAGCATAACTAAATAATGCAGAAAGCCCTTATGGGGCTTTAAGACATTCTCAAACAACTAGCAATATTATACAAATGCCTCGAAGAATAGCAGAGCAGTACCTTAAGCTATCCCTAACAGGCAGGCACAGGCATGAAGTGTTAGCAATTTCATCTGCCCTTGCCTCAGCACACGAGTGTGGGTGGCCTATCCTCTCCCTCACTGTCTGATCTTCCCACCAACAGCACACGATCAATGTAGTCATTCCATACCCAAGGGGTTCACTGGGGCAGCGATTTGGACCCTGACCTCTGTCCAGCACATTACCACTAGACAAATACCTTATACATAAAACCATATAAAACAACTGCGAGTCAATCACCTGTGATCGTTAAATGATTCATCAGGATCGGCATTCAGGGTTCCTGCCGTAGCGAACATTATTGTCGTGTCAAGATCTCCAATGATGCCGCTGACTGTGCTGGCAGCGTTTATGCATGCCTGAGTGCCCTTCGATCCAGACTGCAAAGCTGCTAGGACATTGGACACCTGGAAAAAAGGTATGAAAAATCATATTATTTTTATTATTATTATTATTACTGTTATTACTATCATCATCATTATGAAAATCTGTAACATACACAAAGTCACACAGAAATGTGAATCAGAGGCAAAAGTCAGCCACCCAGTCAAAATGCAGTTAGATATGGAGACATTTGAAAGCAACTGAGAAATAGTGAGTTTGCAAGGCATTTCTTGAAGGAATAAAGAAATGCATTCTCTTAAGTTGCACCTTTTCAGATCTGTCAGATCTATCTGAGTTTCAGACATCATCCATCGATTGATACCCTGTGCATTATGACAACGTGCTCTAGAAGCAACTGGATTTGACCCATTGAGAGGTTCTTAAAAGGTGCTACACTTATAAAAACACAGGCCTAAGAACAGATCATACAAATATTGTATATCATGAATTTACTGTGTCTAAGAATCCAAGCTGGACACTTTTCGACTGACCTATTGACCTCTGCATCAATTCCTTTGTATTTGATTATTGCAAAACTGTATTACTTGGATGTTGATAAGTCAATAAATGGTACTCACTATCACTTTTGTTAGTGTAAGTAGTGCATCCATGATGTACTCAAAAGCTGCTACATTAAATGTCTAGAAAATGCCTCTAGGTTTCTCTTGAAGTGGCACAATATAAATTTGCAATTTTACAATTACAATTACTATTTGGTTGACCTGTTGATCTCTGCATCAGTTTCTGTGCATCAGTAATCATAATCTAGTGATTTTCAACAGCACCCAAGCAAAGTTAAGTCACTGGACAAGCACTGTATCATTGCATCACTGCGTTGATTTGATGCTGTTGCTGGTCAGTCAACAAACATCCGATTCATTTTAGCCAGTAAATGACCACTGAAGTCACCACCTGTACAACCTCATGCTGTATCGGTTGACCAAATATAGCAGAACCCACATGGTTTTGTCTCAGTTCTCTATGTACACCTATTGACACATACCAGCTTTAACGGATATTCCCTGAACTCTTGTGATCAGTCAACTTAACACAAATGTACCTCAAAGATCAGAGCACAGCGATACAAATTTTCAGCCATCCTTCTTAAGAAATACAATAATTTTGTAAACATATAACGTATAATATAATTTATGAAGGCATTGGAAAAGTCGAGTTCACATACGTTCTCCAGGACTTTCCGTGCTCTTTCATTCAGATCTCGTTTGGCAAATGCATCAGAAGGGTTGCACTGAAGACTGCCTGCCTCCGTAACCAGGTCGATGCAACTGTTGCCAAGTTGCTGAACAGCCGTCTTTATTCTTCCCCCAGCCTGCAGCACAAACACCAAAGATAAGGAGCTACAGTGACAGCATCGAATGTAGCTAATAAGACAATTTATATAGCACCATGGCACTGTTGAGGCCAAACAAAGCATTAAAGAAGTAGTTTCTGGACAGATTTTTACATCAAACTTTGAAATGTGTAGAACATATGCCAGAACCTGGACTATACAATAATGGCATAATGGAAATGAAGGGGTAGTTAGAAAGTGTATGACGTAGAATGGTGCATATGTAAGTTAGTTTGTGGTTGTTTGAAGCAGAACTAAAGAAGTTGTTACGGAAGATATAATGAGATTTCCTCATAGAACATCAGCACTTTCACAATAAAAGCCAGAACATGGACTGCACGTAACGATGACACAACAGAAATATGAGAGGTATATGACAGAGAATGGGGTGTTTTTGACAATTAGCCAATGGATGTTTGAAGTATCATTATACAAAATGATAAGTGGATAAGCTCACCTTATCCAACAAAGTCCGTCAATTTTGTTCTTACCTGGGGATTAGCGCTCGTGTGGACTGCTCCGTGACAGTCGTTGGCAAGCGTGTTGTAATCTCTCGTTAGAATGTTTGCAAGACCTCCAAGTTCTTGAACGTTCGTCAGCGATTTGCTCATCTGCACAAAAAACATTCTGGATCAGACTTGAATGCATCGCAACATCTATCGATAGCTACCAGGAATCCACACTCAGAGACTTGCAGGGACAATGCATTGGACTTGAACCACTCTGGTCAAGGCTTGATTCCCAGTTCATATAAATTGAATCCGACAATTTCCTGTCCCCAACCAAGGGGAAATTGTTGGTTATGTTGTGCAGTATGGTGGTCTATTCCACAGCAGCAAGAATACATCAGATCTACGATCCAATGACTGCTGCTTTTGGCCTCTTGCTGAGCATTCTGTGTAACCACTGTGGGCAAACTGTTTGTGCAACTCTTTTCGCACCTAAGATTCAGATATATTGACACTACACGCATAATAAGCACAACAGATAAATAAAATATTACATACACAAGTGTTGTCTGGTAATTGAAAAACAATTGTTGTATTTGAACCCATATTTGATGACCATAACCTGTTGTTGCATCATTACAGCACAGAACAAGGACAGAGACAGAGAAAGAAAAAATTGGAAAAGAGCAACAGAGACAAAGCAAAAGAATGAGAAAGAAAAGAGACAGATGCAACACTAACAATGCAAGAGCAATTACTGTAATGGCAACTAAGAAAACAATGAACAAAAAACTCTAATCCAATTTAATGACTTCTAAAGCACCATCATATTCCAAAATGCATCAATCAATGGCCACCAAGTGAAATCAGTCAAATAACAAAACCATCAGAAAAGTCTGGTTGAAACCTGATGAATCCGAGAAATCAGAAGTCAAGCCAATCTAATCGACTCTAATAACTTCTATAGCGCCACAATCATAAAATAAGGCAACAATAGATGATTGCTTCTGGTGAAACCATAGACATAGATCGTAAAAACTGGATTCCTACCATTTCCTGTGCAGTACGTGCAATCTGTTTGGCCAACCTCACCATGTCCGTCTGGTAATCAACAAACGAATTATCACCATGTGGAGGAACGCGTTCGTCAACCTTCAAACGCAACAAAGACAAAATGCAAACATCAAAACAGCTTCAAGTTCAAAGTGAATATCTACTCTTTTATAATTAAACAGACCAGAATGGACTAAATCACAGTTGAATTGAATTGAATAACATGAATACGTTAGATCAGAACACTACTTAAAATAGAGTCTAGATAAATAGAACAGAAATATAAGTGCAACTATTCAGATTAGATTTGAGTCAATTAGAAGATAAGATTACAAAGCAAGTGGCTATGAACTGATGAGAAACCACGAATTTCATTTGTTCTTTTGATGCAGAACAGACACAGATTAAAATAGATAAGAATCTTCTTCTTCTCTAACGGATTATGATTTTGACTGCAAATTCACTTGAAGTGACTATCGACTTTAGTATTATCACAACAGCACTATAAAATAAGTGCTATTATGATAATACTAAAATCGATAGTCACTTCAAGTGAAATAAAATCGATGTTGCATGCTGATGACCTCAAAGAGGCAGATGACGCAGCAACAAAGACACAAGGGCGTTTCACTGATCGGCAGAGGGCACTGGAGAGCAAGGGTCTTAAAATAAATATCAATAAAACAGAGACCATGGCATGGTCAACAATAGATGAGACACCTGTGGTCAAGGACATCACAGGAAATACACTGAAACAAGTAGAAACCTTTAAGTATCTTGAGTTGATAATGAATGCTAAAGGAGAATGCAAACATGATGTTAAGAACAGGATTAAGGCAGTGTGGCAAAAATGGAAAGACCTATCGAGCGTATTAAGCGATGTCAAAATGCCGGTTCAAGTCAAAGGAAAGGTGTACAAAACAATAATAAGACCAGTGATGATATATGGAGCAGAAGCATGGACACTGACAAAAGACGAGGAGAAGCTACTGGAAAGAACAGAAATGAGAAGGCTGCAATGGATACTTGGAATCTCACTGAAAGAAAGGAAAAGGAATGAGTATATCAGACAGAAATTGGGAGTGGCATGTATATCTGACAAGGTATGAGAAGCCACGTTGAGATGGTACGGTCAGGTGAAGAGGAGAGGAGGAAAACTGCATTAAAAAAATTATGACAGCAGAGGTTTACGGACATCACAGTCATGGACGACAAAAGAAGAGATGGGGAGACATGATTCAGCAAGACCTAAAGCTTCTCAGACTGAAGAAAGATGATACCGAAGACAGAAACAAATGGAAAAGAAGGATTCGTGTGGCTGACCACTCTCCTAGGAGGGATTAATTCCAGCCAGAAGGAAGACAAATAATAGAATAGCACTATAAAAGTCATTGGATTAGATTAGATTGGATTAGGAGGAGAATCCAGATGAACTGCAATAGTTCATGGAAACCAGAAGTTAGGATGTGGCAGATTAGCAAGTAGAAACAGACAACAGTCAAGGTTAGACATGAATGCCAGAACATTCAGAACTTGGCAGTGAATTACAAAACTTCAGATCAGCCACTGACAATACTCATTAGCCTGCCACAATAGAAACAGATGAGCTGTACATTTTGACTGTGGTAAGAACCCCCTAAAAGTGCAAGTCAGTGCATGAATGACATTAAAGAACTGGCAGATGTGCAGAGAACTGGGAACAGCGAACAGAGTAGACAAGTGAATGTAACTTCAACATGCTGCTTTTACACGGAACGAATACAAACCCTGGAGATGGACTTGGTCAGGTTGTCGACGAGGACCGTGACGAGGCCAGATGATGAGGCCATATCCTCAAGCGTCTGAATCAGTTCCTGGAGCATCTCCTTGGCACCATCTGCAGTCTCATCAACTGCATCATGTGCATGTGTCGCCTACACCAAGAAATGCAAGACACAAGTGACGTAGGGTAAGCACACTGATTATACACCATGATCAACAGATGCCTTCCGAGACAAGTTCCTTCAGATCTTCGTTAGCAAAACTGTAATTTGCATAAGTACATGTGTACGCACAACAAGTCTGTGTATGGCACGATGGTCTAATCGACAGCACACTTGCTCCATCAATCCAACAATTGTGAATTTGAGCCTGCTGAGCAGACTCCATGCAACGACCCACGGCAAGGTGTTTGTCTCATGCGTCGGATTCAGATTTACTGATTTCTTACACAAATAGCCAACTTGTTAATCAGATAAATGTTACACAAGGTAAGGGAAGGAAATAAGCTGCATGTTTTTAAATCAATCAAACAGTCATTCAGGCCTGCCAGCGGGCACCTTGAGGCCCAGGTTCCCACCCCAAGGGTGGCGCCTTAGCTGTGAATCATATAACTGAAATTCAGGCAAAGAAGTTATCTTACAAACTTGCAAAGCAAACTGAAACACCTCTATAGCCACTAGCGCTTTGTGAGCCTATAAGGTGCTATATTAAGTGATTTGACATACATATAAATACATGCAACTTATTATCAAGCTCTGCATCTCCTAGACAGCCATCTTCACAGCACTTTAAAAGTTCCTTAAAAGGTGCTATATAAATGTTCAGACAAATGCATACATGCAAACCCACCTTGCTGTTTCCACCTGCTTCCTTTGCAGCAATCAGGAGGTTCTGCATTGATTCGACAACAGTCTTTGACTGATCGAGGAGTGCCATCTGCAGCTTTGAATTGAGAGTCCTTGAAGCGCAACCAACTGCACCTGTCTTCAGAGGTTCAAGATAACTAGACGCCGACAATACCTGTAAATTTTGTAGCCACACATTTATTTATTCACCTGTAATTAACTTACTTTCCTATATGTGTCTTATCCTAATATATATTGGTACAATATTAAACAGGAACAACACAAATTGTCACTAATTTCTTAACATATTTACAACTTACAGTACACGTATAAATATGTCCATATAGCCTTTCTACGTATATGTATATTCATCAAACCTATGTGCATGCCTGTGACCAAGTTGCCTTTTTTGATGACATTTGGCTCTGTGCATGTGGGGCCTGCCTGTGGTGACTCCTCTAGTTATCTGAACACTGCTTGCTTACTGATCAGCGTTTGTTCATAATCTCCCCAACATCATTCAGCCTATCATAGGCATTGCTTTCCTCTATTTATCTGAACACTGCTTGCTTACTGATCAGCGTTTGTTCATAATCTCCCCAACATAATTTAGCCTATCATAGGCATGGGATAGGCATTGCTTTCCTCTATTTATCTGAACACTGCTTGCTTACTGATCAGCGTTTGTTCATAATCTCCCTAACATAATTTAGCCTATCATAGGCATGGGATAGGCATTTCTTTCCTCTATTTATCTGAACACTGCTTGCTTACTGATCAGCGTTTGTTCATAATACCCCCAACATCATTTAGCCTATCATAGACAGTGCTTCTGTAAGGTACTTAAAGGTACTTACTGAATTAATTGTCTAGATAACTAAGTACAGTGATTAAGTTAAAACTAATAGAGCACCATCGTCATAACGCACCCAGCATCAATCCATGTTTGCTAATAATCAAAACTGCATTTTGAACTCACAATCCCTAGGACAGAAGAACTGGCAGAGATCCACGAGGCCCCAGAGACCAGAACGCAGTATAGAAAAGATAAGAGTTTATCCCATTTTAGACCTGAACAACAGAAAACAAGCAGAAAGGACTGACACATGTATTACAGACTTATCCTGGCCTCTACACAATAAAAATATTCACTGAATCCTGCTGAGCTCACCAGGTGGCCGAGATTTTCCGCTTCTCCCTTAGCCGCATTTCGAATCGGCTCAATGTGCTCAAGCAGCTGGCGAGCGCTGTTGACGAGCTTCTGCTGATGACCTTGCAGTGACCCCTCGTCCTGCATGGACAGACTCTGACCCACGGCAGCCAGCGATGCATGGTCAAGGTCATGGAGGGCGAGGTTCAGCTGTTGGATGGCATTGTCACACTCCTTGTGGCCAGGAGCACCCTCTCTGCAATAAGCAACATCGTCAAATTACAATTTCATCTAAGCGGCTACTCATCTGTTTCAACTTGCTCCCTCATCATAACCTGAATTTTGGTCTCTCTGACCCACTGGATTTCAACTGGACCTCTCTAGCAGATTATGATATCTGACTGTGGTTCCACTTGAAGCGAACGTTGTAAGAGTAAGTAAGCAAAACATCTGTTAACACGCCATATGTCCATCGGCTGAGCGAGGAATCGTAGGCGTTTATCCCATTGTTTATCCCAAACATTGATTGATGTCTTGCGCATTAAGACAACGATGCTATATAAGTCAATAGATGAAATAGATTAGACAATATGGAAACTTCTATAGTGCCATTATTGTAATGCAGAGGAATCAAACACTGGCCGCTTCAAGCGACATTTAAGTAGTGCCCATATGAGAATCTCAACGCTTCAAGGTAATGCAATGTAAGTTTTCTCATATGATCTCTGGAATAATCTGTCTGAATATTTATTTATATATTTAAGCAACACAACTACCTAAGCACATGGCATCATCAATCATTGGCATCAACTAAGCTGATGTTGACGATGTTAAAGTCACTGATGGTCCCAACATAATGCCTCTCTTAAAGCAGGTTCGAACCTCAGTTGATCAATCAGCTTAACAGTCAATCAGAAAATCAGTCAGTCACCCAGACAACCAATGAGACAATCATTCAATCAAGCATTCAATCAATCACTCTGTACCTGATGGACGAAACCAGTCTCTTGATTGCTTCCGAAAGGCTGTGCGAGTGTGTCGAATACGTCTGATAGGTTGGAGAATCCTTGGCATTGACTGCTAGCTGCTTGGCAGCTACTAGCATGTTGCAAGATCCATCAATTATTGCTCGGCCAGCCGTTGTGATTGGCTCTTGAGCACGACGCGCCTATGTTCAAGCAATCAGCATCTTAATGTAAATTCATTCAATCTACATTTGATTACTTAAATCTTCATTACTTCAGAACACGGTGTCAACTGTCAACCCTGGATGGGACTACATTAACAAATGCATGTCCAGCACACACCTGGTGACCATCTGCAAGGAAGTGCCAGTCGGTAAGCATACCACGTGCTGTGGACTTCATTCAACTGTCATCACGCCTCATTCTCTATGAAGCACACTAGGAACTCAGTGTCAACTGTCTACTCTGAATGCAAATCCATTGGCTGGGTTCTATGTGCATGCAAGGGTCCACCAGTGATGAATTTTCCAGTTATTTCGGCATTAATTGCCTGCAACGTAACTAGTCGTCAACAAACTTTAGCATTTCTTAGGCCAGTAAGAAGCACCTCTGACAGGTAATTAAGGCCCTAGTAAACTGTTCAGTTTTGCAGATGTATGTACATTGCAAAGCTCACATGCTGTGTAACTAATTAAATCGAATGTAATCTAAATATTTCTATGGTAAATATACACCTGCATGTATCTAGATACTCAACACCACCATGACCACCACCACCACCACACTGCCATCACTTCCTGACACCAGCCATTTGGCAGTGATGGGTTTGAATAAATGACCTCCATTCTCTTCAAGTGTTTGTCAAATCGAGCACTTTCTCATTTGGAGTTCAAGTCGTGTTACGTTTATGTTTATACTGTCCATCCAGACAATTAATATAGCACCTTTTAAGCACCTCTCAAAAGCATTGTGTCGCACGCCAAAGTGGCGTTAAAGTTCGTTATATACAAAAAGCCCTTCAGTAGACAAACAGTGCTCAAATAACTAGAAATGTAACCACAGGTGGGCTCTCGCACACATGTAGAACCTATAACAATGGACTGTTATGCTAATTCACTAAGCATCAGTTGGTCACTAAACTAAACTAAATAAATTAAGTACTTAATAAATACCTTTTCACTGATCTTGGCCGGTATGCTGGCAAACTCCGGAGATGAAGCAAAAGTTGTGAGTGTTTCAACCGCCTGAAGCAGTGGCTTCGAAGCCTCGTTACACTTTCGACGATTTTCGTCGCTGAAATTACTGTCCAAGACCTAAGAAATCAAAAACCCATGCAAAGATTTAATAAAAACAGCGTTAAACTCATGTTGCCTCTTAGACTGAACATTGCATTGTTCTGGTACCTTCTTGTTGCTAGAGCCTAGGTTCCAGACAATTGTGGGATCATGTGTTTCAGTTAATGTGCCAAGTGTATTTCGAATGGCCAACCACAAAATGCCCAACTTGCCAATTTGCTAATATCTTCTAAATCACTTGTTAAGACACAAAATGCTATTTTACTCTGGCATTTGCATGAGCAAACTTTCACCTGTGCCTTATTTTTAGATTTACTGACTTCAGACACATATCAAGTGCTTTAATAAATATTTAAATCTGCAAATAAATAAATACAGCGGGGAGAGAAAACTCTAGAATACAAGTTGCCAGAATAAGCAGAGACATATAACATAAAACAGCTGATAAAAAAATGCATCAGTTTCTAACCCTCAAGTAAAAGTGAAAGTAAAGCTGCCAAGTCACATAGTGGAACTTAGGCACTAACTCCCAACTCTTAGGAAGAGCCAGGTGGCCAAAACTCTTACCATGCTAGCTTGCAGCAGAATAGCCAAGTGGCTAAAACTCTTACCATGATGGCTTGCAGCAGAATAGCCAAGTGGATAAAACTCTTACCTTGATGGCTTGCACCAGAATAGCCAAGTGGATAAAACTCTTACCTTGATGGCTTGCACCAGAATAGCCAAATGGATAAAACTCTTACCTTGATGGCTTGCACCAGAATAGCCAAGTGGCTAAAACTCTTACCTTGATGGCTTACATCAGAATAGCCAAGTGGATAAAACTCTTACCTTGATGGCTTGCACAGAATAGCCAAGTGGCTAAAACTCTTACCATGATGGCTTGCAGCAGAATAGCCAAATGGATAAAAGTCTTACCCTGATGGCTTGCACCAGATTAGCCAAGTGGCTAAAACTCTTACCTTGATGGCTTGCACCAGATTAGCTGTGCTGCTTGCAACGTCTTTAGCCGACTGGACAAAATGTCGTTTAGCTACAGGGTTTGCAGTCTTTGACGAAGCAAGACGACACGTGTTGCACAGCGAGGCTGTGTGGTTGGCAATGGTTGTTGCTGCTGACAATATCTACCCACAACAGCAATAACGTTAAAGTTAGTAATGATCACGCCATGTATGAGAAAAGAACAACGGACGACACTAACTATGACAAAGAAACAATGAATAACAATATATATGAAAAGAACAATGAATAGCACTCTGTATAAGAAAAGCACAACGAATAGCACCAATCACATGAGAAACTCATAATCCATTGCCTTTGGTAGCCACATCAAGAACCACCTTACAAAGGAGGTCATTTTAAAATGAGTTTATTTTTGATAGATGAACTAATTCTGGGATCCATGTACCAACCGTGTTACATCAGAATTCATGCTATAATGAAAAGAGTTTCTGGTGCATAAGAAAGTAATAAAAAGTAAAAAAAGATAAGAAAAGAACCAAAATAACAAAATTTACTATAAAACAAAAAAGTTACAAAAAGAACATAAAAGACTAAAATAAAAAGGTACCAGAAAATAAAAACCATGTAAATGAAAGAAGAATGAGTCGCACCTCATATGAGAAAAGAACAAAGAATAATAACACTATGGTGCAATACATGATATTTATTAAGCGTGACTGCCGAGTGGAAACCTCACTCGACAGTTAATGTGTGCATAAAATCTGAAGTTACAGCAATGACTCGCACATATGCAAGATATGCAACAATTGTGTATGCAGAAGCACCTGTTAGACAGAAGTGCAGTTTTCATCTGATTTCGTGCAAGAATTTACCACTATAAATGAGGAAAAAACTGCACGTGGGACTAACACAAGAAAATCTTTCGACCCAATAAATGACCGAAAGGAATTTTCATTTGCACCCATTGCCATCAAATGGCTGGCATAAGGGAATGGTCACGATGGTTCAATTTAATAATTTGTATTTCATATATTAATATATCTCTTATACTAATATATTTCTTTACTAACATATATTACAATTTCAAATAACAGGAATAATTCCACGATAAAAAGTAAAGGTGATTTTGAAGTCTGTATGCCTTTATAGAAGCTCCTCAGTTTGTAAGCCTGAGCTTAAAGGATCTTCCGGCTGAGGCACAAACACGGCTTTTTAACGATTTCTATACAGTAACCGTCTCAGGGAAGGCTTGAAAACATTAACACTTTGCATTACAAGGTGAATGCATGACCAGTTGGCTACTGCATGACACAATTATGAAATGAAACATGATTGGGAAAGGTAGAAAGCTTTCCTGCACCACCGTATGGCACAATGGAGGCAGCTTTGGAAGAGTGTTGGGTCTGCAATACAATGCTTGCAGGTTCAACCAGCTGAGTATACTCCATGTAATGACCCTGGACAAGTTACTTAACGCATGTACGCTGTCTCATGCCTTAGATTCTGATTTACTGATCTTGTAAACATACCACTAATAAGCATAATAAATAAATGACACAGGTATGTGGCATGACTTTGGTATCATGCTATAAATTCCCTTGTATCTGTATTTGTCTATCCACCGTATCTGTATCTCTAGGTATTTATGTAGCAACTTTTGTGACCTCAGAATAGCACTATCATAAAACCTGCTACATGACCTGTGTGTTCCACACCTAATTAAAACCTTAACATTTACACATGTGATTGACAGCACATTAAAACTAGTCCAACAAAAATAATACCATAAAAAATAAAAGTAATTGCTGTTAATAATTACAAAAAGAAATAAAAAATAATAAAAATAACAATAAAATTATGCACAAAATATTGTAAGCATGGTGGATCATGCATGCGAGGTATGCAAGAATGTTCAAATAATCGACACATCCACCCATGCATCTATGCACCAGTACCATTTACCTACCAACTTACCAACACACATTTTAAGATAACAGTAACTCTCAAGGGTAAAAATAGATTTAAAAAAGTCAACAGTCGCAAAAATGATCTGTGCAAAGTATCTGCAGACAAAAAGTCTAAGAAAGAAAACATGAAGCTGTACATAAGCAAAGATGGAAAGGCAAAGGATTTTCTGGCTGATTCAATTTCTGCAATAATTCATGACATCGCATTAGTCCTTTCCGGTGGGAAAATTAGCAAAGAAAAGTAAATCTTACCAAAGCACGAAACTCCTTCAGTGCAAACAATTGAAAACAAACATTTAACAAATTAGATGAACAAATTGATAAACAAATTGATCTATACACTGTTGTTGACAGATGACAATGTAATGACAAAGACGACATCCACACCTGATGTAGCAATGACAACGATGAGAATGATGCAAATTAGTCACAAATTTATACAGCACTCTATCTGAAAACATTCCTCGTATACTAGCCAAACTGTGACGTTGTTATAATTATTTTTATCCCAAAGGATAAAACCCAGAAGGAGTGAAAAATCAATTCAATATAAGGGACAATGGATCTCTAGAAAACTGGGCAGTTTCAGGAAAAAGGTTGAAATAATGCCACTATATAAATCAAGCCGATGCTTCTGTGGTGGTCTCACTGGAGACCAGTGCTGCATGGAACATGAAAAGATTGGATTCATGATGGATTTGGGACAAAGGCTGACTGTTGCAACCAAAGATCACAAGGACACCAACTACCTCTCATTAGTACAACTATTATTATGATTATAGTTATTATTATTAATATTAACATCATTATTATCATTATAATTATTACCTGAATTCTTGCACTGCCGTAATTAAACGAGCCTGCTAGGTCTAGGTTGATTAATGTTAATAGGCTTACAAAATTATTATTATTTATTATTATTATACAGAAATAACAATGACAACAACAATAATAATATTAGTATTAATTAGTATTCTATTTAAGGTAGCTATGGTCTCGTGGGATTTAAAAGAGATCCAGGAATGACATCTGGATTGGCTAATCCTCATCATGATCTTGCAGGTGAAAGTGTTGCAGAGGGCAACAGCATTAAATGCACTGGATTGCAACTGAAAGGCATTGGAAAAGATACAGTGCAGATCTGTTTATGCATGGGCACTGGGAGGCAAAGTCACCCATGACCATGCATTAATGAACTGCGGGTTAAGAGGGCAAAGCTGAAATACAGCAGTGTATGACTTATGTAAGTCTCAGTGAGGCCAGAAAGCTCAAATATATTGTCTGCTTGCCTGATTTGAAGGCAACTGCACTATAGCCTGCCACCAGATGATCTTGTTCAGTAATGCCACACTGCTGTCTTTTTTATGGTCAAAACTGATTGCAAATTAATATTAGGCAATTATGTTGCATAGTATATTAACATCAATTGTTTTCAGACATTATTTTAAAGCCTGAAGTCCCTGCATTGGACTGCTAAGCCCATAGGTACACAGCTGTTGTAACCTTCTCTGAGACAGCAGCTAAGCTCCTGATGGTGGATGCTAGGCTGGCAGTGCCAGGCAAGAGCACAAGTACCATAATTTATCTCAGCTACAACTGCTACTAGGTGTGGGCCCTTTGTAATGATGATGAGACCAAATATTAGTTGGTGCAACATGTCTACTGATTTTACAAAAATTCTGCCATGTGGTGCTACACAGCAAGTTCCTGCATCATGTGTTAACGTGTCTCGTGTGAAATAGGTAGCATTAGAAGGCATGCCGCAACAGTGCATTAAGCGGGTTCGCATGTAAACGGGTCATGCGTAAATGGGACTGCACTATAACTGGTCTCTTGTAAATCTCCAAAAAACTTGGGTTAGAGAATGCCCCGTTCTGTAAGGAAAGCAAGCCCAGTGCTGTTGATGTCTCAAAGAGAGTGGACAAAATGGTACGTTTCGAGTATTATTATTACTATTTTGCAGAGAGCATCTACAAACTAGTTCGAGAAATGTCCCTCCCTTCTGAAGAAATTCCCTGTTGCTTCCCGTTTCTGCCTCTCCTCTCCACCTTCTTGGACTAAACAGACCACCAACCAGCCGAGTCACCGCCCCATATAACAGTACTAAACTGACTCGGGACCACGACTACACATATCTTAGCCTTTACACCAGAAACTCCTTCAGTACAAAAACATTTGAAAACAAACATTTAACAAATTAGATAAACAAATAATATTAGTCTTTACATATCAAGACTATCATTATTATTATTACCAGTATTATGATTATTATTATTATTACTACTACTACTACTACTACCGCTACTATAATCTCACCTGTGGTTTAGTACTGGCTGGGTTACTGAGATTCTGACAGGCCATCTGGATAGCTTGCTGTGCTCGAGCAAACTGCGACTGGTCGACAAGGCCTTGCTTACCCGGTTCGCTTGCCGGATCAGCGATTCCCACCAGGTATGCAGCCTGACAGAAACAAGAACAACCTCATTCAATCAGTTCTCATCTATACTAATCTGCTGTACTCTAATCAGATGTTGATTTACCTGTATTACAGGTAGGAGGTTCACCTGTATTATAGGTAGGACTTAGATGTCACCACTAATGCATTATTTTTAACAACTCTCCCTGTACCATTTCAGGTTCAAATTGCAGCAAATGAGGCTCCCTCTCCCTCCTCCACTGTCCCTCTCCTTTACCCTCCCTTCCCTCTCTCCCTTCCTTTCCTGTCTCCACCTCTCTCTCTCTCTTATTTGCCAGATAGACTACAAACAGGTCTCACTTTGCTCTCACTCACACGATAGGATTATGTGTCGCCTGTTCTAAGCGCATTAGTACACAGTAGACCATAGACTGGTTATAACATGCTTCACTATAACATGAATTCTGATGGTCACAGACATGGATCCCAAACTGAATTCATCTGAGGAAAGTAAACTCAATATATCACGACCTCACTGTAAGGTGGTTCTTGTAAAGTGGTTAAAGACAGCGATACAACAAGGTTTCTGGAGTATCATATGCTTCAAAAGTTAACCTTGCCATCACTGGACTATGGATACATGTGTCTAAGCAAAGTATTAATTAGATATCTGGAAGAAACCTGTGCTGCGTTTTCAACCATCCCACAGACGGCACTGGCAAACTTTGCCACCGAGTCACAGAAGTCGTTGAGTTGTCCCTGTTTCGCATGCGTGCTTATGCCAGTCATGGACTCCGCCAATGCCTAAAAGACAAAGTCTTCAGTAGTTAGTTCAATCTTGCAACTAGTTTGCAGGTATGTACACATCTTTTCTACAGCAACCATATCGCTTCATCCCAGCTCATTTTTTCGGTGAGACCATTCTAATCTAATCTAATCTAATGATTTTTAGAGCATCATTATCATAATGCACCAGACATCACTTGATGGCCGCTTCAAGTAAAGCTGTATAGTCATAAATCGTAATCGACTGGAGAAGTCTAGTCAAATTGCAGTAGGTCAGAGAAAGCATAAGCTAAGCTACTGCTACTAAGAAAGGTGAAACAGACGAGTCTTCAGTTTAGACCTGAATGACATTAAAGAACTGACAGAGCACACAGAATGGAAGAAAGTGGAAGACTGGAGGCACTCGAGATGTCGGTAAGGCCCATGTCGGAAAACATTTAGCTTGACACAAGACAAGACTAACAAAGAAATGCTGAAAATGGTGGAAGAAGATACAAAAACTGCTAAAAGCTACAACAAAGTAACCTGTAATTTACAATAACCACAGTAATGTAATACGTAAAGCCTCTGAAGAGCCACTTTGAAATGGTAGTGATCATGCATTTACTTAAAATCAAGCAATGCTGTTGAATTGTCCTGCATACCTTTGATCGTTCTACAACTCCCTCGAGACAGTCAAAGTAATTGCCGTCACTTATTGGTTCACTCGGATTGTCCAGCAGAGGGCGCATCATCTAAAAAAGTGAACTGAATAAGCAAAGTTTTTCCTATGCAACAACAGGACAGATTTTGCTTCCCAGGTCCTGAAATGGCAAGGGAGGAATCTCAAAATTGTCCAGGAAGATTCTGGTCACATTTTCAGGGCGTTGCAAGACTTGTTGCTTACTTACTGGACAATAGAGACCAAAATCCACTGTTTGGTAAAGGAGGCACTTATGCATAAGCAGCTTGCCCTGGTGATGGAGGCAATTATGTGTAAACAGCTTGCCATGTATTGTTACAACTACTAGTTAGCAGTGCCTCAGGCAGTTGCGCTATATACCATTTGACTGCCCTGTCACTGGATTGCTAATGGATTGTTAGTGCTCAAGAAGAAAGTTCCTCAACCCCACGACCACATTCCTTAAGGCTTTTCAGAAAGCCATGAAAACAGAAATAATGGCCGATACGCATGTAATAAGTGAGTGATTACATTTGAAAGGCATGTATTAAGTTGCTGATTACAGCTGATAGGAATGTACTTAGGTGATTGACTACAGCTGATAGGTATATCTGGGAAGCTGCAGGGTTGTACTGTTAGTGTCAAATTATCGAACCGTGATACAGCCTCCAGTAAGGAGGTTAGCTGCGAAATAAGCAAGCTTTCCCCGGCCTATTAATAATCAGTCATGGACCAAGAAAAGAACAGAATAATTACGTCATATGTAATAAGTCAATATGTAGTAAGTCAGTGATTACGTCCGACTGACATGTAAAAAGTCACAGATTACAGCTGATAAGCATACAGTGTGACTGACTATAACTGAGAGGCATGTAATCACTGATAGATAACAGCTGATAAGATTATGGCTGCTGATTACCTTACAGTAATTCATAAATCACCATAAGTACAACCTGGAAAAAAGGAAAAAAACTACCTGTATCTGTCGCAATGCGTTGTCACATTCCTTCTGACCTGGTGCAGAGACTGTGCAGATGTTAATCAAATGATTAATACTCTCTGTCACGGCCCTATAACAAGACAAAACATCCAGTGTAATAATTATAATAAAAATACTACTACCACCACTACTACTACTATTACTACTACTACAAACAAATAATACAAATAGCAATATGTAGTAATAATACTGACAATAGTAATAAAGGTCACAGCATTAAAGCTATCCATGTCCCTGACTGTGTTATAACAGAATTCTTGTTATAACGAAGCACGTAATAACGAGTCTACGGTGTAGTTATTAATACCAATAACTATGGTTTTTACCAAAAACTACTTTAATAAAACTCTGCATTAATTTAATACTATGTTGATTCATAAAAGCAACTGTTCATACCGGGCAGCCTGTGTCAGTTGGTTCTTTGCATTCGGAGCATATGGATCAACAAGAAGTGACTTAGTTGCCATTAGGAACCGACTCGACACCATGGAAACACTACGCAGCCCGCTCACAATCTGCGTCTGTGTGTCTGTGTTTTTTGTCACTCCTGCCATCTCAAGGCCACTGTCAACGAAATCTTCATATGCCCGGCTGAAGCGATTGGATGACGCACCGACCTGGTTAGGAGCATTCTGGGATGCCGACACAATGTCACTTGTTGCCTGGTTGAGGTCAGCGGCACATGAGTTCAGCTGAACTTGGACCTCCTGGAAGCCTTTGTCCGTCACAGGAAACTGGAAATTCCAAGCAGTGCTTTATATTTAAATGGAAATTTCTAACAATTATCTATTTTTAAACAGACATTCCAAATAGTGATCTAATTTTACCTGGAAATTCAACCAATGATCCAATTTTAAATGGACATTACAATTATTACTATTATTAATCAGAAACTTCTACAGTGCCAGTTTCAATTGCACAAGGCATTAATTGATGACTATTTTAAAATGAAATTTCAAATAGTGATCTATTTTTAAATGGAAATTCCAACAACGACCTATTTTTACACAGAAATTCCAAGCAATGATCTATTTAATACTTTTAAATACAAGCTGGTACAAGTGGTGGATAAACAAGGTGGCAAGGTAATTTCTGAACAAGTAAAATAATTCAAAAAAGGTGCTGTGCCATGGCAGTTGAATTCTGAGTAGGCGGAAATAATTTTAATCCCAACAATTTTCACTACATGATGCTAATTTGACTCAGAAGGCAACAAGAGTGGTGGCAGCTTACCTGCTGTGGATGAGAGAGTTTCATGCTGATTGTTGTGATGTACTTGACGGCCTGGTCCACCTCACGCAGTCCAGGCAGACAACCAACACAGTTGTTCAGGGCCTGTGAGACAGCCTTGGCAACCTGTAATATATCATCATTGTCCACGCCATCAGCTTCAGTGCATATAACATAATGTAATATATAAGCGTAATATATATATATATATTTATATATAGCATATAAAGTAAAGCTCCAAGACTGGAATTTTAGGGAGGCACTCACCTCCTTCTCATCACCTCATGAGCCAGCAATCAACAAATCGCAAAGTCCTGGACATGGGGCCAGCAAATCACAGGACTTGCTGTTTACTTCCAAGCTGAAGTAGGCACCAAATGCTGCTGCACGGAGACACAGACATATGTGCGCAAACAACTCGTCCAGGGTCATCGATGCAGCAGGCTCAAAAACTTATGCTCTGTCTGAGAGAAAATGTCTGGAAAATCTTCTACCTGGGCGAGACGTGTCTGATTCTCTGGATTCTGAGGATTGCTGACTGCCTTCTTTGCCTCTTCGATCAGACTTGCCGACTTGTCCATGACGTCACGTGCATGTTCGATGATGTTCTGCTGAAGGTCACGGTCATCTGTGGTCGCTGCAATTCCTCGGACGGCCCCTGCAAGGACCCTCAGCGCATTTGCAGTGTCCTTGGCAGCAATTCCTGTGTAGTTGTCATTTCCCTGGAACAGCATAACATTAGAGTTATTATTATCCAAAACACACATACATACACACATCATAGTACACACATACGTTCATACAGCAACACATCTCAGTCTCATCCATCCAGCACCATCGACTGATGCTTAGTCATTAGATAGTGGCTCTTAATAAATGCAGAAATAATAACAAACATGTATAGACATACATACACATATACAAACACACACACAAATACACACACACACCTGTGCGGCAGCAGTGAGCAGTTGTGCCATTGACGACCCGACCGTCTTGGACGTCGTTCCAAGCTGCATGGCGCATCCATCGGCCGTCTCCCCTGGCAGCGGAATGAGTCGGCCGGCGGCAGCCGTTCGTTGGACCTCAACAAGCTGCTGCTCGAGGGCCCGGACCTCGTCAAGAGCTGCGTCCACATCCGACGAGACGCAGGCCTCCTGCGCCTTCCCAGCAGCCGCACGCAGCTCCACAAGTGCTGCTGCCAGGTTCTTGGAAGCGTTGCTGAGACTGAGCGCTGCAGACTGATCGCCAACTGTTGGAACTGCAGCTTTGGCCGCTGCCAGCATCTTTCCACATGGCTGGAAACAAAACACGGCAACGTAAAATGAAGGCAGAGGTAAGATGCTAATAAGAAAGTGTTGATATTGGCACGGATAAAGGTATGGCCAAGTAAGGTGCAACCGAGAAATGGCCGGGTAAGACACAGACAGAATGCAAAATGAAAAGGTATGGTAAGATACAGGTAGTGCAAAATACCTGTTAGAAACTGAAAAAAGTAGGGTAAAACACAGGTAGAAAACGAAAAATGTATGGTAACATACAGGTAACTGAAAGAAACGCAGTACTGTATCGTATTGCAAAGTAGCTAGAATTTCCACTGAACAGGTGGCCTACCTGCATCATGTTCTGTGCAGCCGTGATCAACATCAGTTGCGAGTTAGCATTGTCCGGGCTTTGCATCGTCGCTCGCAGGCCCTGGATGAGGCGCGGAATGACGTCATCCGCAACCACTTTGCACTGCGTCATCAGCTGCTGCTGAGATGCCTGGTTCCGGTTTGACTTTCCGGCGCCACCTGCAGCATTGATGAGTTGGGTCGCTGCAGAGGCTGCTTGCTTTGCTGCTTGCTGTGAATACAGGAAGTAGGAGATGTAAGAGTCTCCAATGCAAATTTATTTATAATCATATTTATTATATTGATAAATTTAAATTCAGATCTTTAAACCCAAAAATAAGATGATATTTCAAAATATGCTATAATTAAATTTATACTTTAATTTTTATAATTAAATGTATACTTTAATTATATTCATCAAGATCTAGCTTTAACCCAAAAACTATATATTCCACGCAACCGATACAAAATTAAGTGACAGAAACTAAGCCCCCTGGTCAAACTATGTCCCACTGAGTGTTGTATTTTCCTCCCATCCACTGATGCCATCCACATAAGTCAGCTTGTACATATGTATCCATAGCTCTAAACTCAAACCTCACCTCTTCCTGTCTGTTTACGATTCTTAATGTTTCCTGTTCCCTGACAACAAAGTGCACTTCAGAACTTTGTAAGAAGGGCATTATCAAATTACAGTTGTATTGTATTGTATTGTCTGTCTGTCTCTGTCTGTCTGTCTGTCTGTCTGTCTGTCTGTATGTCTATCTGCATGAATGTATGCATGTAGCAAACCTTGACAAGTTGCTTGTGCACGCTTGTCACGTGCCTCAGATTCAGATTTGCTGACCTTGCATGCATAATAAGTACAGTAAATAAATAAACAAACCAATAGACAACAAAATAAATAAACTAACCTGTAGGTTAGTGAGGATTTGTTTCTTGAGGGTCGTTGCAGCGGCGACACTCGTTGCTGATCGCAGATCCTCTGCAGCCAACTTCAAAACCTTCTGCTGCTCCTTGTCTTGGGGCGTACTGGCACAACCCTAGCAGCAAATCAACTATTAGTAGTTTTCCTTCTGATTCTCTATGTACATACATATCTGTATATTTATATAGCACCTTTTAAGTATCTCTTAAAGTACTGGAACTTGGAAAAGGTGCATTCTAAATTAAGCTCAAAAACACTGCATTAGGCGGGACAGTTTAAATTAATACTATTAATAATATTTTTATATATATTAATAATATTATTTAATGTTTTTCTAACTGCAATATATACTACTTAAAAATAAGTGCATATACTAGATGTGTAAAATAAGTAAACAGGTATGAAACAAGGCACACAAAAATACATAAATGAAATAAGAATATTAAAATACGTTAACAAACATATATAAAAAATTAAAAGAATTGAAGAGTTAAAAATATGTACAAAAATTGGTAAATTCAATAAAATCTTTCATACTGAATTTCAACCCAGCTACTCTAACAAACAGATTACAATTTTTGACAACTGTTTCACTTGAAGTGACCGTCAATTGATGTCTGGTGCACAACAACATCGGTGCTACAGAAGTGACCAGACTAGACACATGTAAGAAAAATGATTAAAAATCTGGACTGTTTGGGAGAAATAAGTAAAGGTTTTACCTTGGCGGCTTCTACCATTCGTGCGGTGGCGTCGGCCAATAACTTGGCAGCAGCAAGAAGTTTCTTTTGTTGTTCAGAGTCACTCTGAGACTCTGCCTCTTGCTTCAGCGCATTCACCAACTGCGAAGTGGCCTGCATGAAACAAACTCACATCTTTAATACGAAGGCAACGGGAAACCACCTCACTCATCTCATCCCCGGGTGGCATAAAGCCAATGGACCTGCCTTCGGGCAGAAAACTCATCATCATCATCATTACACAGTACTGAAGGTGCAGGAGATATCTGGCCCTCTGTCTTCTACCTTCTGAACATTAGGGTCATCGTGTACTACAGACAAGTCATTCCTCACCCTCAATGCAACAACGTCAAGGGACCCTGAACATACACTGTCGACTGTGGATGGGAATTCTTCATTTGGGCTCAGGCTGCTAGAGGTCACTCTTCTAGTCATCCAAGCACTGTCTGCTTACTAATGAACTTAATGTTCTTAAGGAACTGTGACATCATTTTGGTAAGTTTACAAAGCACTTTGTGAGGTGCACAAAAGTCTGGATAACTAGCTAGCTAACTAATACTATACTATCCAATACCATGAGCTTAAAAGAGACTTTTAAGAGGTGCTACATTATTGCCAATTACAATGCAAAACAGTACAATTCAATTAATACAATACCAAATACATCACACAATACAAGATTAATAAACAATACTACATTAAGTATCTTGATACATACATACATACATACATACGCACACCCAGCCAGTCATGCATATATACACACAGATACATATATAAACCCATACAATACACTGAACACGGTACAGTGAATGTTTCCAGCAGCAAAAGTAAAGGCATATGCATTAACAATACACCAACACAGCAATCACCTGGAAAATATAAAATCAAAATCACTGACCAGGGCCAAGAGTCGTGCCTGCTTGACCATTTCTGGTGTGTCGCCCAAGCTGCTGAACAACCTGTCAGTGGCCGTCAAAATCGTGTCCACTTCATCCACCTAAAACCGATCATAAGATTTTCTGACCCCTGAACAACTTTGTCGAAAGATTTCTAGAGATATGTAAATTTAAAGATTTTCCAGTTACAAGAAAATCTAGTCAGAAATTTTCCAGAAACAGGATTCAAAGATTTCCAGAGCCAAAGGACAACTTAGCTGAAAGATTTTCAAATACAGCACATCCCTGATGAAAGACAGAGACAAGTCTATGTAAATTAAAGAATGATAGACAAAACAACTTAGTTGAAATATTTCCACAGACTTACAGCACAATTTAGCTGAAAGAATTTTCAGAGACAAAAACAAATGATGTGAAAAAATTCCAAACAGTGCATTTCAGGTGCAAAGCAAATTCTGAGCCAAACTGTAGTCACACAAGATTTTAATACACAAATCTCTACAGAAAATTATTTTTAAAATTATTTTAAAAGTTCATAACAAACACTTGGTCAAATACACAACAATGTGATTCAGAACATTGTTAAAAACACTAAAGCTACAAAATTTCAAGCAACAGATACCTACACCCATCATGGCCTTCTTTCCAGTTTCTCTGACCTATCGGATTTCAAACGGAATGCTCAAATGATTACAGTTTTGGCTAGAGTTTCACTTAAAGTGCCCATCGACTGCTGCCTTGTGCATTAAGATAAGCATGCAACAGAAGTCACCAGATCAAATGAGTTTATAGACCATTGTTTAAGGCTATTTGGAGAATAAAAAGCAAGCCAACCCCCTTTCCATGTCCACTTCCTCTCTTGATGTGTTGCATGAGGTCATCAAGAGCTTTTGTGACCGCAGTGGCAGCTAAACCAAGGTCTCTCAGAGTCGGCTCATCCTCACAGACTCCCTGCATTCAAAAACAATGCCAACTTGTACAATGTATGAAGGTAACATCATTTATCCAATGCAACCATGTAGCAGTCACAAATGTTAACCATCTATACAGCCCTTAAAGGAATCTTTCAAATGCACTGTTCTCTGAAAACATTCTGTTTCATCTGCTTGCCCACCATACCCCGACTTCTGGTTTTCCAGACCTGTTGGATTTTTACTGGGATTTTCCAGTGGATTCCAACATCTGACTACAGTTTTGCTTGAAGCAACCATCAACCTGTGCATTCTGACAAAGGTGCTATAGAAGTCATTAGATTAGATTAGACTCCACGATCTTCAGTGTATTAGTAGTGATGCTTTCAAAGTCTGAAACTGACCCTGCCATCGAGCAACACACATATGATAAACAAAGTAACAAAATTGCTTCTCTGTAATTTGAGCTATTTACAGCCTTAATGAGCAGAAGCTGGTACTTGTTGAAATTTATAGTTCTACATATACCCAAAGCTATTTATAGCTATACCTATACTTGTTGCTATATTCAGCTTTACTTATACTTAGTGCCACAAATAGTTTCACCTGCACCTGGTGCTATTTATAGCCAAACATATACATAGTGCTATATATGGCTTCACTTGCACTTGGTGCTATATGTAGTTTCACCTGCATTTTGTCATATTTATAGCTACACATATCAATGGTGCTATACATAGTTTCACTTGGCTCTGCCTCAGACTAACTCAGCAGGAAGTGCTTGCAACCCACCCAGGTAAAATACCTCAGCAGCAAAATCAGCACAACTAATACATTTGTCAAACTGTACATTGGGAGATGATGGCATGGGGAGGCTGCATAACCTTAAAGTCAGATGGTGGGCCACCAACCTCCAGTACGAAAAGCCTAAGAAAATCCAGTCTTCAGAAGACAAGGTTCAGAAATCCCCTCACCTGTGCAGTGTCGACAACTCCATCAACTGTCTTGGCCACCTGTTTTGCTGCCTCGACAAGCTGATCCTGGCACTCGGGATTGTGGATGGTTGGCGCAACGACCTTGGTGCAAGCGACCAGCTGTGATGTTGCGAGGGCACACTGCGTCGCTGATCCAATCACATGATTCTGGTCCTGCTGGCTGTCACACTTGGAGGCAACTCCTTTGGCCTTCAGCACGAGAGTCGCCGTTGCATTAGCGACAGCTTTGGCAAGAGCCAGCAGAGCATCCTATAAAAAGTTATGTTTGATAATCAGTCAAAGGCAGACCATTTTCCATCTGACTGATAGCCAAGTAGGCAAATATGCTCTTCATTTCTCTGCCTTCCTTCCTCTCCTCTTCCTCCCTTCCTACCCACTTCTATCCTCTCATCTCTCCTCTCCTCTTCCATCCTCTCCACTTCCGTCCTCTTCTCCTCCTCCACCATATCTGTTGTACTATACTTTCTGCTTCCTTGTCATGTCCTCCTTCCTTCCTCTCCTATCCTCTCCAATTCTGACACCAATTCTGTCTCCCTCTTTGTCCATCTTCTCTGCTCTGCTCTTGCTTCCCTTCTTCATTCTGATTCTCTCTGCTTTCCTATCCTACCCTTCCTTCTTTCCCGCTCCTCTTCCTATTCCATCCCCTTCCTCCCAGATTAACTTTGTAAACTTGCCTGAAACAGAGCATCACTATCCGATGGTGGTTCTACGAACGTCATAACGTCATGGCTGGCTTCTCCAATTCTCGTTGCTGCGTTCAGAAGATTCTGTCGTGGCTAAAAGCAAAACACAACAGTTGAACAAATCACATCTATCAATATTTGATAACTTAAAAATTATTCTTACCTTGATGTGCACAGCATAACTTTACAAAGAGAACCACAACTTCCAACAAACTGGTGAAATTTATGTAACACCCTTCCTAAATATGGTTTACTACTATATATCATCGTCCTGAAATGACTACCTTTCAAAATTTATCATAAATGTTTGAAGTCTTATCCAGGAAAGGCTGGCTATGATGGAAAAGCAAGTTGCATTAGATTGGTTTTGAGTCATTCAGGTCTGTTCTTAAGACCAGAGGCGTCCAAACTTTAGAAGATGTGGTCCAGGTACCTTAGTTCGTTCTAAGTGCGTACCAAACCACCCATCGCTTTACAACTGGATAAATCAGTCACACCTATGATGTGCGCATTTCAGGTGGGAACACTTGTAAATACATTTGTTAAAAAAACGCAAAATCACTTATATATTTCTTAGGTACATTTCTATCTCGTAAAATTCACTTGAAATAAAATATGTTGCAACACTTGTAGTTTAATGGCTTGTTGTTTGATATTTTTGACGGTGCCATTGTACTATTAATAATCCAACCCAAAATAACCAAAGATACTATATATAAAAATATATTATCAATAGCACCACAACTAAAAGCAGTAAGTATGTTAATAAAGCTTAGCTTACAATTTAGGGGTTTATTTTAATTGAAATGGGAATGTTTCATACAAATAATTTCATTAACGTAGTCATCACTGGAGAAACAACTTGTAGCAACTGCATACATCTGCCTGAATATGTATCAGTCATAACTTGCTGCAGCCTACTTGAAGTCCTGCATCTGGCTGTTCCAGAAGGTGAACTTACCACAGCCACAAATGCCCCAGAAGTGATAAACCGGTATTGGCGTCCCCCCCCCCCTTGCCTGCAGCAGCTAGCCTAGCCAGGAACTGGTGAGTCTATGGTGATTCCAGTCTAAGTGCAGCCACTTTATGGGCAGAGGTGACACAGCTATGTGCTGGTATCCCAGGCCGTCGGCTGATGGTTCATCACACTCATAATAATGTCTAGAAATGGCCAGGATCGGGTACTGCATTTGTGACCCAGGTGATCCTTCTCGGGTACCCGAGCCTCTGGGTGCCCGCTGAAAGGCCTGCCTATGACTCATCTGTTTTAACTTGTCTACCCACCACAGCCTGGCATCTAGTTTTCCTGACCAACTGGATATCAACTGAACTTCTCCAACTGATCATAATTTTTAAACTTTAGCACAGATCTTGCATATTATGATAACTGCGCTGTAGAAGTCATTATTCACTTAGATGGGATTAGAGTCAAGACCTGAACGACAACAAAGAATTGGCACCAACCCACCAATAGCACAGTGCTACAGTAAATGCCTCTACTCTGACAACAAATACTAAATACATCCTAAGACATGAAGTCAACTCCATTCGATAAAATTATTACTTGGATTTCACCAACAGAAAAATACAAAATCTACCAACTAGAATAACTGATATAAAAACTTAAAATATCAAAGTAACTGGCAAAACAAATAATATATGAAAATGAATCAAACATTTTACGGTAGCTAAACAGATGACAAACCAACTAGGAAAGTATACGAAATGTATCAAGTTTCTACACAATTGAATAAAAAACAAATATGATATAAAAGCAATTATGAAAACAAATACCAGATAAAATAAAACTACATCAAATAAAAGAAAGCCCAATCAAAAGCGTGATAAAACCATCCACCCATAAACTTTGAATCTGAGTCAATCAAACTTACAAAAACTGGCTTTTTGGGCTGCACGGAAAGAAGACAAGGTTTGCAACACATATAGAAATATCTCAAATGCAACAATTTACGTTTGTTATTTTCTATATTTAAATCACGCCAAGACCGATGGAAGACCACGACTACACAGGACAGACAATATACGCAAAGACATAAGAAGACCTCAACTGAACATCAGAATAGCACTAGGTCTAACAAAGACCAATGGAGCTATTTATTCACACCATTCGCCACCAACTGACTGCCATCAGGAACTGATGAAGTACAAGTCATCGATAAGTAGTTCTTAGCAACTGTGCATTGAGAACTGTTTCAAGGTCTAGTGGTCAGCATGTTGAACTGTGACCCCAAAGGTCAGGGGTTCAAAACCATGCTTGGGTTGGGCATACAGATTTTTCAAGATTTCTGCTCCACTTGCACCCCCTACAAACACAGCTATAAATGAGTACACTGACTGTACACTGTCAATGGGAAGATCAGACGGCAACAGGATGGACTAGACATCTGCCCTCATTTGCCATGAATAACAAAATGGAGTCTATAACACTTCAAAATATAACATAATATAAATAACAAGTCTTAAGTGGTTCAGACGATATGTCATCTGTGTTAGAACCACTGCAAATCAACATGGAATGGTTGAAAGTCGATCCTTCTTAGTTTCTTCTTAACCGCTTAACTGGGGCATTTATATGCAATAAGCCTATTTTTGGACGTACATATATAGCTTACCCAGGCTAGGGGTTAAAAGCTGTTATAGTATCCACAGAGACAGTACCATACCCTAAACCACTGCACAAGTCTACAACCCTTGCACTGGCTGCCTCTCATTGTCAACTTACGGGACTGCCCTTCTTCAAAGTCTCCACTTGGCAACTGTTTCAGGAAATTTTGAACTTGTGAACCGTTTCAGGAAATTTCGAACTTGTGAACCGTTTCACGAAATTTCGAACTTGTGAACTCCAACAACGTCTTGTGCTGTTACCATAAGGATTAAGGCACCACTCAATGGTCGCTTCAAGTGAAACCTTAGTCAAAAGTCACTGGAGAATCTGGAGAAACCATGATGACAGCAGCTACCATTTGAAAACATCTGACACTATCCAGGTCCCTATTGCTCCCCATATCTTTAAAGATTCATCCCCATCTCATACATACAGCCAGATCACGCGTCTAAGCCAATAACTATGCAGATGTAATTGCAAATTTGTACATCGCCTTTTTGACAGAAACTTCTCTGAGGTATATAACCTTGTAACCATGAAAACAAGACCTTTTTGAAACTGACCTCATTAGAACCGGGCTGGGCAGCGTTGAGCAACTCGGAAAAGGCTCCAGCAAGTCTTCGAGCGGCATCAAGCAGTTTATCTCCATCTGTCTCGACTTCCTCCAGAGCAGCGAGCAGCCGAACATCCTTGGAGAATTCTCCAATGTTGGACGAACTAGAAAAAGAGAGGTTCACATCACACATGACATCACGTAAAACTTTATTACTGCACTGATAACAATTTCACAGCAACAGTAGTAAGCTCACAAAAATAGGGCAACTGGCATCAGGTAAAATGAAGTACAACTTTACACAAGACCTGGCATCTTAAAATAATTTGTTTATACTTGTATATTAAACAATATAATACATACTATGTAAGTAATATCATTTAGACTGGCAAGCAGCTTCTTCAAGGGGTTCTCAGACAGTAATGTATACATATCCAGGCAAATATTTAAAAAACTACATTGCATAGATATATATATCTGGATGTTTATACAGTGCCTTCTGAAAAACTGGAAAGGCACTGTGAAGGCACTCCTCACTCGCCTAAATGATGTTATAGTTCGATAATAATAACAGATATTCATTCATCTACAGGCAAATATGCTCAAAGACTGGAAGAAGTCTCCGCTGGCAGGACCTTACACACACGCAAGCACAGTAACAAACCAAAATGATTTTTTTACTGAATGTACGGATGTAAGTAACTGGCTATATATGTATATGGTAAGTTGTAAGAACCTCACCTAGGTACTAACACATGGCTATCTAATAGTTCTACAAACGTGCAATGTAACGAGGTTGAAATCGTTTCTTGAGCAGTTGCTTTGAGAAAAGTACATACTTTCAAAGGAAGACTGTTCCAGAAGGACACTTCAGTGCACCAGAAAAAACAACGCACCCACATCGTTGTACCAAAGTAAACGGAATCGATCAACTTACATCGTCTGGACTGCTGATCCAACGGCGGTGTAATCCGTTTCATCTGGTCCTGCAGACGTCAGGGTCACCATTTGGGCTGTGGCCGCATTCATTGCGGACAGTTGTGATCCCACCTTCTGCCGGGACATGTCACGAGTGCTTTCCTTCCACTTGATGGATGCCTGGAAATGTTCCAGAAAAGAGAAACATTCTAAAATGAAAACGTAATTAAACGCAAATTTCAACTTTACATGTCCATCACTTCACAGCAGGAAATGAGCACCTACTCTACATTCCACTAGGGAATATGGGAAATTTGCTTTACCATTGCGGAATAGGTTGCCTCACAGGCCCCTGGCAGTAATAAACATATCAACAAAATATAAATGACAATAACAATATTAAAACATAATAGTCACAAATATAAAGCCTTGTACCCCCAGAATTTTCAGACATTTCTCTAATGGCCTTATGCAAATGGTTGAAATGACAAAGGATCACTGATACCTTGGGAAAAAATCAAAGATAATAACCACATTTATATTAAAAACATAATACTAAATAGTAACAATTTTGATAATCATAACCTCTAACTTCACTATTACTTTTGGAATACAAAAATATGGTTATTATTACATAAAATAAATAATAAGAACAATGACGGAAACTGCTCTCACAGAATCAGATCCAAGAGGTGGCAGTTCTGCTTTGGTCTGCAGTTCGTTCTGTGTTTCTCCAATCGTTGACAGTCCGTCACTAATTGTACCAAGCAGCGCCCTCTGTGCCTGGTGGAGTCCGTGCATCTGGGCACTCTGACCCTGAAAGAGCAAGAACACCGAAACACTCCGACTTAGAGACGCTGCTTGTTTGTACACAAAATAGTACAGCATCAAGGTAAGAGGTAGAAACAATGCATTCATGTAATGTAATGTAATGTAACAAGCACTTATATAGCGCTCTTCAAGTACCTCTCAAAAGCGCTGATGACACGGCTATCCTACCGATCTAAACAAGTGCGTTTTCAAGTTAACAGAGAATGAACACTGAGTTAAACTAAGTGGAAAAGTACGAATGTTTAAAGGAAGACTGTTCCACATGGATCCTTTAGCACACGGTTCTCAGGAACAAATGTTAATATCTGTACATTAAGCCGATCACGAGTAAATGAACCCTGTTTCGGTAACAGTATGAAACTCCATTGTTGCGCAGGGGATGCTTGTACAGTTGTGATTCTACAGATTGTCTGATGACTGGGCAGGAGATTAAGTATGTAAGTCGGTCTGAGAATGCTATTATGCAACAGTCTAAGCCGTTACATACTCTACAGATAGACAAATGGGCAACGACTTGACAGGGTTGGAATAAAAGAAATAAACCATTCAGAGCTTATTTATCGAACTACACAGCTCTAATTTGTATTTCGACCGGTTGTTGTAATTATGACACCTACTTATCCACTGCTAAGACCCTAAGGTATCAGTTACCTCATGTTAAGCCCATCATGTGGGGCCCACGTAATGATCGCGCGTTAAGCGTTACTGAGCGTCAAGGGGCCACATGCTACTGTGTCACACAAGACAATACCATAGAGGTAGGATAAGGTAAGGTGAGGTAACTGCTCATTTTACACACAATATTATGCAAATGATGCAATACTTTATATAGCATGCATAAATATATACGTATGTACCAAGACAGTTCATTTGCTATCTAGCTGATCTAACCAGATGCAACAGTCAATTAACGAGCCAGTCAAGCCAGTTTCCAGTTATCCATTATCCGCAACAACTTCATTCAGAAAGTCAGTCACTGGGCCAGTTAAAACTCTAATGAAAGCCAGTTATCTGGGCAATCACACCGTCATATTACCCAAGTTGCAAAGAAGCGAGTCAAGGATTTAGGTTACAATATGGTACCACAGACAGGCATCAAACTTAATTCTCGTCAAACCGAAGTTTCCATTTAAAAATAACAGAGATGCATAGACTTCAGTCATGTTTAGTCTTTTCATGTGTAGTAATGGAAACTGGACTTAATACAAACGTCATGCAATCATATATAAAAGCATTCTGCAACCATTATTAAAATATTTTTCACATAATTCAGACTTTAAAAATGAAAAATATAATCAAACTCAATGAGAATTTATAGGGTAAATATAATATTATGGAACATATAATTTTAAAAACAAAATAATAAATAAAAGTTGTATATACTAACTACAATTTGACAATAATAAATCAAACAGAAAAATTTCTGTACAAAATGCATTTGCTAATAAAATAACTAAGTATAATTAAAAAAGAAAATTATTATCATTAAAAATATACTTGTAATGTATAACACTAAACAGCACATGAAATTTTAAACAATACCATGTAAACAAAGATGCGATTTTAAACATATTTTTAAACAGTAAGTGCAATTTTAAACAATATAATTAAATAAATGCAGGTTTAAACATACTTTAAAACAACTACAATTTCAAGCAATATGATTTTAAACAGCAAATGCAATTTTAGACAAGACAATTTAAACAATAAATGCAATTCTAAACAACATAACTCAAATAAATGCAATTTTATACAAATACTCAGCAAGCTGGCATTCCTGGTAAAACTAACAGGCTTAATGCATCGTGCACTCAATCCAGGTTGCAGCCCGATGTGCATAGTGCATATTCCTCAAACTTTCTTACCTCAGTGAGAACCCGTGCAAATACATCATCAGCACAAAGACCAAACAGCACAATAACTCAACTCAAATTTTATTCATCAGTGTCACAAATGGGCTGTATATTCCGAGACCTTACCTGGTGTGTGGGATGCTTGACCTGGCTGGCAGGAAGGTCGGATGGACTGTTGTGACAAGGAAGACGACTGTATAAGAGGGTCTAAAGTCAGTCACTGGGTAACAGAGGGAGCTGAAGACGAATACAGGGAATTCAAAGAATGTTTTCGGTTGGATGGACTGGAGAAGCGAGGCCATGAATGAACTGACAGGAAGCCTGAGAAGCAGAGAAGCATTTAACTTCCCCTAGCCTTAAGTGTAGATATATGTATGTATATTATATAATGTTGAGTGTTAATGTTAAGCTTGTTTACAGTGTATGCATTTGAGTATATATATATACACACATACATATATGTATATATACACGTGTGGTCAACTGAACAGTCTATACCATAGTTTGGATAATTCTTGTCCTATTCAGATGTGTAGTTGTTGTATGAGTACAGCTGACATCAAGAAACTATATGCATGTATATTTGTACAGTCTTGAGATCTGGTATATCAAGATAGTTGAATAACTTATGGAAATTTTGTATGGTTTGTGTAGGTGGACACGTTGGCATATGTTCCATCAAATGTCTATACTTGAGATATTAAAAGTCTTGCTATGGACACACGTTGAATTTTAATGTTTGTTTGAGATAACACATCTTGCGTGGTGGCCGACAGGCAGAGTTTTCTGAATTATGTAGGCTGGTATGTTGAATTTATTGTACACATGTTTTGAGAGGGTTATTATGTGCATGAATTTAGCACAGTACTGGTGGTACTGGTGGTATTGGTGATATTGCAGCTACTGGAGCTGTACCAGCTGGGAGCTGGGCATGTGGAGAATGTGAAGGGGAAATCTTGGATTAGTTGTCAAGTGGCATGGAACCACTGCCGAACTTGTCTTCGGTTGCGGTGGTTAATGCTGGAATCGTAACCCAGTCAAGTCCCTTTGTGAGTGGCTTATTCAGCTGGTGGAGAAGACAAATGGAGCTGAGCTAATGCTGGGGTCTTCTACTGAGTCCGCAGGACTCTGCTTGGATTTTTGTGAGTTTGTTTTGGTGTTTTTCCTGTGTAGGACTGTATGAAAAACTTTGTTTTTAATTATGACAAAGGAAGGGTCTTTGTAAACAGCAAGCTGTAAATAGATACTGTAAATAAAACACCATTAATAATAGAAAATGGGTTTTGTTGTTATTACAAGTAAAAGAATTTGTGACAATCAGCAATAGGAAACAAATGCCTTCCACGCACTACACATGAGACATGGAAACTTAACTTTACCCATAGATCTTCAACCGAAAATGCTTATGAATTTTCGTCCAACTCACTGCTGTGGTTTCAACTCAAACAATTTTCGTGACCACCAAAAAGAAATGAGCACCTTCCCAATGCTCCACTATGAGACATGTGAGAATTACTTTATCCAAATGTCTTCAAACACATTTATTGATTGCCAAAAGGAAATCAATAGCTTCCCTATGCTCCACTATGAGACATGTGAGAATTACTTTATCCAAATGTCTTCAAACACATTTATTGATTGCCAAAAGGAAATCAATAGCTTCCCTATGCTCCACTATGAGACATGGGAGAATTACTTTATCCAAATGTCTTCAAACACATTTATTGATTGCCAAAAGGAAATCAATAGCTTCCCTATGCTCCACTATGAGACATGGGAGAATTACTTTATCCAAATGTCTTCAAACACATTTATTGATTGCCAAAAGGAAATCAATAGCTTCCCTATGCTCCACTATGAGACATGGGAGAATTACTTTATCCAAATGTCTTCCACTATGAGACATGTGAGAATTACTTTATCCAAATGTCTTCAAACACATTTACTGATTGCCAAAAGGAAATCAATAGCTTCCCTATGCTCCACTATGAGACAAGGGACCTTTACTTCACATCTAAGTCTTCAACCACAAATTGCATCCAGTTTACAAACTTCAATTACGGTTCCATCTCAACTTGTGTTAAACAAACTTCCTTGAGCATCAATGCCTATCAGTAAATATACAGTTCAGGATTTTACAGGTTCAAGCTTTCACAAGATGTCAAAGGGCAGAACCCAGAAGAGACAAGATGTACCTCTACAAAGGCCTCATTAATAATATGGCATCTTCACACCAATTGTAGCACCATAATAACTGCAAAATCACAAATGGTATACCATGGCAAGTGTAGCACCATGGCAAGTGTAATACCATAGCAAGTACAACACCAGCAAGTGGACCACCAAGGCAGTTGCAACATAAATTTATGGATAACTTCTACAGTTCCACTGCAGTAATGCTCAAGGAATCAATTGATGATTGCTACTAAGCAAAATTTGTGTGCACACCGAATTCCAGTACAAATCCAGTTGAAAACCATGAGGGAAATTCGAGAAGACACAAAACAGCCTACATGGGAACTGAGTTTAGGAAGTGGCAGGTGTTTAGTAGAGCTTAAAGTAAAACACAGATTCTGCAGACCAAATGTTTGCTGGAAAGAGAGTTCTGGAATCTGAGGTCATCAACAGAAAGGGCAAGAGCAGCACTTGTCCTTGGTATAGAGGACAACAGCAGAAGAGGAACAGCACTGGTGCACGTGCAATAGTGAATTAAATACAAAAAACTAATGCAACATCACATTAAGTGCAATATCAAAACAAATGTGACTTTGTAACAAGTGCCACATCACAAGCACACAATCACTACTAAAAAAGTGCCGACCTATCTAAGTTTCGTGCTCAGTTGCTCACCCCTCACTCTAACAGATATTTCACTAATAGATATTTCACTCAATCAGTGGACACAGGCGCTTGCTGTGCCCCATAACTGAACATTGCTGCCTGTTTCAGTTCGTTCTGTCAATTCTTTGATGTCATTCAGATCGAAACTAAAGACTCATCTCTTTCAACTTGCTGACTCACCATAGCCTGGCTTCTAGTTTCTCTGACCTATCAGAAATTCACCTAGCTTCTGCAATGGATTCTGATTTTTCACTGCAATTTCACTTCAAGCAACCATAGATGCCTATGGCATTGTGATAACAGCACTATCTTTAGCATAGAATTAAATAGTGCACGTTTATCATCAGAAGTGTGTCTATGATTGCTGGAAAGTGCAGCACTGATCACAGCATGAAAGAAAATTTAACATAACATAATCAACTTAAAAGAACATGTGACAAGCAGGCATTCAGCATTCTAGTTGTGAGGTAGAGTAAGGTATGGTAATCACTAGCTTATAACACACCTATTCAAAAACAGTCCTCCGTGGCATGGTCTGGAGGCTGAAGAATCTCAAAATGAAAGCTAAGAAGAGGTAATTTCTCATCTCACATCATCTGTCTGTATCCCTCTGTCTCTCACTCCTCAGGCTTTGCATTCAAAACCGGTCTCACCTTCTCAAGAAATCTTACCCTGATCCAGCCAAACCACTACCTTCTCATTTCTCTCAACTTAACCACAACCCATCGTAACAGCGTCTCTGTCTCTTTCTAACTCTGGTCTCCTGGCAACAGGATTGTGGTCTTCAAATGGTATCTGTGGACAACCCTTCTGACTTGATGCAGCATTCATGAATAAGTGGTGCCACGCACTTCACTTACAAGTAGCACTTTGGAAATCTTTGAGTTTATGGTTGTTCATATAGTAAATGCTTCTTCAGCAGCAGTCCTGGAGGCAAGGTCCGGAGTCTGAAGGATCTTCATCCTGAAGTGCAAATGCTCAACAGACATACAACGGTTCCACATGAGTTTAATAAGAAAAGCTAACATGCCCAAGAGCACAACACTCACATTACTGAAGGGATAAGCATGATAACTATTGTGCGGGTGCTGAGATTCGGTGCCTGGATACTGTGCCTTTTGTACGGATCCGGTTGAGAACTGTGCCTGGCCTGTATCACCGGCTCGCAGCAGGGCGGGCAGTGCGATCGAACCCATGTTGGCATGGCCGACCTTTGAACTCTGGTGCTGGATAATCGTCGCTCTGTTTAATAAAGAAGTTTGATGAATCAATCAGCAAATCAATTAATCAAACAATCTCACAATCAATCAGTCAAACAATGAATAAATCAAGCAATCAATCCACTCAATTAATCAGTACATTTAATTTAATCTGTACTATCACATGATATTAACCAATGAATCAATCAATGAATAAATCAATCAATCTGCCTATCAAACAATTAATCAACTAACCAACCACTCAATCACTCAACACAGTGAGCAGTGCAACTATTGTTTTTGATGCTTTGTCATCTCTACAAAAATTTAAAAAGCAAACATGTTTTCTTACTTAGCGGGTGACACACTGTCTTCATACATCGTTGATTCCTCATCGCCTTCAATTCCAAAGTGATCCTTCGCCTTTTTCTAAAACATTCGATAAAGCAGGTGTTGAAACAAGATATAAAACTCTAACACTACTCTCAGAACTAGCTTAGTTCATTTTACTTTATTTTTATTTATTCTATTTTAAAATATTCTATTTCATTTTACCATGTTTCTGAACCCTTCCATCAATTCAGTCCTTAAGCTGTTCACTGTTAGATAAGAGGCAAAGGAAGTCTCAAATCACAGGCGTTCAAAACTCCTAAAATTCTTCTAAACAACTTCTGAACATCTTCTAAACATCTTCTTAAGATATTTTAGAGACCTCAACAACTTTTAAACATTTTCTGAACATCTCAACATATCAACATTTATTTTATTTTATTTATTTATTTAAAGCACCTGTAACGGGCGCAATGTCAGGAAACCTGAATCTGAGGCACGGATGTATATTCGCTTGGGGCCAAGATGAAATTATGCAAAAGCCAGGGTGAAGTAATGAATCTTAACAAGTGATCTAAAAGATGATAGGCAGTTTGCAAGATGGGCCTTTTGTGGTAGACGATTCCAAATGCGAGGAGCACAACAGTTAAAGGCACGTGATCCTACAGTTCTTGCAACAAACCAGTATCAGAAGAACACAAGAATCTGGGAGGGCGATATGGAGTCAGCAAACTATTAAGATATGATGGAACGCCAGTGTTCTGAGCCTTAAAAGTCAAGCATGCAATTTTAAACATCTTGTAAACTTCTTCTAAACATTTTCTAAATGCGACTCAGATTCAGATTTACAGACACTGCATGCATTACAAGTGCTTTAAATATAAAATTAAAAAATATAAACACCTTTTACGGCTGCAGCTACTTTGAACATTCCACTCAACTGAGAAAAAGCATAAAATTTAATCCAATCAAATCCAAACCTTTTTGAGGATGATATCAATGTATCCAGATATCAGCTGAGATATCTGTTCTCCTTCCATTGTCTGGACTGAATAGTAAGAGTCAGAATAGTCACCAAAATCCTAAAATAGAGAACACAATCTTCACACAGACGACAAACCTAATCTAACCTGATCTCATAACTGGATTTTTATAGCTGCTAAAATGTCGCTATCGTTAGTCAAGTTCATTGTTGTGCCTCGTACCAGGACAGTGTTGGGCTGTCAAGCGTTCTTGGCTGCTGGTCAAAGGCTTTTGAATTCACTGCCCAGTTCTATTCGTTCAGTCGCTCCTTTGATGTCAGTCAGGTCTAAATTCAATTCCACTTGTTTACTTGAAGAAATACGTATACTGCAGTAACGGAAATAAAGATGTGTACATAAATGTTTGCATAAATAATATTGCTATAGGTGTAGGTCAAGTACATTTACGTTTATTACTATCCTGCATAAGTTCTGGTGGGAAAGAGAAACCCAAATGAGCTTATCGAGCCTCTCCATCGATGCACATCATTCATAGTAAATAAGCGTTCTGAAGCAGAAGGTACAGAGATTATGTAAGAACATACTTTTAAATTTTTTTTATTTTAGCTTAAATTCAGCAAGAGTATTTGT
Source organism: Norana najaformis (assembly GCA_964023275.1). NCBI lineage: Eukaryota > Metazoa > Annelida > Clitellata > Crassiclitellata > Hormogastridae > Norana > Norana najaformis. Next base: position 20,944,459 of record OZ029923.1, read on the forward strand.
ATATTTTAAGTTTCCAAGAAGCTGATTCCAAATTCTGGGACCCTAGTTTCGAATTAAAAACAATCATATGTACGTCCTGCATTGGTCGAAATGAAAATCTGACTTTTTCCATGTATTATAAAAGTGATTATGTTTATTCAAGATGACTTCACAGTTTGGGTGGTACATGTATGCAAGAGCCTGCTGTAAAAAGTTCAGTTACATTACAGTTACAAACACAATACCATTAAATTAATAAGACAAACCAGAGTAAAGCTGTTTGGTGACGCGGCCCATCGACGAACCGTTGTCAAAGGCCAAGTCTTCAAAATCTAAAACATAACAATACGTTTTTTCACAGTAATAATTAACCTAATTGACTGTGAAAACTTCTATCAAAATTGGCTGGTTTCCTTACATGTACATGCTGTTTCATTTGACCCTTTTCAACACACATTTCAATCCTACCTTAAGTCACACATTGTTTAAACAACAATTTTTAAAAGGTACTTAAAAGGTGCCATTTAAGTACATGCATATACTTACACACAAGTACACACAGTCACACATACGTATATGTACAAACATACATACATATATACATGAAACATACATGTACACACATACACTCATACATGCACAGACTGCACAGTACATACATACATCCATACATGATACATAAATACACATGCATATGTACATATACATACATATATGCATGCATGCACAGCTCTTCAGTCTAGGAAAACCCAGTTTGGATAAAAATTCACCAGAGACAGATATATAACTTCCTGGTACTTAGTAGAAGGTGCCTGGCGTTTTTGTCAAGATTAGTCAAATTAGCAAAACTAAGATCAAAATGTGAAGAAAAGCATGGACAGGAGATCAATGAAATGCCCAAAAAGCCAGCCAGCTAGCTAGCCAGCCATCAATCATGCCCAGCCATTCAGCCAAATGTCCTTCAAGCAACCAGCTGACCAGCCAGCCAAATATCCATCTAGCCAGCCATCAGTCATGCCTAGCCATTCATCCAATTGTCCTTCAAGCCAACCAGCTGACCAGCAGGCCAGCCAGCCAGCCAGCCAGCCAAATATCCATCTAGCCAGCCAGCAGTCAAGCCAGCCATCAAATCAGCCACAAGGTAACTAACCTCTTTGGTCTTTTCATCAACTCTGACCACGCTTTCCTTGGTTATGCCTAGAAGTCGTGGAACCAGCTTGTTCTTTCCTTTCAACTTTTCCTGAAACAGAAACACTGCATTAACATAAAATACCCAAGCCTTCATAGTAAAAGAGCAATCGCTTAGACTAACCCCAAGATGCAGTCATGGGTAGGAAATGTTGGTCAATAAACATCAGTCTTAAATGAGTCACATTTAATGCCATTCACTAAAAGACTAACAATTAAATGACTTACATTAACTGACTAACAATTAATGAACGACATTAAAATTATCTGTGCAAAAACATTTTCTAAAATAAATTCAAACCAGAACTTTAATCATGTCAACATATTTTAAAAAGCTACTGACCTTGACTAGGAAAAAGGTGATTCCGTAAGTCTTGAGGGAACGTGCCAACTGTGTGTACTTCACTTTGCTATCGACTTCTGATGTCCCAGTTAATTTTCTGTGCTCCTACAGTACAAAATTAAAGGCATTGTATTGTACAGCATCATAGCAGAAACACTGTATATCACTCCTGGGAGCACCACCATCAATCATGGGCAACTATCCATTGGTGTTGTTCTGTGTCCGTGCGAGAACCTACCAGGGCAGACTTTCTATGAAAGATTTCTATGTCACTGTTGCCATAACATGCAAAGTATCAACTGATGGACATTTCAAACAAAACCATCACAAAAACTGTTACCTGCTGGAGAAACCTTGTCTGAGAAACCGTAAGTCAGGCTATGGTGGGAAGGAAGCTGAAATGGACTGTTCCTGCTATTAGAACCTCATTCACAAACAGATGAACTCAGCTGGTTTGAAAGTTTGAAACCTTTGAGAGTTTACCTGAAGATGAAGGACCAAAAAACGGGAATTTAACTATTCCCCTATGTACCCTGTGGGACAAGAGAGCTTACTTTTACTAAAAAATAATATACTGGGTAATGATCATAAAAATCAAGGAAACAGAAACAGAAAACCTCCTACCATAAAGATTTTCTTCTCAATTCCTTTCACCTTGACATATTCTTTCGGCAGAAATTCCTTCAGGCTACAAAGAGAGTCAGGAAATCTGTATAGTGAAGGTTTTACATTAGAAAAAAACGGCTGCATGGCATTACTCCAAAAAAGATAATGCACAGCAAAGCAAGGCAATAAATGGTCCTCATTTCCTTACAAATACAACTACAAAAGACTTACAAATACATTTGTTAGTGTTAAAGACCATTAATTTAACATCATTCAGGTTAGTGAGGAATGCTTGTGAAAGCAAGACTCTGAAGATGCTATATTTTAAGTCTAGTTTAAGTCCATCTTTCTTTATTTGCTTATCCTCCATAGCCTATCTTCTGGTCTCAAGAGTCTAACAGATCTCAACCGGTTCTCTCCAAACAGATAGTGCTTTTGGAATGCAGTGCTGCTTAGAAGCGACCATCAACTGATGCCTTGTTCATTATGATGAACACACTTTAGAAGTTTCCAAATTAGATAAAATTATTTAATGATGACTTAATATCCACTTACAAATATACATATATAAAAACAAAAGCAGTCCTATATGCTAACTCCGGATGCAGCCATTGTGTTTAGCGACTTCATTTTTCTCAGCCTCAGCACGAGGGCAGGTTGCCAGTCCTCTCCCTTGCCACCTAACCATCCAACTGACAGTATATGGTCAGTGTACTCATTATAGCTGAGTCAGGTAGGTGGCGCAAGTGCAGCCTAAATCTCAATAAATTTCTGCCTTGGTGGGGATTTGAACCCCCAACCTTCTGATCAACAGTCCAGCACACCCCACCATTCATACATAAATAAACCATAAATTGTAACTGTAATCACAAATTTATGTAGCACCACTTCAGCAGAAACTCCTCAGCAGTGCTCCCGACTTGACAACACACAACCTCAACCGAACAGAACAGTCAATTAAAATAATCTTCTTACTTCTGGTTGGAATTAATCCCTCCTAGGGGAGGGGTCAGTCACACAAATCCTTCTTTTCCATTTGCTTCTATCTCCAGTATCTTCTTTCTTTAGTCTGAGAAACTTTAGGTCTTGTTGAATCATTTCTCCCCATCTCTTCTTTTGTCTTCCCCAACTGTGGTATTCATAAACCTCTGCTCCATATTTCTTTCAATGCAGCTTTCCTCTTCTCTCTTCTTTGGCTTCTCGTACCTTGTCAGATATACATGCCACTCCCAATTTCTGTCTGATATACTCATTCCTTTTCTTGTCTTTCAGTTAGATTCCAAGTATCCATTCTCATTTCAGCAGTCTCATTTCTGTTCTCTCCAGCAGCTTCTCCTCCTCTTTCGTTAACGTCCAGGCTTCTGCTCCAGATATCATCACTGGTCTTATCACTGTGTCAATTAAAATAATCTACCAGTTGTTAAATGCCCCTGTCAACAGGAGCAGCCCTTAGAGTCATGGCACTGCCACTGAAAACGACTTATGTGCATTTACTCACTCCAGAAATCCAGACTTGTGCTTCGTCTCGACATGATCGCCAAACTGGATCTGGCACTGAATCCCAGCGAACTGAACAGCCTCATCCTGTGTGATAGGGTGCGCTCCTTTGAGAATGGCATCGCGTGTCTAAACGAAAAATTTAAGAACCACAAATTCTGTAATTACATATACACATCAGTTTTGGGTGTGAAAGGCTGGAGAACCTACAAGTTCATCAGTAGTCAAGCATGTGCAGGTGTAAAACCAAAACAATACTTCAAGAAAATTCTAGAACTGTTATGAAAATTACTGTACATTTTTACAGTAATTTTCATAACAAAAGTAATAAAACAACACTTGCCTTGCATTGACGTTCAATTTGCGGAAAAATACTATGGTGATGTGCAAAATCTAAAATTATTAAAGAATTTCCGGTAATTTTCCCACCTGAACGTAGAGCAGGTTGAGCTGAACTGGGTCTCTGGAGTCCACGTTCTGATCAGAGAAGAAATACTTTCTGCGCAGGAGAAGAGTCTCGCTAGGATCAACCGCCTGTTCTCTCAGCGTCTTCGAATGATCCAGCCAGTTCACTAAAGATCAAAAACATAGGGCAACATAACACAACATCATCTAACATGATGTAACATGATATACGTAACATCTTAAAATGTAATATGTAATAATATGTAATATGTAGTAATGTAATATGATATAATATGATGTAATATGGGAATCGTTTTCAGATAGTTGGGCTGCACATGTGTACATCAGCCTAACCAGTGGTGAATCCTCTGGTTTACAGAGCACCGTTTTCTCTAAATTAACACCATTTAGGCAACTGCTTTTGTGAAGTACTAAAAAGGTGCTACATAAAGCATATAGAAAACTAATTACTAAGTTAGTGTCTGCCTTGTGTCAAGGAGCAGAGGCCAATCTTTGGAAAATAATGTGGAAAGACTTTTCCAGAAAGAACATTTCTACCATTAACTTAATTTTTCAATTCCTACCCAGGGTTTGAAAAATAAAGACAAACAGAAAATCTCACATTCATCATCTGTGTGAAGCTTTCGTTTCATTTCGTCCATCTTCTTCTGGTCTTTTGCGATGGATTTGTCTCGTTTCAGCGTCAGCGTCTTCTCACGCTCTGCCTCAGGCAGGTCACGCACCAGCGAATACTCATCATGATTTGTAATTCCTGCAACAACAGTTAATCACCTCAAATGAACACAAGTGATGCATACGTTGACTGAATGAGTACTCATCGCCAAGTTATTCTTGTTGTTATTATTATTTTCACAATAACAGTATACCTTCCAAAGTTCCATATCTTGGGGATATTAGCTCCTACTATCACATTATTTAGATACACATGAGTTATTTCAAATTAGAAACAGGTGCTAACTTTTGCATAAGCTTGTACATTTTTACCTGGCTCTTTCTGCACTCTTTCTGTGAGCTTATCACTGTTGCTGTGAAACTTGTATTACTGCAGTAAAATTTTGTTATGCTATGTTAAGTAATGAAGCTGTAATTTGTAATAAGTTGTAAATTTTCAGTTCTATAGTTTCATTCTCTGCTTAGGTCATACATATGACCCATTTTCTTTTCCTTTAGTTAAGATATTTCTATTAGTTAAGACAAATTAAATATTAAGTGAAGTTCTTTTTCTCCACCTGTGTTGTTTGTTAACAGGCAACCCTAATTATGTGGGACTCTGGTGCCTTCTGGGTCTGCTGTTTCTACCCCAATAACCTGTTTACTTCATGCTGAACTTGTATCTTTGTCAACTGTTTGGCATCAATAAAAAAACATGAGTGAATGAAAAAATGATGGGCAACAAGTCATTCAAATACAAAGACATGGGAATGAGTAATTAATCAAATGTTGACAAAAAATGCATTAACTGAACACGCCATAGTACTCAATTGAACAGAGAAACAAAATAAACACACAACAATGTATAAATAAATAAAATAAAACAAATTAATTCATTAGCCATTCCAAACAATTTTTCATTCTTGAGGGATCATTTCTACCATTGGTTAAAAACTTAGCTGATACATAATTGAATACAACTGCATAAATACAAATAAAATAAATAAATACCCAAATATATAAATAATGAAATATCTATGGAGATGCACGACAGATAACATATCTTTTTCAACATCTGGCACTGACAATTCAGTGCAGTTCAGTTCCATTGCACATTCCCCATTTCAGAACTTTATGAGTAGCTCTTGTTTGATGCTGTTCCACCTCTCCAACAATTTTTTAAATCCCAAGGTATTGCATGCATATTGCAGCAAAACATTAATAAATAATAAATGTAATTAATTAAAACTTCAGAAATAAATTATAAGAAACTGACCGATTTTGCTGCAGACTGTGATCATGAGTTGGGAGACAGTGTGGCTGTCATCAACATACAGCGTCTTCACCGATCCATCCAACATTCGAACACGTAACACTCGCTGCTTCTTCTTGTACTCCAGAAGATCCTACAACGACATCACCATTTTTTACATGGCTTGATATTTATATAGCGCTTCTCTGCGGCTTTATATAAACTCAAGACTAAAGACGTTTTTGTTTCAGTATGTCCTTAGGCTGTCTTTCTGTCTCATATGCACTGAGATTTGGAACTGACAGGATTGTGGATCTGTTTTTGCAGTGCTGTTCACCACCATCATCAACGACATCATCATTGACATCATCATCATCATAACTAACCCTGGAATTCACTGCCTGTTTCTGGCCACTCCACTGATTCTGCCGTGCTTATGTCAGGACTGAAATCTTGACTTTTTTAAGCTGCTCATCTCCCGCAGGAAGTTTTCTAGTCTTGGGGCCTTCTGGATTCCGACTGCATCATTCTGTCCAATGGATTTTGAGTTTGGAATGTGATTTTGCTTAGAATCAACCATCAATTGATGCCTTGTGAATGACAATAAAGGTATCATAGAAGTTTCCAGAATAGATCAGAAAAAATCATCATCATCATTGCCATCATGTGCTAGATCTAATCTAGGCATCAATCAATCAATCTTAAGGTAAGATGAAAGTTTATTTTGAGCAGCATCATATGAAACAATTTGTTTATGCATTGGAAGACTTTTCCTGGAAGAAAGTCAAACACTGGAGAAAGCATGATGGGCTTGAGTTAATGCACAGGAGTGTGGCCCCCACCAACCTACAGTACATGAGAAGCAAAGCACAATGACCCCTAACCTGGCCGACCAGCGACTGCAACACTGAGCTCCCTAAGTATGTCGGGGTTGTGGCGACAAGTGAGGCCTTTCCCTGCATGACAACCTTGAATGTTAATCACTGTGTAGCTGGATATTTATACAGCACCTTTTAGAAACCTCACAAAGGCGCTAAAACATGAATACCTAACAGACTTACAAATTAATTTTAACTTAATTATGATTGAGAATGTTTCTTAAGCTGTCTGTTGGAAAGAGGGAGACTGTTTCAGAAGGCCAGAAAGACAGCGCAGCGTAGTACATCACCAACTTAATCATGCATTTATTGAAGATCGGCGTCTCAGTCTGTGGTTGCAGTGGATTTATTACTGTTTCATTTTCAGATTGGATATTAACAAGTTGTTTCATGCATCTTTGAGAAGAGCAGTCCAATAAGCTTCACTCAAAGGCAACCATAAGTATGACACAAAGAGACTTCATTTTTCTAATCTTTCACAAGTGATGGCAGGTGGTCAGTCCTCCCTCTTACCATCTGATCTACCACTGATAGCGTACCATCAGTGTATCTGTTTTATAACCAGTTTACTAGAGGGCGCATTTGGAGCAAATATGCTGAAATATCTTTCTGCCCTGGCAGAGATTTGAATCTCAACCTCTCAGTTGACAGGCCAGCATGTTAACCACCACACTATCGCGCAACCCCATGCACCTTAAGGCTCTAATGTTACGAGTTCATGTTACGAGTGTCTGTTTAAAAATGATAACTTGTGAGGTAATCAAGCAGGAAGCAGGAAGCCTTAGGCTGGAAATTTACCCCATTTCGTAGCAGATAGTATTCCAGCGTTCGTCCAGCTTCAAGCCAAACTCCCTTCTTCGCGTCTTCATCAGCCAGAAACAGGCCAAAATCGGCCGCTAAAGAAAGATGAATCGAGATGAAACAATCAGAGAATCAATCAGTGAAACAACCAGTCGATTTTTATTCATATTATCATTATTACTACACCAGAATCTCCTTTTAACACTGTCTTTGGGAACCCTATCCAGAACCGCCTCATAATGAGATCGTGTTATGAGGTCATTCCAGTCTCTCAAACACATTTAGGGTCCATGTCACTGGCCATGTTATACCAGAATTAGTGTTATAATGAAGCAATGTATAGTGCAGTTCCAATGTACTATTAATAGTATCACCATAATTATCATTGCCATTGCTATTCTTATTGATACTATCATTATTATTATTATTATTTTTATTTATTAAGTGTTACGTACGGTTTCCCTCATTGGCTTCTGGAATTTTCTCTCGAATGATCCGGCACGCATCGTAGACGATTGTAGATGGATCAAACTGCATCGTCTTGATAGCAGTGCTCCCCACCACACTGACCTTCAGAGACAGCGTGGCCATCCTGTCTCGTTATGCCTGCTGTCTGTAACGTACAGCATAACATAACCATGTCACACAAAGTAACATGACCCCATCACACAACATTACATAAACATCACACAATGCAACACAAACAAGCTAGAAGTGTTAACTGCTGTGCTCATCTGACTGTGGGGATTATCTGGTTACTCTAATCTGTAGAACAGCCACAAGCACACTCCATAAACACACGAACTATTTCACCATCAATGGTAATCCTGTGGGGAATTCAGGTAAAAATCCAACAGGTAGAGGAAATCAGATAAGAAAACAGGTTGAAACAGATGAAGCATCCACACCAGAAACCCGAATTCAAACCCAGACAAAACAGTGAAGATCAATCTCCACACAGCATCAGCTCTCAAAATTCTCCACCCATGACTTTGCACAGGCTTTGCATAAAAGTAATCCCTGCAAATGCTTTTCAAACTTTCCAACATACCTGGATATTTGCAAAGCACCTTTTCATAACCTCTAGGTTTTGCGCAAAATTCACCCCACCAAAAGGTTTTCAGAAATTGCCACCCATGTCCTTTCATTTGGACATATCTGTATATTAGGGATAATGCCTTTTAAGGACCTCTTACACGCTTCACATAAAGACGGCATCAAACAAATGGATTAACCGCAGCGGTCCGACATCTCTTGCATGAAATATGGCCAGAGCTCATATCTCGGATGCCCATCCCTCCCTCCCTCCCCTCCGCGGCTCCGGTCCGGCGGAAGCCCCCACCGGGAGATCGATCAGCGTAATCAACCGATGAGATGGGCAATTTTGTGGTGGACAGGGCCCCTGAACAAGCGTCGATTGGTCATCTCGATACAAAGGGGAATTAATGTCAAAGGCCTTCCTGGGATCAAACACATAGCATTAGTCAATTTGATAAACGGAGTATTCGACGGCAGACTGATTATTAACAGTCAGAATAACATCGAATGCCATTCACACTGGCAAAATCAATCTAATCTCTGATCTAATCTCATCTCTATAGTCTAATCTAACCTCTAATCTAATCTCGAATGTAATGATAAGTTAGTAAGTAGCCTTTTATTAATGTAAGACATATGCTCATATTTTACAAAATACACAGCTGATGTTAACTGTTATTGTCAATCAGGAAACGCCCAATACGATCCATCAACAGCAGCAACTATGAGCGCTTATGATGCTTGCATCATGTTGGTATACAGTTCGAAAAACAGTAAGTTCATCGGTAGCCGACTGACGCTCGCAATGATGACGCCAAATTTGACGTATACATGTCCGAAGTCAGAAGAATTTCTCGAACGGTAAACGCCTCAAGATTCTCAGCCACAGGCAGTGGCGGCTCTACAGAGGGGCCACACTACACCAAATGAATGCCTGGACTTCCAGTGGCACCCAAATGAAATCCTGGTTACGTTGGCAGACACGGTTAGGGAACAGACATATAGTAGAACAGGTGAAGAAATCTGTTTATTTTTTCATTCTTGTTGACGAAACAAAAGATATTAATCACTAGGAACAGCTATTTGTGTTATATATAATTTTTTTGCCAACAAGAAAGTTAACGAGTGCTTTCTTGATGTGTAGCCATTGTCTGGAATTATTATAGATACCTTGCAGTGATATTGGTTAGACATCAGCTCATGTTTTGTAGGTCAAGGTTGTAATGGTGCAAGTGCATAAGAAATGGGATGAAGCACAGAATGAGTTATATCAAGGGGAACTGGTGCGGCAACCCAGCAGCACAGTGACACTAGATGGGAGTGACATGTAGTTGCCTGCCGTAACAGATGCACTGGTGTCACAGTGGTGTATATGCTAAAGGATTTTGCAGCTATCCGGTCACTGACTGGAATATTTTTTAATCTGAGAATTCTCTGACCATTCCCATTTTACCGGTAAGCACTGACAAAAAAAACTGAGCAGGGCAGTGAACTGCAAAGCTTCGCACCAACTAACTGACAAGGCCAGACAGCCCAACACTGTTTGGGCACAAGGACAGCAAACGTCACACTGCCCAATGAGCGAGTGCAATAGTTGTATCTGGGGTAAGCACGGAACACAGATAGGTCGGCTGATTTAATATGCAGTGCTTTGTGAACTGTACGGCAGATACTGAAACGAATTCCTTGCTCAATGGGCAGCCAGTACAGTGAATGCAATATTGGCATGATATGCTGATATTTAGGGGTCTTTGTTATGGCTCTGGCCAGAGAGCTTTCAACCATTTGTAGCTTGTGCAAATCTCCCTTAGTGATACCAATAAGAAGTGAGTTACAGTAGTCAAGTATGCAAGAAATCAATGCACTTGCTAGTGGGATTAACACAGTCTGTGCATAAGAGATCTGATTCTAATAATACCCCGTATGTGATATTGAGCTAATTTGCACATGACTCGAATAAGGTTAGGAAACGATAAGGTTAGGAAGGGTGAAATCATTGACCAGGCCCAAACTGCAGGTGCATTCAGCACAGTTACCAACAAAGCCACCCAAACAAACAGGCACAAGCCAGTCAAACTTTTGGAGTTGCTGGCTTGTGCCTAAAGGAAGGAATTTGGTTTCAGAAGTATTCCGAAGTTTATTACTAGCATTTGAAGACTGAACTTAGCCAAAAACAGAAGCAAGTAGGTGGACAGCAGGATTAGATGTGGAACTATCAAGTGAAAGGAATCATTGGGTATCGTCAATGAAAAATGGTAGTCAAGAGAGCTATTGGTAAGTAGTCAACCAAGTGGAGTGGTATATAATGTAAACAGGATTATTGGTCCCAATACAGAATCTTGTGGAACAACAAAATTTAAAAAGTAGGCAGAGAAGTGAGTTGAATTATTCTAAATGGAGTATGAAGGTGTAGGTAAGACACAAACCAACTGAGAGCAGAACCAGATAGACCGAACCCAGTTCCAGGCAGTGAAGGAGTATATCATCATTAACGGAAACGAAAACAGCAGATAGGTCAAACAGAATGAAAGCAGTTATACTTTCCCTTATCCATGGTGCAGATAATGCGATTGTGAATGGTAAGTAGTGCAGTTTCAGAGGAATAGTAACACGTCAGGCGATTATTAGTAACTACTTTTTTCCAAGATTTTGGAAATGAAACTGTGAGTAGAGGTGGGGCGATAGTTTGACATATCATCTGTAAGGAAAGATGGCTTTAAAGAACAGGGCAAAGTATGGCACGAGAGAAACTGGCAAGGAAGCAGCCTTCAGCAAGAGAGGTTGAACTGTGGGGCATGGTAGCCTGTTGGTTAGAGTGCTCAGCCTGTAACATGGAGGGCACAGGTTTGAGACTCCTCTGAGATGGTTAGTGTGTAGGGACTTTGAGCAAGTCCTTCAAACACTGTTGATTTGCACCTCAGATTCAGATTTACTGATCTTGTGAACATAATAAATTCAAGCAACCATCGACTGATGCCTTAGGCATAGTGACATCAGTCCTATAGAATTCTTTTGAATAGAACATAATAATTAATAATAGTATGAAAAATGGAAGACCGTATTATTCCCCAGTTCTGGGACAACAGGGGGGAGCGCCTCTGATGAGGCTACCTTGGAGCAGCGCTTTACAAATTTGTTATTACAATTACAATTACAATAACAATAATAATGATGATAATTATTGTTATCACTTTCTCAATGCTAAAGCCTTAAGCTCATTACAAAAATACCACACAAAAACAACATAAATACCAATTACCAAATAAATACCGAACAATTCGGTCTGGTTCTCGATGCAGCCGAGCAGTAAAAACTAGCAACAGGTCACTGGGGTTAACTAATGCCTGCAGGGGTTAAAGGATTAACGACAACAGCCTGAAAATCTTTAATAGGCTTCCCTTGGGAAAGCCAACCACTGGACCCAACAGCAAAACATATCAATCACCCTGTGAATTTTTGTAACATGGCGTCAACTGTCAACCGTGGATGGGATGCAACTGAACACTCTCACAGCTCCCTTATGAGTAGACTACCTCACAATGGCACTCTTTGTTAGCATAAAAAATGTTACAGTTCATCAATTAACATAATATTCTGTCTCACAGGACTGACTCTAGGAATTGACAGACTACAATTCCGTTTTGAGTGCCATCGATTGATGTCTAGTGGCACTGTTATTATGGCGCTATAGAAGTTCTAAGATTAGATCAGATTAGACTCTGATACATACATCTTGAAACATAATACACAATGGCAGACTCTGTGAAAGGGTCAGTTTTTGCAACGGCAAAAATCACATTATCACAAGAACAGCATTTGTATATAAGTAAATCATTGTTGCTATGTACTTCACGAAGTCGATGACTGGTTTAACACCCGTTCCTCTTCCTCTAAGGCAGTTGCAAAACTGGGCAGCGATTCCATAGCTTTGGATTAGACATCAAGAACTGCATGCACCCAACAATGTCTTGGTGTAGGGCACAATGTTCAAGAGTCAAAGCATAAAGAAGTCTGAGTTGCTGGCACTCAACGAAAGTGTATCTGAGTTGCCGGTACTTCGCGGAATGTAGACGGTTAAGGGTGCTACTGAAAACTAGGTTACCAGTTGTTGATCTGCTGTACTACAAGTCCGGAATTTGTTCCGATAAACCGATAAACTGCAGAGTTGTTGCTGTCGGCATCCATTTCCAGAGGAAAAGATGCGTGGCGACCTACATATGCCTCCACTGCTTTTCCACATGGTGTGTGTGTGTCTGTCTATGTACATGGGCGGATCTAGAGGGCAAACGCAGTCATGCCCCAACTGAGTCGGGGGGGGGTTGAAAGCCACTGGGTTGGCCCCTAAAACTGGCTAGGGTGAGAGCTGGTTACTAAACCTGTAAAGTAAAAAAGGTTATGAATAAAACTGAGCACACCAGAGGCTGAGGGTTCATATCTTCACCAGAACAAACAGACATTCCATATCAGCTCCACTACTACTCCTCAGTGAACCTGCTACAAAATGCATACATTGACCGTACGCTGTCAGAGGGAAGATCAGGTGATGAAGGAGAGGACTGGTCACCCGCCCTCATATGCCAAGGCTAAGAAAACAATGTTGTTAACCATGGCTGCTTCTCAAAGTTGGATTAAGAGACATCTCTTCTTCTTCTAAATTCTATATATTGACCAACTTCTAATTCCAAATACACCTGACATTTGTTTTAACGTTGTCTTCAGGAGCCACAGCAAGAACCACCTTTATATCCACACTTTATATCGAGACTGCATTATAATGAGGTCACTTTCTACAGCGATGTTAACTTTGGAACCCATGTCCCAGATTGTATTATATCAGAAAGTGTGTTACAATGAATCGTCTTACAACAAATCTCTGGTGTAGAAAGGTCAGGAATGTGACGGATCCCACATCATTTACTTCAGCTCCCCCAATGTGACCTCATTAAAACAATGATGTTTTCTGATGAATGCAGTTGTTGCAATGGTTCCCAAAAGTTGGATCATAATGAACTTGCATCTATTTTCATATTTCTGTTGATGCTACATTTAAGTTTAATACTGATACATACAATGGTCCAATGTGCCTAAATTTTTATACGATATTATGTTTCTCCATCAATTGCCAGATGTCAACATGTTGTTATAGGGACAGGTGTTAAGGATGGTGTAAGGACCGAAGGGTGGTGCAAGTGTTTAGGAGGATGAGTTCAGGAAGGTTAGAGACACTCCTTGCTTCTAGACAGTATAAGAAACAGTCCCCTATCTAGAATGCTAAAAAGCACTCTTTGTTTCTAGTATGTCAGAGACATTCCTTGTCTGAAATGTTATTTAAGAAAAGATACTGTGATTAAAAATGAATCAGAGCATTTGAAAATTAGAGAATTAAGGAATTACAGAATAAGAAAACAGGGAGGAGGGATGAATTAAGAGTCATTGAAAGAGAAACTTAGTTATGAAGATTCAAGTAACTGAAATAAGGACTAATACAATGTACAGTACATACAGGCATAGTTACATACAAAACAGAATATGTATATATTAATGCATGTGTATCCTTTTAATAGGAACATAAAAATACTGCTGTACACAATGAAAATATTTATCACTGATAATGTGCATGCATATATGAATGCTTATGACCAGCCATGTATATATATATATGTATATAATACTTGTTATGTATACACATTTATTTACCTGGCATGAGTGGGAGAAGATTTATCCCCATTTTCATATACCTATATGTATATATGATCTATATATGCCTATGCATAACACTGTTTTTATGGACATACTAAGTTAAAAGGACAGGAAAGCCTGCAGTCCATCTCAAGCCATTAACTGCCGATGTGTGTGCGTGGGAACTTGTGTATGTGTGTGCATGTTTACATGAATGCTTATGTGCCTATGTACGTGTGCATGCGTGTGTGTGTATGTGTGTGTGTGCGTGCATGTGTCCGTACATACAAACACCCTTGTATAAACAAATGTATATCCAACTCTATACATATACATAGATACATACAGAAAATAAAATATATACTAGATTGTGAGTACTACGAAATATATCTATGTTCGTGGGTAAATATTCATATATATAACAAACATACAGGCCTGTAAATATATTGATACATACATATAAACAATGCATGTACTTACTGGAGATAATGTAAGTATATATGTATGTACAGACTGTAGGTAAACATATACGTATGTATGTAGAGATATATATAGATTTATATATATATATATAATCTGGAAGGCTGCTTGGTCCGTCATTTGTTTTCACTGAGTGACTTAAGAGGTGGAGGATGGACATGGTAGCCATTGGTTACCAGACAGCTGTTTGGAAGTGGGCAGGGATGGGAGTAAGAGCAGAGGTTGGAATTATTTCATCACAGATCAGCTGCACATTGGTTCTTGCAAGACAAAATATTGAGGAGGCTGGTAAAATCTAAGTCAAATCCGCAACTGCCGTAGCCTTAACCAGTCCGCCAAATGTTCAATCATTCTGTTGCCACTCTATCATTCTAACGGCTTGTAGTGGCATTCATGTTCTATTATTCTGTTTGGATTCTATCAGTCATTCTTTAAGCAATCTCTCATCCTATTTGTATTCTGCTATTTGGTGGCACTCACAATCTGTCATTCTGTTGGCATTCTACCATGAATTCGTCATTCTATCATTCTATTTGCATTCTATCTGCCATTCTTTTAGAATTCTCTGATTACATTCACATTCTTTCATTCCAGTGGCATTCACAATCTATCATTCTATTGGCATTCTACCACGAATTTGTCATTCTATCATTCTATTTGCATTCTATCTGCCATTCTTTTAGAATTCTCTGATTACATTCACATTCTTTCATTACAGTGGCATTCACAATCTATCATTCTATTGGCATTCTACCATGAATTCGTCATTCTATCATTCTATTTGCATTCTATCTGCCATTCTTTTAGAATTCTCTGATTACATTCACATTCTTTCATTCCAGTGGCATTCACAATCTATCATTCTATTGGCATTCTACCATGAATTCGTCATTCTATCATTCTATCTGCATTCTATCTGCCATTCTTTTAGAATTCTCCGATTACATTCACATTCTTTCATTCCAGTGGCATTCACAATCTATCATTCTATTGGCATGTTACCATTCTAGCGGCATTACATCCCATCACTATCATTCCATTCAAGGTATACCATACTGATTACATTCTATCAGTCTAGATGTCACCATTTTAAGCCAACATTACATTCATTGCACTGGCTGCCCATTGAGCAAAGAATTCATTTCAAAATCCGTCTTATAGTTCAGAGTGATACATTTAAATCAGCCGATCTATCTACGTTCCATGCTCACCCTTCATACTAATAAATATTGCACTCGATCAATGGACATTGGGGCTCTTGCTTTGCCCCATACCTGAACAGTGTTGGGCTCTCGGGCCTAGTCAGACAGCTGGTCCAAAGCGTTGGAATTCATTGCCCAGTTCAGCTCCTTCATCAATTCTTTGATGTCACTCAGGTTTATACTAACGATGCATCTTGTTCAACTAGCTTACTCCCTGCAGCCCGTTATCTGATTTCTCTGACCTACTGGAATTCGTCCCAGCTTCTCCAATGGATTATGATTTTGATTTCTACATCGACTGATGCAATGTACTATGATAAAGGCGCTATCGAAGTCTTTAGATCAGATTAGATTCATATTATATCATTCTATTCACACTACATCTTCTTTACCAGCATTATATTCAAATTCTATCATTCTGATCACATTCCATCACTGAATTCACATTCTATCACCTGACTAACATTCTATTTCCACTATATCATTCTAACACCAATCTATCATTCTGATCACATTCTACACATTCTATCATTCTATTCGTGTTCCATCATCCGACTGGTATTCTGCATGCTCCTAGTTTTCATCAGCCTCCGATGTTCTTTACGACATCTAAAGTGGTTTTCATAGACGGCTGTTTTCTCGGTGGCAGAACGAGATAATTGATTTGATTTCCTGGGTAATTGCTGACTCCCTCGTGATGGCAATAATTCGTCTCGCAATTTTCACGCCATGAATGTAAACAATAAAGGTATTATTGACCTATAAATTGCATTCCCTGAAAAGCTCAAATATGCAAGGTACAGAACATAACATACAGAATGCAATATCTATTGTACATTAATGGATGGATAGATAGCTCGGTATTTGTGGAAGAATGGTTGGATGGATGAATGGATGGAAGGGTGGATGGTTGGGTGGTTAGTTTATGGATGGGTGGATGGGTGGATGTATGGATGGGGATGGTACGCAGGGATGGACGGGCAACTGGACGGATGAGGGGTGCATGTGTGGATGGATATATGGATGAGAGGATGGATGGGTGGCTGGAACTATGGGTGGCTGGATGGATGTATGGGTGTGTTGTTGGTCAATGGATAGATCGATGGGCTGATGGTTAATGAATGGATGGATGGTTGTGCATGGTGGAGGAAGGATGAATAGGTGGCTGGATGGATGGATAGGTGGCCGGCTGGATGCATGGGATGGTGGATGAATATTGATGACGTGAGGAAGGGAAAGACAGGCTGAAAAACACATACAGACCGACAGTCACAGTGATTCTGTCTGTCTGTGTCTGCTGTTTGCTTGTCTGTCTGCTTAAGGAGACTGATTGGTTGACTGATTAGTTGAGTGTTTGCCTTGTGACCCAGTGTAGAAGTTCGTGTCCAGGTTGAGACGAGCACCGTGTAAAAGATCTGAATAAACAATTGTCTGCATCACTGATTGATGCCTTGTCAAAGAGTGTCCAACGATTTTGAGAGGTAATTAAAAGGCGCTAGGCAAAAGCTCAGACACACAAAGAGTGGCTCTATATAGATCTATATGCGTTGAAGTGGTCTCTGGAAAGACCAGACACTAATATTGCCCGACTACTTGCAGCCAATGACTGTTTGGTATTAAGACACATTCACACATACGTACATGTATAAACACACAAACATATATACATAAGTAGACAATAACTACATATACATACAATAACATACATACTTACACATAAACATACATATATATATATATATACATACATACAGCAGGAACGTCGCCAGACAACTTACAGACTGTTATGTATTAAGACACATTCACTATAGCCTATAACCAGACATTAATGTGGCCTTGCAACAGGCAGGGCATGAACCACATATGCTAGAAGACTGCATCCTTTTTAAGTAATCAGACAAGGTCTCCAACAAATTCCACACAGACAAGGAATTCTGGTACCAATGGTACATAGTACCAACTGTCTGTCTTGAGCATCTCTGATTAGTTTCTCTTGAAGGGACACTATACAAACTTCCTGTTCAAATAAAACTATCAACTATGGATGGGATGCAATCTTCTCACCAACAGTGCGTGGTCAGTGTACTCATTTTATAGCCGAGTCCACTAGAGGATGCGAGTGGAACAGATATCTCTAAACTGGTAGGGATTTGAACCCCAACCTTTGGGCTGACAGTTCACCACGTTAACCACTTGAATATCATACATACCTCAATCAATTATTGAAGTCCTAATACAATTTAAACTATAAACTAAGGCAGCAACAGACAACATGTAATCTAGCAATCCGACCTAAATTTTTGTGATTGTGTGACTCGGATTTTTTGGCTGCCCTTTTCGAACTCACTTGGACGGAGCTTATAATATGACGCAGGCTGTACTTCATAACTGCACCTTGCCAAGGCATAGTGCTACTGGCAAGCCTCTTACTCTGAACTGACAGAAATCACTGACTCATTGCCAATGCATTTCTAGTATTAGTAAGGGGTGTCTGATAGCTTTATTGTATCAGCACCCTTTGAAGGTTCTTAAAATGCGCTATAAAAATGTTCTGATATATGCAATATGATGCAGCCTATACTTCATATATATATATATATATATATGCCATATACATATGATATCTATATGATGAAATATATAGATATATGCAATATGATGCAGCCTATACTTCATATATATATATGCAATATACATAAGATATATATATATATATATGATGAAATATATAAATATATGCAATATGATGCAGCCTATACTTCATAACCTTGGCAAGGCATAGTTCAGTTCGCAGACTTCATTCTTCAAACTGATTCAAAACAGTGACTCATTCTCGAGAGCAGAGCATCCGAGGATCTCTCAAAAGGTGCTATATAAATAGCCATACACATACATATGTACTCTTTGTATTGCATTAGTACTGTAACAGTAATAGTAATGACAACAGTTTATATAGCATCGTAAGTAGCAAGCTACTTCTATGGTGCTTTGCAGTGTGAACAAGAAATAATCCCACCTGGACAAACTTCAGATCAGCTCCTAAGGCCAGCATTTTGATCTAACTTACCAAAACAGACTGGTTCTCATCTGTAGAATTTACTACCACCAGCTTAGCAAGACTCTTATCTAATTTTGCAAACAACTGATGACTAATCAACTTACAGCTACCAGCCACTTTTGAGGTAAATTCATAAATTAGTAATTGTAATTAGAAACTTGTAAAGTGCCGCGTCAAGGCAGCCTCATCAGAGGTGCTCCCAGCTTGTCATCCCAAAACTGGGAAATAATACGGTCTTAAAAGTGTGAGAAGTATCTGATAACAATTGTAATAATAATAATGATAATAATAATAATAATAATAATAATTAATAATAAATAATAAATAATAATAATAATAAATAATAATAAAATTGTCAGTGCCGATAAGGAGTTAAATAACAGAGTTTTGATTGTTTTTGAAAGCGTGAACACTTCTGGGCTCCTGAATAGACAGGGGAAGGCTGTTCCACGCATGTGGGCCAGCAACCCAAGGAAACGTCCCCAAACGTTTATTGGTCAGCTTGTCAGACCTTTGCAATCTATTCTAAACTAATGTCTAATCTAATCTTTAGTTTTATCTAACTTCTGATCTAATCAAATCTTTAATATAGTATCTACCGGTAATCTAATCTAATATATTCTAATCCAATCCAATCAAATCATGGTTTGTATCATTCATGTACACATACATACATATATTCATACACACATACATACATACATTGTACATCACTTAAGTGAGCAAGAGTTTTGATTGATACAGAGACGTAGAATTCACAATGCAGCGAGTGACCCATGGGACATCACAGGGCGTTCTAACTGGATATCAGCATTCCCCTCAAAGGATAAGGGAGGAGGGACAAACGGCTGCTGGTGCCTCAACTGGGCCAGCAGGTGCAGCAGCAGCAGCAAAGGTTCCTGAAGAGGCCAGCATCAGCAGCTTAGCATCATCCCGGAGTGCGGTGTCAAATCAGACCCGCGCGAAAACAGTCCCAAAACATTGTTTCACGTGATCAAGGTGCAGAAATGTTTCTAAAAATAGAACTTTTCTGTCAAAACCATTTTCCGCCTTATTGCTCGTCGAACTCGTGTTTTGTCCTAATTACGACTGCATAAGTATAGACTGCCTCGGCTTCCATTTTCCACTTACTAAACCGGCTTACTGTCTATCTGCCTAACCTTGGATCTCGATCTGGAACCGACCTTGACCTTAACTGACCATCGATATTGTTTAGACTGTGCGCCTGTAAACAAGCAGGTTCCCGCAACTTGGCTTTCTGTAGAAATCCCCAGATTACAATTATGATTATTGTTTCCTAGCAGATTTTGCAATCAAGGCAACAGGATACTTTAACATTTGCCTCACTCTGTAGTGTCAAAAGTGGTTGGATTAGGAACCGCCTTCGCCTCGGAACGGATCTGGCACCACACCCGAACCGATCTGCCATCACACCATCCCCGCAGATTAGCGGCTGGGCACAGCGTAAAGAACAGAACATGGCTTCAGTTCACGGCGCAATAAACCAAACCAAGACCCGCAAGAAATCTGCCCCACGCTCACCCACATGTATACATACACCCACATGTGCACAGTCATTGAATTTATTCATGATGTCTGGAAGCTGCACACGCCCAAGTGCGGATCCGCGTAGGGGAAATGGCCATACCCCTCCATTTGATTCAGGGGCAAGCCAGTGAGTCGCACCCTCCCCGAACGGCTGCGATGGTACTGTTACAGGAAATAGTTGAAGCAAATCAGAAAAGTAAATTGAAAAATTGCAAAAAAAGTGTTGAGCTATTGAGAAAACTGGCAGAAGTCGATAAATAAAGGAAAAAGAGAATAAGGACAACCAAGACGAATGACTGGAAAAAGTCCTCAGGAATTCTTAGGACATGAAATCAATCTCAGGTCCTGATAAATCTCCGCTCTTAAAGACTAATCTAATCAAAACTGACTTCTACTGTGCTGTAATCATAATGCACAAGGCATTAATCAATGGTTGCTTCAAGTGAAATCATAATCAAAATCATAATCCATTGGAGAAGCCAGGTCATTCCTATAGGTCAGAAAAACCAGAAGATACCGTAGTCTACGATGGGTAAACAAGTTGCAACAGGTGAATCTTAAGTTAGACCTGAAAGACATCAAAAAACTGGCAGAACAAATAGAACTTGGCAGCGAATTCCAGAGCTATGGGTCATCAACTGAAGCCAGGTGGAAATCCGACAAGTGATGGAAACAAAGTCAAGCTATGCTGGGTAAGCAAGCTAAGGCAGACGAGTTTAGTGTTTAGTTTTGAATGAAATTAGAGAACTGACATAAAGCACAGAACTCGGCAGTGAATTCCAAAACTTTGGACCAGCCACTGAGAACTCCCAAGAGCCCTCAAGCAAGATTCAAAGTATTCAGTATCTGCTGGTATGAGCGGTGAACATGGAGCAGAGATAGTTCGGCTGGTTTCGTCCTGATGTTATAGAATTTACTGGAAATTTTATAATTACTATAGATTTTGGACAAACATGATTTTATTCTGTTCGATTTATACTGTTCTGTAAACGACCATGTACTTGTGTACTTGCAGGAGTACTTGTGTACTTGCAGGAGTACTTGTGTACTTGCAGGAGTACTTGTGTACTTGCAGGAGTACTTGTGTACTTGCAGGAGTACTTGTGTACTTGCAGGAGTACTTGTGTACTTGCAGGAGTACTTGTGTACTTGCAGGAGTACTTGTGTACTTGCAGGAGTACTTGTGTACTTGCAGGAGTACTTGTGTACTTGCAGGAGTACTTGTGTACTTGCAGGAGTACTTGTGTACTTGCAAGATACTGAAATTGTTGTTGGTCATCAAAATTAGTAAACAGGGAGCCCTCTTGTCCCTTCTGGGTTCTCACCTTTGACACCATGATTTTAACATCTTGATTTAAAACTAGAGTTACTGATGTGCATTGGTGCTCAACAAACTCTGATTTAAATTAAATACTTGTGAAATATAAAACAGATTTTAAACTAGATTCTCTGCTCAATGTACAGCCGGCATATTGAAAGCAATTAAGGTGCAACATGTTGACATTAGGGGTTTAAAAATGTTGTGAATATTTACCAAGGACACTGCCTCTCCACTGCCACCATGTCCATATGGGACTCATATTCCCGTATGGGATTAACAGTGCCTATGTGGGTCCCATCAAATGTTAATGGACATGCTGGAAGGGTCCACTCCTCCTCACTTTCTCCTTCTCCCTTCATCCTCCTCTTCTCCTACTCACCTCAACCCCTCCTATCCTCTTCAACTCATACTCTTCCCTTCTTCCTCCCTCCACTCGTCCCAATTCTTCTCCCTCTCCTCCCAGTCCTTCTCTCCTCCCTTCCTCACAATCCTCTCCTCCCCAATCCTTCTCTCCTCCCCAGTCCTCCTCTCCTCTCCTCTCTCCTAAATTCTCTTCCCCTCTCCTATCCTCTGCCCAATCTTCCTCTCCTCTCCTCTCCTCCCCTCTTCTCAATCTTCCTCTCTTCTCCTTCCCTCTCCTCTCAGCAATTTTCCTCCCCTCTCCTCCTATCTTCTTCCTAATCCTCCTCTTCTCTCCTCAATTCTTAAATTCTCCTCTCTTCCCCTCTCCTCCTGTCCTCTTCCCAATCTTCCTCTCCTCCCCTCCCATCCTCTCTCCTCAATCCTCTCTTCTCTCCTCTTCCCATTCCTCGTCTCGTCTCGTCTCGTCTCCTCCCCCCCTCCTCCTCCTCTTCTATGAGAGCCGATTAGCACAAAACCTCTAGCAGAGAATCTTGGGTTTAACTCAAACCATCGGACCACAAGACAAAATCTTGTAGGCCGCGAGAAAACGCTACACATCAAACGGACCTGACTCAATATTAGTTCATTAGCTACCCTCACTCAACCCCGCCCCACGCAAACCCAAACTACCCTACAAGGCCAGGCCCCATCCTAAAGCCAAACAGACCGCATACTTGACGACAGATCCCCAACAGCATAGGGCCAAACGAAACAGTCCCATCTGGACCAGCTTCGCAGCCAGCCAGTCTGGCCGAGTTAGCCGTCCGCAGGCTTTTGATTACCACTGGCCTGTTCCCGATTCTTGTCCAGGTTTTTGAATATCAATGGCTTGTTCCCGATCCAACCGCACTTCATCCCAACCTTATCGCTTATCTCCCGATGTTTGCCCGCGTTATCTTGTGGCATTTTCGGAAATTCAACGGGTCACGTCCGCATTGAAGGAATCAGATGTGGTGCCAGATCGGTTCCAGGACGAAAACGGTTCCGACTGGGCCCACTTTTGGCACATCATGGTAAGGTGAATTTGACAAACGAAACGGCACCACACGGTATCGACACAATTCTGCATCCTGATCACGTGAACCAATCACAATAGTTTTCGGTACTGATTTCTCCAGGTCCCGACTTGGCATCTCACAGGGTTATGACTACTGGAGTAGGAAGTTGCAAAGACACTTGGGGCACAGTTTCCGAGGCATTTATGGCAGCAATTACGGTATTAGGCGATGTTTATCTTGGAATTACACCGGCGTTTCCAGAAGCATTCAAGGCAGCATTTACTGCAAATTCACTATTGAGATGTGGAGGAATTCTCAAGAGGCACACTGTATAAACATCCAGATACATACGAATTCATACTAGCAAATTTAAAGTAGCTAATGCCTTCGTGTTGGGGCTAGCTCAAGCTTATTACAATAGCGTAATTTACATTTACATTGCACTGGTATTTCCACTCGCACTTACAACAGCATGTACTGCAAAGATTTTGCACCACTTGAAAAGTGAAAAGATTTTGGATATTGCCAGGACTTAGTGGAAGTGAAGTTCAAATAATAATTGCCACTATTCACCACATAAAATACCACCAAAGCTCACAGCTTATGTACTTTGGCTTTCAAAGGCAGGCAATTACAGAACCCATTATAATTGCATTTTTACTGTAGCTGTGTAAATGAAAAGCTCAGCCATACATCATGTAAGAAATCTACTGGGACTGGTGGAACCCCCAGGGTTACCATAATTAGTCAGTGTACACAGTGGCCTCTTACAACAGGGTCCCTTTGTGGATGGAAGGAGAGGGGTAGAGAAGGGCCTCTGGGCAGCAGCAATGTCTGAAAACAGCAGACACTAAAGTAGCCAGGATGATCAAATTTATTAACTGTCTACTAATAAAGCACAGCAGTTGTGTCCTGTAGTCATACAGTAATGTGGCCTTTTATTTAATTATAATGAGACACTGTTAGGCAAAAGTCTGATGTGTTTTGACATAAGGCAGTTGATACCTATATTAGTGTCTGACAATCCTTGTAATGTGTGTATGTATATGTATACACATGCTTATCCATAAATACATACAGGTATACTGTACATAATATGCAAGTACGTATGCATGCATATTTATGCATATAATTACACATGTGTACGTGTATGCAGGCATATGCATGTGCGTATGCGTGTGTGCGTGCATGCGTGCGTGCATACAACTGCTACCATATATCAGGCATTTTCCATCATGGCACGGCCTCTAGATCTCCCCTCTTTCAATTCCAACAGCTGCTACTGCCACCACCTGCTGCCAATTTAAGACTTTTCTGTGTCACTGGGACTGGCTTAAGAGCGCCTCAGAGCAGACACCCTTACAATGCTGTCTTTGGGAGCCGGCATTTATTCACTCATTCGTTTATTAATTCATCCATCCGTCCATTCATTGATTCACTCCTTCATTCATTCGTTTAGCATATCAAATACCCTGTTTTAATGAGGTTGTGCTAGAGTCTCATTTGTGCCACCTACTGGGTTTGCTTAGGCACCTTAGACTGACTTCTGGTTTCCCTGACTTATCCGATTTCCATGGATGTCACCAAAGAATTCAGATATTTAACTACGGTTTCACTTGAAGCGACCATCAACTCATGACTCGAGTTATTATAACGGTGCTACAGAAGTCATTTGAATACATTAGAATAGATTAACCGCAAACTGATAACTTTAGATTATGCTTTTACATTTGTAAGGTCCTGCCACAAAAAATGGCTGGGTCCTTGCGTGTCTTTCATCACTTCGGTTAAAAGGGCAAACTTTCTTGGTTTTAAGCCAATAACCCTGGATATCTGTTTTGTCAATTCATTCAGAGTTTTCCGTCTATTAATGTATAATTTAAAAAATATAAAAGCATAAAAATATAAATACATAAAAATAAGTATATAAAAATAGATGTAGTTGCCTACACTCAGCAAAACCACCACGGGAACAGGAAAGCAGCCTAATACAGAAACAGTCTAACAGAGAATATAGCCTAGTGTGGAAACAGCGGAAACTAGGCATCACAAGTTCTATAACTTCCACCCTGCATTGCAAAACACTACGTTATACCAGTTCCAAAAACGCTTTAAAAACTACGTTTCAACTTCGATTACAACTAAAGGGCGCTGTTTGTCACTGAAGCTGACGCTACAGAAATTATACTAACGTTGCTTAATGCGCTCGCAATCGCCAGTGCGTCCATCGCGTTCGCCGCGCTATTTCCATAAACTGCTTCCATGCACATTCCAACGAATCCAATGAATTATGCGCCTGCGGAAAGTATTTGCAGCTCCTTCGAGAGCCTACCGCTCCTTCCCCTCACTCCGGGTGATTCACCCTGTTCCCGACAGTACACAAGTCTTTGGCAGACAGACTTCGAGACGAAAAAGATTACGATCCTACGAGCGCACGATGCGAAAAAGACTTCAGATTACAGACGGATCGTTACTTTTCACCCTTTTCCTCCATTCGCGCGAAATCCAGACTTACCAGAAACGATGTTGGTCCAGATGAGAAAGAAACGAAAATGTAAACCTCCTCACAACCTCCTCCTTCCGAAACATAAATATGGCCGCGACCTTCGACAGCAACTGTTCTCCGGAGCCAATACCTAATTACTTATTCATAAGCTGGCGCAGGCGTACTGAGCTAACTTGCGAACGCTATTGCGCTCAGTGACCAACTCTATCAAATCGTTTTCATTTCTCCTTCAAAGTCAGCTTGATTCTCACCTTAACCCAGTTATAATTTTATCATAACAAAATCAAATTCATATTGTTACTAAATCTGACAATTCTGTACTAAATCAGTCTAATTTTGACATAATGTAAGGGCTTCACACCGATTGCTCAGCATTATAAACTGCCAAGGTATTAAAAGCAGACGTCTTATAGTAGCTTAATACCAATCCATATCGGCTGTGTAACCTAAGAGTAGACTAAAATATGACCTATTTCCTGATTAGCTACATTGCTTAAAATATGCGTCAAGGCGCCTCTGTGCGTGAAGATGCCGGTTCAAATACCGATATGGATATCTGGTAGGTCAGGGAAACCAGAAGTAAGTCTAAGGTGCTATATTAACGATATTTTAATCTCGTGATGGTAATCGTAAGTTTGAGATTTCTTCAGCCCCAAGGAAAGCTAAGTCTTATTCACAGGCGCTCCTTCAAAGCAGAATCGATAGGTAGGAACGTTCGGTTCCAGGCAA
The DNA here is from genome assembly GCA_964023275.1 of Norana najaformis. NCBI lineage: Eukaryota > Metazoa > Annelida > Clitellata > Crassiclitellata > Hormogastridae > Norana > Norana najaformis. Next base: position 20,971,041 of record OZ029923.1, read on the forward strand.
GAGCGTAATTGTTTTTAAAATGGAACGGCTCATTCTTCAGCTGAGGAGAAGCCATTGAAGTTGCCAGAAGGTGAAAGATCGAATTTATTGAAGTATTGCACTGAAGAGTAGAAAGGCAAAAAGCCGTCCCACGGACGATGTAGATTTCAATTCCCATGGCATCTACTATATTTGATACCATACAAGTCCCTCTTTTTAATACAGAAAAGCTATTAGTTACACCTGGACTGAAATCGAATCATTAAAAACAGTGATGCCATAAAATAAAATATAAACAATTATCTCTGAAGGAAATTTTACAACCAGTGTGGATTAAAAATGTTCAGTTACACTATCGATCATGTCATTCCTGAAAAGAAATTAAAACGAACTGCTTGTGAGAACAAAGCTTGTTTTTTAACTGTCTTTTCTTATTATATCACAAAAGTTGTTGTTTCAGGCAGACGTGTCTTTGAAATTTAGTAGACGGTGGCTCTACGGGGGGATGGGTCATGTCCTTCAGTTAAACCTTTGGCCTCTGGTGCCCCCTTTAAAAATCATAGGCCCCTTTGGTATATTTAAAAAATGCTAACAGAGTTTGTAATGAACTGAAGATTGTTTGGCTCCAAACACCCTTGGAAGTTCCTGACCCCTCTTGACCTCCCATTGTAATTGTAATAACATATTTATATAGCGCCACCTGGAGAAACTCCTTAGAGGCGCTTTCAAATTGACAAGACGAGACCACGATTGAACAAAATGTTTTTCAAACACTTATTCAGAGAACGGCCATGTTGTGGGTTTCTAGGCAAACTATTTCAGAACGATGGACCAACCACAGCAGAGCCTAAGCTGGGCTGCGGAGTTTGGACTCGCATTTTGGTTTTGGTTTTAGTTTTGGGTTAGGGTCCAACGCATCTTAATTGTTCCACTGTTCTCGTTTTTTTCCATTGCGGCTTGAACTGATGTCTGGTGAACAGAGTGAGGTTTATTTTTAAGTTAATACAATGGACATCAAACTTTAAACTTCACAGACAAACAGACAAGCGAAGGCAGACACGCAGACAAAGGAAGATAGTTACAGGGACATCTGTTATCTGTTTGTTAATCTATGTTCCCCTAGCGACCATGGCTTTGACTGACCACTCTGACCCTACTCTGTCTCGAGCTACAGGCGAAACGCTGAGCTGGTTCCCGGTCGAGGACCCGATCGCATTCCAGATCCTTATCATGGCACGAGCCTCGCTAGTCGGTGCGGCCCCAGGTCTGAATTCCTGTCTCTGTACCCATGCAGCCGGGTCGAAGATCGTTGCGTTCAGCGACCCGTGGGGACTTGTTAGTCCCGCGCTCCCGTACAAAGATGCAGGAACATCGTGCTTGCTCGTCTTTCTGGAACAACCTTCACCTGAAAATACATACTTTTCCTAAGATAACTCACGAAACATTTTCAAGTCTCATTAAAACGCTCGTTTAGATCCGTTGTGTGTGTGTGTGTGCGCGCGCCCATGTTTAACGCGTTTTGTGAGGTTCGTTAAAGGTGCTATATAAGTAGCTATATGTACACAATGGCCTACATACATACAGTACATTGTCGGTTAGACGGTGAGGCAGAGCACTGGCCACCCGTCCCTCATACACCGAGACTAAGAAAATTGAAGTCGCTAACACTTGACACCCTTGGTCGCCTCTCAGGGCCCGGGTTAAGGAACGACTGTTCGACCGTAGACAGTCCATCGTTTGCATGCATTTCCTACTTCACTTTCACCGGGCCTCACCTTCGTCTGAATATTTCGAAGGATGCTACTGAACGCGGTGATGTAGTGGTATGATCTGCCTCGTAACCGGAGGGTCGCGGGTTCGAATCTGCCTCAAGCCACTGCGTAGCGACCTTAGACAAGTTGCCAACCCACAACTGACTGTGAGTTACAGCTTAGTCTAGAAGCTTTGCCTATGTTGGACCTAATAGCTTCACCTTTCCCGAGAGCTCCGGCTTGAATTCCTCAGTTTGAGCCTTCCGCAGTTTCGAAAGCGCCTGAAGTCTGTATTATTTGACAGTGGTCTTACTGGTTCGGGTCGGGAGCGCCCCTGATGAGTTTTTTTCTTGAAGTGGCGCTTTATAAATGTCAGATTACATTACAATTACAACGGGAAACCACTTCACTCATCTCATTCCCGGGTGGCATAAAGCCAATAGACCCGCCTTCGGGCACAGAACTCGTCGTCGTTGACATCATCATCACCATCATCATCATCATTTTCCTCTGAACGAATAAACGAACGAATGAATTAATGAATATTTCCTCTATTTCAACTACGTACATTACCGTTCTATTCGATGTGCGATTAGCTATTGGTTAATAAAGAATATACTTACTTACTTACTTACTTCCAATTATAGGAAGTGTTGCACAAGCTACTTACTCACATTCTATAGACTAATTGTTGTATGACAATTTTAACACGTGCTGCCATCAAATAAGCGCAAATTGCCGTTAGAGTAGAGGGAGATCAAGTGGGGTGGTCAGGAAATCTCCGCCAAAATCTTAGCTATCTCTTTTCATGCCACTTCCATACGAATCACTAAGGCGGGAAAGGCGCCTAGTTCACTTATGGGGTGAGCCACGAATGGTTCGAGCAGGACATGGTTCGGGCCTGGAAGAGCAGCGATTAGAGCCTGTAGTTCCTGAGCGATGGGTTATAGGCCTACTGGAACTGGCAACCACTTCGTCCCAGCACTTGATTCGTTGAGTATTACCAAAACTGGGCTGAAGAAATCTCCACAATAGATTGCATTATCCGCCAGTTTTCTCTGTCATCAAGCCATGCATATTAACCCAGCGTTTTGACAGGCGCTATATCAATTGTAAACTGGAGATTTCTACAGCGCCCGATTAAAGCTTAGTCGCGAAAACCAGCTTATTCACAGGTGCTCAGTAAAAATCGTTAGGCAGGAGGGTTAGACAAAGTTCCAAGTCAAGATCCAAGAGGCAGGCAGGCGACTACGGTTGATGGTGTTTTGAATTGGAACGACAAGATAAATAGGGGGAAGAAGAGGAATCGGGATAGGATCTTTGGAAGAGGCATGCATACATATATACTCAGAGCATGCTCGGAGCAACCGTGCGAGAGTCCCTTAGCTGGAGTACGACCTGGGGTCATCAATTAACATTAAACACGTTCCCAGCATGCACCAATAAATACGTCTCGTATACATTTGTACACTCCGTACACGATGATCAGCTGGCCTGAAACTTTCCATTTACCATATAAAAACTTTAAAAAATAAATAATAATATTACCACGGCGTATTAAATTTCTTAAAATTTCAAGAAATATTTTTCCTTGATTTCTCAGCATCCTAGATAGATTCTTGTCCTAAAATAATAGCGCTGTTATAAATTTATTAAATGAAATGCCGTGAGAAACATCCCTTTACATTCGCTAGGTGGCTGCGCAGTTTCATTACATGTCCATTAAGACAGCTTCGAATAATACAATTGTATTCGCTAGATGGCGAAGGGAGGATTAAAATGTCCATAAAACGACAAAATCGGTTCTAAGTGATTTTTACGCAACACGTGTTTTTCACGATTTCGACAAATTTCATCGAAAATAACATCTGATATGGACTTACGGCGTAGGAAGAACATCCACCGTCGTCAGAAAACAGGTAATCCAGAAGTTTGACGCGATACCTTCGACGTTTACACGATACATTGACGGACTGTTAACCTATCCGTGCCATGTGTTTCAGCCGACTGCCAAACACAGCGAAATTTCTTGCCAGATTTGACTCAGAAAATCTGAGGTTTTCAAAAGTTTTGATCTTTTCGGCGAAACTTGGTGGATCTGATGCAGGACTCGAAACTACATGGGGCATTGTGTTTTCGGGGTCTGGGGATCAGAAGTAATTGAGAAAATTGGGAAAGAAGTTGGTGAAGGTACGTACGTCCATCAGCCCGACCTTTGCATCCGCCGATGGCCATACATGACTACTGATCACATGACTTGGCAAAGCCTTCGCTAGTGGTCACATGACTTGGCGCCGAGCCAGTTAACGACACGTATACATACATACAGACGTTGAGTGGTACGTGGAGATACAAACAGAGGTATCTGTGGTAAAGAGAGATAGAAACAAACAGACACCAGAGTGACTTACAGGAACACAATGTATTTAGCCTGCGACTATTTTTAGGTGCCTATAGAGATAGCGTGTTTAACAGCGATACAAATAGAGATACATAAACTGGTCAATAGAGAAACAAAGGTTCCTACTAGGGCAGGCCTATTTATAGATATCTATAAATAGAGACACAGTGACAGAGCGTAATCGTAATCGTAAACTCGAGATTTTTTAAAGCGCCAAACGAAAGCTGTGTCGCGAGAACCAGCTTATTCACAGGTACTCAGTCAAAACAAAATCGATAGACATGTGGGTTAGAAAAGGTTCAAGGTCAAGGTATAAGAGGTAGACATGCAGTCAGACGGCTACGGTTGATGGTGTTTGGAATTAGGGCGACGAAATAGCTAAGGAGAAGAACGGAATGGGTGTAAGACGGTTGGCGAGGTTAAGAAAATACGTATTTATGTGTAAATTTGATTGCTAATTTTCCTGAATTGTATCGTCAGAGGTTGAAAAACGTTGTTTTAACAGAGGTGGTTTGCTATCAGGTCAGTAAAGTCCGATGGATACTTTGACCGAAAAAGTGCGTATAGTTAAAGTTAAAAATATGGCGCCTCACAAAATGCCGATCAGAATTTGGTTTAAAGTTGTTAAAATTAATCAAAATCACAAATTATGAGTCTCAGATTTTAGGTGGAATATTGACAGGAGATAATTAGAAGTATTCCATTTATTTTCTTGGTAGACGATTGGCAAGAGGTAATCAGAGATACGCGATCGCCGTTTATCAGATAAACGAAGCCACATGTCATTAATTTGTGGTGCCCCTGCACTCGGTTAAATATGAAAATGTTTGCCTTTTAAAATTAATAATGCGATAATTTTTTATTATTATGTATTGATGCCTTGTACATTTGTGCATTATGAGAACGGCGCTATAGAAGTCATTAGGTTAGATTCTGTTATATTGGAGCTACGTTGAGGTAAGGTAACATACTTCTTAACACCCCTCTATAGAAGCTTCACAGTCTAAGGACCTTTTTAAAGGCACAATAAGCAATGGAAGTTACTAATTAAGTGCTCTTCTTCTTACCTGGTAATCTGTTTGGATCTGGAAACTTCTACAGTGATTTTATCATTATACACAACACATCAATCGATGGTCATTCAGATATCAGAATTTATTGAACAGTTGAGAATGGGTCCATCCCTACCTTAATGAAGGAAACATAACCTATCAGTCTCACCTTTTTAGAGGGAGAACTGTAGCATATTGGATAGAGTGCTTGGCTGTAACGCTGAGGGTATGGGTTCGAGCCTCCTCCAAGACGGTTACTGTGTAGGGATCTTCACTCACAATTGCTTGGTGCCATCAGTTGATTCTAAGTCATGAGATAGTGGCGCCTAATAAATGCAGAAATAATACTAATATCAGTGGTTGGGCCGTCCACCTGGAAGGTCCTTCCTCTGGATCTGTGTGTCTTTCTGGGTATATGCCTTACTCTCAACACTTGAAGCTGTTCTCTGTTGCCGGGGCCCAGAGAGCTCTGACATATAAAATAATAAAAGATCAGCCTTTTCATATGTACTGAAATTTTATATGACTTACCTTAGATTCTATCAGTTCTGCTCTGACTGATTGTATTGGGTTGTGTTGTATTTTAATGTGATGTGTTTTGCTGACCAGTTTATGTAGAGCCGCTTAGAGAACAAACTGCCCAGAGGTGCTGCCGACATGATATCTCCAGGAAGGAGACGAGTCTGATAGAAGTGAATTGCAAGAGTCCTGTATCTCCCACCTCAGCTTGAGTAGTAAGTGGTGATGGCATGTCTAATATTTCCCCAGCTAAGTAATGTCCATAGGCAGTCCTTGGCTCTTTGCTTATGATTCAAGTAAATAGATGTTAATGTTCACATAGTGATCGTATGGCTTTATGAAGTTCAATTTTCAACATTATTATCGGTTTAGATCTTTCAGACTGCTGCCCACTTGAATGGGTGCCACACTATTTAAGGTCCCATGTACGGACTGTGCTAGTCTGAGATTCAGATCCCAGACTTAAGCCATGATCGTCACAAATACTTATTATAATTACTGATTAGTTAATTAATTACTAATTATTAATTACTGTTTAGTTACTGATTTACTTTGGACAAGACAGACTGGGAAATCAGAATTACAGAAGACCTTAGAAGAAAGTAGACTATGTCGCCATTGGAGATGAAATTTCTGTTTACTTGCATTTTAACAGTATAATGTACGTATAATTTTATCATATTCTTAACTGGAAATTGAGTGGCATATTTATGAATCTTTGTTTTGCTTTGTCACGGCTTCTGAAGCTGGAAGAAATGTAAAAGAAGAAACCTATGGTAGGCTACGTATGTCCGCATGGAAGGGCCTATCCAGTCTGGCTGTGGCTTTCATTTGATTTAGTGGCACAGCACTGAGTTGGCCCCCAAACTGGTTTCAGTCAGAGCTGCCCTCTGAAATTATGATGTAAAAATTGGCAATAATGTATTATACTGTTTAAGAAAATAAAGGAGGAAATATATAGAGAAAAGTAGGAAGGTGGACAGAAAATGTGAAGAAGAACCGAAAAATGTGGACCATAGTAAAATTTGACCCTTCCTTTGCTGAGCCTCTGTATCCACCCATATCTGCGTGATGCTGATTTGCTTCCAGAGCAATATAGGAGCAGGCATCAGATGGGCCATCTACCAATATCTACATCTGTTTCTGGATAGAATCACAATGTACATATTTGGCAACACTGAAAACTTCTGTTTCGCCAGAGACGAGCTGGGAGCGCCTCTGCTTGGACATCTTGAAGGTGTACTATATGAATGATCTGAACAGTAAGTAGGTAGGTAGGTAGATGGCCTGCCTAACCTTTAAATCTCTAAGTAAATTGAATTGTAAGTAGTTAATTGGTAGGCTGGAAGGCACCTACATGTGTGGGATAGCTAGTAAGTAACTAAGGAAGTGAGTATCTAGGTGGGTAGGTAAGTATATAGGTAGGTGTTTAGGTAGATTGGGTGTTTATGTGAGTGTATGGGTGAGTAAATAGGTTGGTCAGTAGGTATTGATAGTAAGCAAGTTAGGGTGGTTATATCTGTTATGGTTTCATGTATGGTGCACAGATATTTGTACAGCAGTACTTGAGCAAAGTTTCACAGTAGATTGAAATTTATTTCTACCTTTATTAGGTACCACTATCTAATGACTAAGCATCAGCCAATGGCACTGAGCAGTTATTGTGGGAAGGACTTGCTTAAGGTCCCTTCGCAGTAACCATCTCAAGGAAGGAGGCTCCAACCCGTTACAAGCCGAGCGGTCAAACCAGTCAGCTATTGACTGCATGTGTGATTTGTATTGTATAAAGTTTTGGCCGCCATTTTGTATGATCTCGTAATCTGTCGCTGTATCTTATTTTGATTCTCAGGAAGAACAGAAGAGAGAAGAGAAAGATTACAAGATTCTTCCAGAAGAGAAGCAAGAGGCAGAGTGAAGATGAAGAGAAGATGAAGTTTACTCAAGCTGACGTGACACTGAATGACACTGCTTCATTGTACTTGGCTACTGTGTATGAGAGCCGACCTGTGGCTAGTTTATCATTTAGCTGTTTTTTTGCTCACAACTTGTGCTGAATGTGCTAAATGTAATGTCTGGATACGCACTTACTTATGGGAACTAACTCCGAGGCAACTTTGTAATTGTAATTGTAAATTTGTATATCACCTTTTCAAGAGAAGTTAAACAGAGGCAGTTTATGTGCTGGCCTTAAAGACATTCAGTGTCATGAAGAATGGACAATTCATACATTCGTAATTTATGTTATTGACTTACCTACTTACACTATCTGACCCACTTCTACTTTCTGGACCACCTCTTATGACAGAGGCACATAATGTATGAGGAATAACTGTACTTAAGTAGGTAAGTAGTAAGTAAGACATTTGTTGACAAGCCATGTGTCCATTGACTGAGCAAAGAATCATAGGCTTTACCTTTAGTAAAACAAATAAGGCTCACATATTGCCTAGTGAAACGTAGATCAGGCGCTCATTTTCTGCTGTGCCTCCTGACCTGGCAAAGTCCCGAGGTCCTGCATTGCAGACCACCCAGTGCAGGGCTTGCTGTTTACTTCCCAGCTTATGCCAATACCAAGTTATACAAGCAGCTGGTGATATAAACAAGTGAGTATGAACCATTACACGGAGTCCATTCAGTAGGCTTGAACCCACAATCTAACAGCTTCCATGCTGTGCGTACTTTACGTACCTTCTGTTATGTCATTTCGTTCTCGACTTGAGACTTGCCTTTTTCAGTTGGGTTTTCCGCCGTAGGCTGCCTCTCTGTCGTAGTGGATTGATCTTCTGAATGTTGACCTGAATGGCGCTTAAATTTGATGCATCATCGGTTGATGCCTTGTGCATTATACACCGGCGCTCAAGAATTTCTAATTAATAATTAATAATAATAATAGTACTTTGCATGGTACTCAGTTTATTTACTTATTTATTAAGGCGCTAAATGTTCGTACACCTGAATCTGAGGGTGAAAAGTAATTGCCTGTATTCAACTGAAAATGGTGTTTTCTTTTCTTTAAGAATTTTGAGACGATGCTGCAACAAGCAATAAAGAATTTGTAAAAAAAGCAGTCTGTCATTTGAAACTCGTAATATTAATTACAAATTAAAAAAATTCTTTGATTACAACTTTTTATGTGATTGTCACTTAAAAATCGAATGTTCAGTTGACTGATGATTTTTAAGAATAATTGTTAGTTAACTTATGAAATTTCGTGAGAAACATCGCTTTACATTCGCTAGGTGGCAGAACAGCGTCATTACATGTCCATTGAGACAGCTTCGAATGATCTAATTGCATTCGCTAGATGGCGATGGTGAGAAATAAAATGTCCATAAACTGACAAAATCGGTTCTAAGTTACGTTTACGCAACACGTGTGAATGGCAATTGAAGTTACCGCGTGCTGTACTTACATAAGCAGTGGTTGTTCTACACACTGCAATAATAGCAGTTACCTGCTTTTCGGTGTCAAAACTAACGCAATCAGCTTGTGAAGTTCTACTCGAGGTGCGTTTAGACAGTGACAGGATTTTTTAACGGACTGATTTCACACAGTTGGCGGCATGGCTAGGTCTGCTATTTTGAGTGATGGTACTCTCGGTAACACTGGTAACATGAGCTGATTGTAGTAGCAGTGGTAGCAGCGACATTACTCCTGACGTTATTCAAATCAGATATTGGAAGACTGCATGAAAAACATGGTACTGTATAGGCCTAAGTAGCTTCTATCCCTTCCTTCCTTCCTTCCTTCCTTCCTTTCCTTCCTTCCTTCCTTCCTTCCTTCCTTCCTTCTCTTCCTTCCTTCCTTCCTTCCTTCCTTCCCTTCCTTCCTTCCTTCCTTCCTTCCTTCCTTCCTTCCTTCCTTCCTTCCTTCCTTTCCTTCCTTCCTTCCTTCCTTCCTTTCCTTCCTTCCTTCCTTCCTTCCTTCCTTCCTTCCTTCCTTCCTTCCTTCCTTCCTTCCTTCCTTCCTTCCCTTCCTTCCTTCTCCTTCCTTCCTTCCTTCCTTCCCTTCCTTCCTTCCCTTCCTTCCTTCCTTCCTTCCTTCCTTCCTTCCTTCCTTCCTTCCTTCCTTCCTTCCTTCCTTCCTTCCTTCCTTCCTTCCTTCCTTCCTTCCTTCCTTCCTTCCTTCCTTCCTTCCTTCCTTCCTTCCTTCCTTCCTTCCTTCCTTCCTTCCTTCCTTCCTTCCTTCCTTCCTTCCTTCCTTCCTTCCTTCCTTCCTTCCTTCCTTCCTTCCTTCCTTCCTTCCTTCCTTCCTTCCTTCCTTCCTTCCTTCCTTCCTTCCTTCCTTCCTTCCTTCCTTCCTTCCTTCCTTCCTTCCTTCCTTCCTTCCTTCCTTCCTTCCTTCCTTCCTTCCTTCCTTCCTTCCTTCCTTCCTTCCTTCCTTCCTTTCGCTCCTTTTTGCCGAAAACAGCATCGACAGTGGTCAGTATAGTTCCTTCTTGTGCAATTTGATCCTGGAATAGAAAGACTCACCTGTTCTGCGTTGCATAATTAACCGGGGAACGTTCATAAAAAGCAAACTGTTGCAGCTTCTTCTTCCAAGTAAAATTCAACATTTCAACCTCATAATTGGAGCTCTTTTGCCGTTTCTTACTTGCGCCACGTTCAATTATTTTCATTATTTTTGGCGACTTTAGGCTAATGTTCACTTACACTATATATTTGCTGAACTGGTCGGGGCCTAACCTTCAAATACAGTAGTTCTAACGCCAACGTTCCGAATGCTTAGATTCACAGTGGGGTCGCTTGCTAAGACTGAACTTCATGGTATCAGGCTTCCATGGCTAAGACGGCTAAGACATAATGTGCAGCTGCCAACAGACTTGGCACTCATTTCTTCCGAATTTATATCCCGGGAGATCTTGACCGGTTCATAGGTCGACTGCGATAAACTCTGCTGAAGGGACTACCATTTCCTACAGCTGCGCAGATATTCGACATTTGCGATGACAGCTAAGATGCAGAGAGCGTTAGCCTCTCTGCCAAACAGCCTCTCTGCTTAATTACTTGTCTAGATTTATAGCGTAAGCTGACCAGTGAGTAGTCCCAACCCTTGTTCAACGTTCAATATGTGTCATACAGTTAAATACCCAAAATATTTCTACAATTTCAACTGAAAAGTGGGACGGCAAAACCCTATTCTTGCCGTTCCGCTTTTCAAACTTGGGCGGCTCAAGCCGTCCCACGGACATAGGTTCCGACGCCCTTGGTTCCAGGTCAAGATCCAAGAGTCAGGCAGGCAGACAATCAGACTGCTATGGTGGATGGTGTTTGGAAATGAATCGGAAAATGAGATAAGGGGAAGAGGAAGATTCAGAATAGGATTGTGGAAGAGGGCTAGCACGGTCCATACTCGGCGTCCTTAAAATTGCATGGTGCCTTTAAACGGGCAGCGGTGGTGAAGGATCTCACCCGATAAATTCGCTCGAAAATGAGCAGCGTCGCGGCCATACGGTCGCTATAGAAAACGCGCATTTACTATTTCCGTGTAGGGATGGTCAACAAAGAAAGACAGCCGTGCCAGCTAGCGAAAGATACGACAAACGCTAGGATCAGACAATACAGCCACGTTCATTGGACCTCTTAAAAAACACGACTTCGCTGATTGGACCCACAACTTCATTGCTTGCAGCGCCACCATGCGGTTAGAATGTTCTAAGTTAAAGGCTATGCATGTGGGACGCGGTGATGTAGTAGTATGGTCTATGCCTCATAACCGAAGGGTCGCAGGTTCGAATCTGCCTCACGCCACTGCGTAGCGACTTTGGACAATTTGCTCACCCACACTTGTCTGTGAGGAAGGCAACGGGTAACCACCTCACTCATCTCATACCCGGGTGGCATAAAGCGAAGAGATCTGCCTTCTGGCAGAGTACTCGTCATCATCATCATCATCACCACCATCACCATCATCAAAGCTTTAGTACATTTTAAAATAAACGTATTATATACGTTTTGGTAAGCTGTACAGTCCATCAGTTCACGAGTCCATCAAAAAATTATGCGATAGTTCTCTAAGGTACTCGATGATGTTTCGTTCGTTGTAACTCTCAACAATTGTCCTGATTCTGAGATCTGCGTCGAAGTATTTTCTGCGCTTTACCGGCGGCTGGTCTCCACGTTTGCTCGTGGAGATATAGCTTGCGCGGTAACGTACCGTGTCGGTTTCATTACCGTATGTTAGCACGTAACACCAAACACCAGCCAAAACTGCAGTGCCAAAACGGTGGCGCCAAACCGGCGGCGCCAAAACGTCACGGACCGATAATTTTTGTTGTGTTTTACCACCTGCGCAGGGGCCTCCAGTTGGTCGCCTTTTACGACATGCAGGAGGATACAGCGGTCCTACTCTCCGCCCGGAACCGCGGGGGAATCTAATTAGGGAATATTAATTAATTAATTAAGGGAATTTTAATAATCTTTGTTGTGTTTTACCACCTGCGCAGGGGCCTCCAGTTAGTCACCTTTTACGACATGCAGGAGGATACAGCGGTCCTACTCTCCGCCCGGAACCGCGGGGGAATCTAATTAGGGAATATTAATTAATTAATTAAGGGAATTTTAATAATCTTTGTTGTGTTTTACCACCTGCGCAGGGGCCTCCAGTTAGTCGCCTTTTACGACATGCAGGAGGATACAGCGGTCCTACTCTCCGCCCGGAACCGCGGGGGAATCTAATTAGGGAATATTAATTAATTAATTAAGGGAATTTTAATAATCTTTGTTGTGTTTTACCACCTGCGCAGGGGCCTCCAGTTGGTCGCCTTTTACGACATGCAGGAGGATACAGCGGTCCTACTCTCCGCCCGGAACCGCGGGGGAATCTAATTAGGGAATATTAATTAATTAATTAAGGGAATTTTAATAATCTTTGTTGTGTTTTACCACCTGCGCAGGGGCCTCCAGTTAGTCGCCTTTTACGACATGCAGGAGGATACAGCGGTCCTACTCTCCGCCCGGAACCGCGGGGGAATCTAATTAGGGAATATTAATTAATTAATTAAGGGAATTTTAATAATCTTTGTTGTGTTTTACCACCTGCGCAGGGGCCTCCAGTTAGTCGCCTTTTACGACATGCAGGAGGATACAGCGGTCCTACTCTCCGCCCGGAACCGCGGGGGAATCTAATTAGGGAATATTAATTAATTAATTAAGGGAATTTTAATAATCTTTGTTGTGTTTTACCACCTGCGCAGGGGCCTCCAGTTAGTCGCCTTTTACGACATGCAGGAGGATACAGCGGTCCTACTCTCCGCCCCGAACCGCGGGGGGTGTTGAAAGAAGCCAAACCTTCTGCTCTGTGTTGACACTCGACATGTAGACTAATGGAGCTCTGCGCGATGTTATAACTTCTAGATCCTTATATAATATAACCTTATGTATAACTTTATATATAACCTTATATATAATCTATTTTTATACATATATATATGTATTTATATATAACTATATACTAGAAGTTTTTCCTATGTTGGATCTAATAGCTGGAATCGCCTTTCCCGAGAGCTCTGGCTTGAATTCCTCAGTTTGTTTACGAACTGTTGTTTGTTATATAGTTTACAAAACATTGAAATCTGGACAACCACAATACTTAAAATCAGTCCTCACTCCTCAGACTCATCATTATTCAACCAGGTCATCTGAATGCCTTTTTCTTGTTGTGCCAGAAACTGGAACTTTTCTTGATAGGCGAGCTTTTTCGGCTGCTGGACCGAAATTTTGGAATTCTCTTCCTGCATCGGTGCGTTATGCTCATTCTGTTATGTCATTTCTTTCTCGACTTAAGACTTACCTTTTTCAGTTGGCTTTTCCGCCATAGGCTGCCTCTCTGTCTTAATGGACTGATCTTCTGGATATCAAACTGAATGCGGATTAAATCTGAAGCGCCATCGGTTGATGCCTTGTGCATTAGATACCGGCGCTCTATAAGTTTTTAATTAATTAATTAATTTGTCCCTTCCGCAGTTTGCAAGCGCCTGAAGTCTGTATTATCTGTGGTCTCACTGGTTTGGGTCGGGAGCACCTCTGATGAGTCTAATCACGAAGTGGCGCTTTATAAATGTCAGATTGCAATTACAATCCTTATATATATATCCTTATAAATGTATAACCTTAAATTTCAACCTGGGAAGAAGGAGCCAAACCCCAGCCCTTGCACGGGGGTACTAGGAACATCGTAGAATCCCAGGCACTTGAATGAACAACATAGCATTCTGAACGCACAAAGGAGCATGACAGAATCCGGAACACATAAAAGAACACGACAGAATCGCGATCGAAGTCAACCTGCGTCCTGGGTTCAAAAGAGCAAAGCGATTTCCCATCTCGCTTTTGGACTTGACACGATCTGCGACCACAGAAACTAATTAAGTAAGGTGAAGGCAAATACGTTATGCCTAATTCGCCATTTCTACATTTATATGCGCTTCTATCAGCAAATCTCAGGTCATGGGGTTCAAATGTCTTTCCAAATTAAAAAATTCACATAATATACAGATGTGTATTTTATACAGTTTCTCATAAATCATGTAAATTACTCACAAAACTTCTTTTAATTTCGCCGATTAATTTCACAATCCGCTATTTCCGTAACTACCATTTGTAATTCCGACTCACCTATGTTTTCGTTGCACTATTAAAAAGTTCGTCAGTAATTAAAATTCGAACAACGGTTGTCGATTTTGATGCCTACATAGTCACGCGACAGCCTCAGCTAAACTAGATTAATGTTATTCTATTTCTAAACTGCTCTTATTGGCTAAAATTATCTTTTGTCGGCGAGACCATGTGTGGTCTATGTATTGGAATCGCGGTGCAATTATTTGTTTACTGCCTGCCGTTGTATTCCAGAAGAAGAACTTTCAGTGACAAGACGAGAAATATATGTGGTTTTGCCTATAGAGAGAAGTTTAGGAACAATATGACACTGGGTCCAAATTTATGGAGGTGAATAGGTTTGTTGGAGCGTCGCGACCACATGAGTAGCTTTCTGTTAAATGAAATATACGAGCTGTACCAAGACTAGACAGGCGAGCGGCAACCCTCTTAAACTTTGTTCAGGATTCACGAGGAAGTTCAGTTTAGTTGGGTAGGAAGTTCGCTAGCTGTTTATGCTAGGCATAGCCACAGAGGGGAGGCAAGGGTGCCGGCTTTGAAGGTTGAAACATTTAGTCTTTTCCTAGGTTCAGTGAAAGCGTCAGTATAGGGCAGCTTATGATGGAAAGAACCCTGAGCAATGATAGCCATGCAATCAGACAAATATGATTCAGGAGAAGATATGCAGGGCAGACTTCTATGGTGCCGATATTGTTAATCAAAACAGGTAGGCTCCGACACGCCCAAACACACATGCAGAACGGCGACATGGACACACAAGACTAAAAGGCACTGACCGACTACCACGTCGATAGCCGAGCGAGAGAAACAGAGAAATGCAGAGAGACAGAGACGAACAATGCCGGACCTTAGCTGAGAATGTGATTGATGCTGTACCGCGGAAAATATTGGGAGTTTCCGATAACGGACTCTACCAAACCAGGCAATAACTTTGTGCAAAAGCCTTAGTGACTTATAGGCCCACGAATGACCCCTCTAGCAGTATACAAGCGGTGTTTTTAATCCTCTAACATGTATACGCGAAGCTTCTTGATTTACAACTCCGTTTGTCGCGAATAAACGTCTCAACAGATATGTTTACTGTTATGTTTACTGCAGCCCAATTCTTTACTGTTTACTGCTTTTACTGCGTTTACTGCTTTTATGTTTACTGCAGCTGAATTCTGAGGACGGCCGGTCGACCTCCCCTCGACTGCCATGGCCTCGCTACAACTACGTCCGTAGCGGGGAAAACTCTTGTTACAACTTGCAGAAAACTTACACCGATTTTTAAGGAGATCAAATGTATGGCCATGTCACAAGTTAGGAAGGAGATGAACACACCTCCTTCCTAACCTGCCATCATCACGTAAGTCAACTGATGACCTCACATTGGAGTTCCTCTGCCGTGACAGAGTACTTTCTGGCCCGATTTTATTAGCACATGACCTTGAAGTCATTTTCTCTCGTCTCAGACGAAAATTGTTTAGAAAACAGTCAAGACCTCGTGCACAGCGAGGGCTTCTTCAAAGAATTCTAATGACAAGCTGATTCATGGCGAAAGTCGTAAAAATTGAAAAGAACATTTCTTCGGGACACAGTAAACCATCGGGACACAGTGAACCAACTGTTTCGCTATTTCGATGTTAATAATTTATTTGAGATTACATGACAACTCAGAATAGTTGTGTTATGCATGGCAAGAACAGTCTCTAAATAAATTCAGAGTAGGTGTGGAGAGTTAACGACTTCAGCTTTTTAGTCTAGGCATATCAAGGCGGGTGGCCAGTCCCCACCTTCGCTGATCGATTTCCAATCGACCGTGTTCGTCTTCTGTACTCATTTTATAGCTGATCATTTATCAAATTATAGCCAAGCTAATACTGTTATGAATATAAAAAAATCGAATCCAATGTTTGAGTCTCTGCGTAACAATAGCTATACATGTTCCTGAAAAGCAAAACTCGAAAATGCTTAAAAACGTGTAAGTTTATTAGGCCTATGGATTTTGTTGTAGAGAACTCACAACGTTTTTCTTGTTCATTTAATCGCTCGTACATTTTAAACCCTTTGGCTGTTGTTCAATGTCCACTGTGCGGAAGACTCAAAACTCGGCATGATGTACCTTCTGAAGGCACAGCACAACTGATGACTTTCGCAACAAGGGTGGGAATTCTATTCAAAACTGGTCTCACCTTTTCAAGAAATCTTACCCTTATCGATGCAATACGCCGCCTTCTAATTTCTTTCTACCAAAACGCAACCCACTGTAACAGCTCCTCTGTCCCCTTCTCTCTATGGTTTCCGGCAACCGGACTTTATTCTTCCCATTAAATATTTGTACAACCCCTTTGACTTGAGACAGCTTGCGAGTAAGATGGAGCCCTGCGCTTAGCCTTAAAGTAGCGCTTTAGATATTTTCGGATTGCAATTACGATTACAATCTAAGTGACACTGTTGAAGTAGGTAAATCAGGAACAACGATGTGGAATTTTTGTATGACTCGAAAATTCCGACATAAAAAGGTCATTTTCTATGCGGACAAAGAGATGGTTGTACGAAGACTCTGCTGATGAAATCTTATAGATGTGAACATGCATGACCGAAAAAACTATGTTAGGAATTCTATACCTACTTCCTGATTGATCGCGAGGTAGGCCTGTATAAAAGGCACGAACTCTCACAGAGTACAAGACCCTCGTCAACACGAGAGACACGTCGGGCAAGTATCTCGTTTCTTCTACAGAGGACCACTTCAGATTATGCGACCAAATATGTCAGAAGAAAAGCAGACGACGGATTCGCCGACGTTCGTCATCGCATCTACGGAGGTAAATTGGTATCTAGTGCAAAAGTTAACGTCCTCAGTTACTTACACTAAAGTTACAGATGCTTCGCAGTTTTAAGTGATCGCTAATGGCATAACAGAAACAATTAAATGCCAAAACTGTTGATGTTTCACTGGTATAATTTTATCAGTAGATCCTTGAGTAGATGCCACAAAATGACACGTATAAATTATCTGAATGAATAATTGAAAGTAAGTAAACTGATATTTTATTATTTCAATATTTTTTATTGAAGTTGTTTGGTTTTTAAGGCACTTCCTTCGAGTGATTCTCCAAAACGGCGTCCCTACAAGAAGTATGTGATCATTGCAATGAGCGCCATCTTGGCTGCAGCCATCATCCTTACTGCAATCCTGGTGGGAATGTATCTTTTCACTGAAGCACAGAAAGAAGTTATAAAGGTGAGCGAATTGGAAGTAGTTAAATGCTCGATGCATGAGTGGGTCTCAGGCGTTTCTCTTGAAGAGATTCTATTTAAAACGTGCATTTACGTGCATTAAGTGCATTAGCTATTTACTATTTAGCGAAATTGCATCGCATAAAGATTTGCAAATGATGCCAATATTTGTCCGCCGACCTCTCTCAGTGGTGACTCTATAAAGGTTATTCGTTTCGCTGTTGATGATTTTATCATTGGCAGGGCACAAACGGTATATGATAAAGGAATGGTATCACAATCTAATTCTAGGCAAATCTGATGCACATAATAAAACTTACACTAAATCAATTTATTCGATGCATGGGACATTCATAATTATTCTAATGAAAGAATAATTTGATTTTCCGACAATAACGTACTTTCCTTGTGCATCTTTTAGTTCTCATACAATCGGGATCAGAACAGCAAAGAAGAGGTGACGAGTGATTCAAATGCAAACGTTGTTCAATACCATGTCAGCAGCGACGAATACGAAATGTGGGTTGTTGACGACTTCAACCGAGTGAGTGCAGTAGTTCCGATTCAAAATAGACTTACAAACCGTTACTGCATGAATATGTGTATGTATGTATGTATGTATATGTGTGTTTTCATGTATGTTTGTATGTGTTTATATCCACGGGCACAGTAGCCTATTGGGTAAAGCGTTCGGCTGTAACGCGAAGAGAACGGGTTAGAGCCTCCTCTAAGGCGGTTACTGTGTACGGATCTTGAGTAGGTGATTCACTCACTCCATGATGCCTAGTCATTAGATAGTGCCACTTAATAAATGCAGAATAATAATAGTATGTATGCATTATGTTTGTATGCATGCTTACATTGTTCTACTCTTTAAACGGTGGTCTACATACATACAAACGTACATACATACAAACGTACATAAAAATACTTACTTTGATACATACTTACCTAAATGAGTATATACATGCATGCGTGCATGATTATTTACATTCACAGATACATAGGAACACACATACAAACACACTTACATTCACACATACTCGCCTACTTACTTTCCTGATTACCTTTCTGCTTACTTACTCACGTTTAGAAATCAACTACGATTACGACGGTGCTTTAAAAATTATATTTGCAATTTACAGTTATTTGCAATTACTTCTTGCTTACTTACTAACTCGAACAGCGATGCTTACTTACTAACTCGAACAGCGTGTCCTGGTTTTTTCCATGCGGTTCATTCTTCACTTCCCCACGCTGTGTGTTTCTGTTTGCAGCCCTTTCCTATCCATTCTCACGTCCGTCAAAACAACTGTAAGCAGAGGCAATCTCATACTTAGTGGCTTTGGTGTGCATTACTGTTACAACAGTATTCTGCATACATGTATTGACATATACCTCTGCTCTTTGCCTAGGTCTTATTTTGTTGCCTTTAAAATCTGTTAAATGAACAGAGCTTCTGGCAATGCCTTCGCAATTGAGGATGAATGAGGTATGGCATCATCGGATGTGTTGCAACGTTAGCTACTGTATTTACTTTGAGGTTTTCAATGCATTGTATGATTATATATATCATAGGACATTCAAGTGATGAAAATACATTCAGCGTCTGGTACCAACTGCTACGTGGCTCCTCTCAACAGAACTACGGCCACTGATCCATCGAAAGTCAGTGCTCCATCAGATCTTGATGCAACGGTATGTCCTGCAAGAAACAAGTTATCACGCTTCATCAGTAAAATTTAAGCTGCAAATATTTTAACTGCATTTCGTATCTAATTTGATCTCAGTCCTCTATCAACTAAGCCTCTCTAGTTCTAAATTAAACTTTGCACATAGCGATTAAACACTCGATTGCAATCAGAGTTAATGTTCGATCAGCTCAGAAAGATCCTAATCGCAGAGCTGTTTGTATTAGCTACCAGCATTACTTTGCTAAATTTCATCGCAGAAAAGGCCATTGGGATAGAATATAATTTTTCTTGCCCGTCTAATAATTTGTGGGAAACTGTGAAACTATTCGAACCATCCACTCACAAATAGTAGAATCTATTCAAAATACCGAATTTGTTTAACTACTTAGCCCGAGTGTAATTTGCACTGATGGAAAAATAAACAGATTTGTTTCATTTTGCATATTATGCTACTTTAACTCTATTGACTCGTTGAAACAATTCGGAGAGAGATGAATAACTGGGTGTCGTCAGCATGCAGGTGATGGTCAACTGAGGATGCTTTAATGAGTGAACCCGTATATCAAGCTATTACTAAATATTTGCACATGGATCGGATACGATACATATAGCCTAGTACCATTAGCATTAATTTATATGTTGAAATATTCTAAATTATATTTTATGCTACTTGTTACCTATTAAACATGACACTCTAAAATTAGCAAATTAGAACTAGTGCAACAAGTATTCAGAATTAAAAGTTTATAACCCAATTCCTCTGAACCATTAAATATTATGTTGAATAATAGATACTAGACCTAAGTAGAAATTCACGGGAATACGACTTGATATCATTCCACTGGTTTGCATTGTCTGATACTTCTGCCCAAAACCTCATCTGCTTGATCTTGATGACGAAGTTCATCAGCCTCTGTTGACTGCGATGAAGACGCCATCGATGTCTTTGCTGGAGTCGACTGTTCGACCTGATTCTCAGAGCATCCAGTTGATCGCGTCTTAGAGTAATGGCAGCGAAGATGAAGGCAGTTCTGTCTAACTCTGAATAGACTGATCGCGGTCTCGGAATCAGTCTGAATCCAATAAGAACCTTGGTTGCACAGAAGGTCCAAGGATCCGATAAAGTCGACTTTTTCATTAGCCACTTTGATCCGCATATCAACCTTCTTCAACTGAGAAAGAGTGCGGTCTCAGTGACGACGATCATTTATAACTTTGCTTGCTCTTTGTATCGTGTATCCTTCGCATGCAATAGATCAACACTCGGCCACTCTGGCCCAATCCTTACAGGTACCACATCAAACGGTTTCGCAGAACTTTCTCCTTTCGCGCTGCATGAAGTCGTTCTGTAAGCCAGCAGCTCGGAAGATGCCATCTTGCTTCAAACTTCGTTTAGCCACGCAAGAGCATATGAGAATATGTCAAAATATCGGCTTGAGGTTGCGTCATTGAGCACCAAGCAGCTGGATAAATCTTTAAAATTATACGAATTAAACGCCGGACCATTGTTAGAAATGATAAATTCAGACATTTCAAACGATAAGACAAGCACTTAAACTGTGTCACAATCTATTTTTGGCTGCGCTTGATCATTGAAATGTTACCGAAGTAATTATGTAAGTTGCACCTCTTTCCTTGCGCCGGAATTTCGATTATGACCAGAAGAATGACCAGAAAAATGACCAGAAATAAAGTAGTTGAGGAGCCCCGCCCTCTTGTCCGAGCCATGCCATCGCATCTTTGCCTTTCACACACACTCTAAGCAAACGCAGTTTGGACTCTGCGGGGCTGCTCTTGTTGTTATAGTACTTTGGTGTATAAGTTATATGTAGCCATGACTTTTTCATGAACAGTTTATGGAATTTCAATGCATTTATTACAATTTAAATTATTCAGAAACGGAATACAACTTTTAGCGTGACCTATGATTCCGCCGACACTCCAATTCAAGATGCTTCGTTCCTTTGCAAGACTGCAAGAGAAACCTGCAAAGGAATTTCAACTTATTGGGTTTATCCAAGTTGCGACTTCCCAGAAGGTTAGACTATCTATATGGTTTTTTTCTAGCCAAGTTATGAGTATTATATATACCGTCTCATGTACACGAAAAATTTGGTTAGGTTATATTTTAAAGTTGAAAGCTTCTACATTTAAATTAGCTAAGTGATCTGTGCTTATTACTTATCCCTTTAAAGAGAAAACGGATAATTCTCACAACAATCAATTGTTGTGCTTTGCATGAAAGCAAAGTTGAGCCTTCGTTTGTGCGAAGACTTTCCAAAGATTTTGATATAATAGTCCAGTTCTATAATTCTGACCTGGTTTTTGAGCTATTGAATGTAGTCGTTTCACTTGAAAGAACTAACGATTATGCATCATGCCTCATGCATTATGATAACAGCGCGGTAGAACTCGTCAGACTAAATCATATTATGCTAGATTTGATTTTGTAGTAGGCTAAAGTTATTTGTCGCTGCACTGGCTCTAAATATGGCGACTATCTTAACATTTATTTATTTAGCGTATGCAGTTCGCGCTAAGCCAGCATGCAGCAGCCTCATCAGCAACGTGGAGTGCGGATAGACCGCCCGGGAAACTAGTTATTGTACAGACATCAACAATGTGGGACATAGTTTGGATTTCTCCACAGCTGCAGAAAGGGGAGGTAGCCTGCTTCCATCGAACCTGATTCGCCGCACAGCGGCTCTGACCAGTTCTGAATTGGTTCAGAGTAGACCAGAGACGACGTGGCAGGCTGAAACCAGGGGGCCAGACAGATGGCACGGACACGAGAGAATGGTTTACAACATCAGTTGCAGACCACTCGGAACTCCAGACCGAATTAGCCGTCATGTCCACTGGTGAGTTCAGCCACACAGGCCGTCTCGACGGTAAACGCACAGTTGGATGGAGCGCGATATCAGCGTTCAGCGGGAGACCGTCATTCAGTTGGACTTTAGCGAGTAGTCTCGCCGTCGCCTTCTGAGATGTGGTGGTGGGATGTTACATAGGACCGGAAGCCACGGCAGAGGGGTGGGACGAAGCGTGCCGGAGATGATGCGCATTGATGTGTTCAGCTCCACGTCAAGCAGGTGCGTGTGGCTTGAGCGAGCCCAGACAGGTGCACAATACTCAGCTGTTGAGTAGCACAGGGCCAGTGCTGAACTACGTAGAGTCTGGGCATTGGCTCCCCAGCTTGAGCCGGCAAGTTTGCCTAGAAGGTTGTTACGAGCACCGACCTTGGCCGCTGTTTTCTTCATGTGCTCGTGATAAGTCAATGACCTATCCAGGGTCACACCCAGGTATACCGGGTGCGGCTCATGTCTGATGTGCTGCTTGTGGAGGTAGATTCTCAGCTCTCGATTGGCCTGAGCATTGTAAAGATGAAAGGCGCAGGAGACAGTCTTGGTTATACTTGGCTGGAGCCGCCACATCTCAAAGTACCCCGCCAGCCGCTCAACGTCCGCGTTCAGCACCTCTTCAACTTCCTCCAGAGTTTTACGTTGCACCCCCAGGGCAATGTCATCAGCATACGCAAATTTCCGAGATTGCGTTGTTGGGAGGTCGTTGACATAGATGTTAAAAAGGCATGGTGATAAGACCGAGCCCTGGGGGAGCCCATTTAGTTGGGTTCTCCACGAACTGGTCCTGTCGCCCAGGTGCACCCGAAAGCGTCTGTTTCTGAGGAAGACCACTATCAACTCCGTAAACCACATTGGGAATGCCTTTGAGATCTTCAGCAGTAGCCCCGTGTGCCAAACAGTGTCAAATGCTGCTGTGAGGTCCAGGAAAACGGCTCCAGTTTTGAGGTTGTTCTGGAAGCCGTTTTCGATGGACGTTGTGAGAGCGAGGACCTGGTCACATGTGCAGCGGCCCCGCCTGAAACCAGCTTGCTCCACCACAATATGATCTTCAAGGGTGGGGCTAATCCTATGCAGGATTAAGCGTTCAAGTGTCTTGAAGCATACTGAGAGCAGAGAGATGGGACGATAGCTGGCCGCATTTTGTGGGTCTTTGCCAGGCTTGGGGATGGCGATCACCTTAGCCTGTAGCCATTCTCGTGGTATCTTCCTCTCTGTTACTACCCTTGTATAAAGGGATGCGAGCCAGGACGACGCCACCGGTCCAAGGTGTTTCAAGAACTCAGGGAGGATGTTGTCATATCCAGCAGCCGTGCCTGACTTGATGGACTGGAGAACTGTCTGAAGCTCGGAGACCTCGAAAGCCTTAAAGTCACCGGTGGGGCTCCTCTGTTGTGGTTGCCGACAATACTGCCGCCATTCGTCTTTAACCTTTCGTTGTTGTTCCTTTTCCAGAGGAGCTTTCGCCACCTTTATCAGGTGGCTGGCGACCGCATTTGGGGAGACCTGAGGGCGGGCAGAGGCCACTGGACGTTGCGCAGCCCCAAGGCGACGTATCAGGTTCCAGCTTTTCCGACTGGAGCGGGTGAAGTTGAGAGACGATGTGCTTTGCTCCCATACCTTGCGTCTATTGAGATCAAGAGTGTCAATAAGTTGGTCGGCCACGTCAGGGTCCCCAGAATCCTCATACTCTTTGAGTAGTTCCTGGCACTTGCTGTCCAGGCATGGAGTGTAGACCGGTCTGTAGCCACGAGGGATTGACACTCTGGCTGCATGGAAAATGGCTTTCTGGAATCGAACGTATGCTTCTTGAATTGAGATGGAGCGGTTAGGGATGGTGATGACGCTCCTTTCAAGCTTGTCGCAGAACGTATTCCAGTCCGCCTTGCGGAAATTCCAACGAAGCCTTGGCGCGCTGTGGATAGTTGGCAGTAACAGCCCAATGTGGATCAATGACGGTCTGTGTTGACTTTTAGGGAAGTCGTCTAGTATCGTCTGCATTGTGGTTTGGCGGTGGGCGCCACCCGTGGAAGCCCAGCAGAGGTCCGGGGAGTAGTCCTTTCTCCACCTCGCTGAGTGGAAAGTGCCGCGCTGTTTAGCATCAAAGGTTGACACGAGATCGTTATACGCAGCCCACTCCGCCAGGCGCTCACCATCTTCGTTCATGTCGTTGTAGCCCCAGTCTGGGTGGTGGCTGTTGAAGTCACCCACAAACAGCGCCGGATGCTGCAACGGGGGAGGCAGGTTTGCCGTCCACTTAGCACTCGGCGGCTTGTAGACGTTTGCGATTGTAAAGTCTCCGACCTGGACGACGTCGCAGAATGGTTCTGATGAAACCGCTGAAGCGTCGGATATGGCAGAGCGGACGTATGTTGCTCGGCCGAACTTTGGATCAGGGGAGGCGGAGAGGAGATCGTAGCCAACGATGGAGTATCTGCCCGCTGTAAGGTCTGCTACGTGAGTCTCCTGTAAGCATATGACATCTGCGTTGTGAAGATGGGCTAGGTTGTTGATGAGTGTGCGCTTGGCAGCCGACAGACCCTCAACATTGAGTTGTAGCACTCGAAATGCCGGCCCTATGGCTTGAAAGTCACTGGGCAGCGGCTTGTCGGGGTCTGTTGTAAGCGTGTGACTGGGATTCATGATGTAACTGAATTCAGTCCTGCTGGTTGGATCATTAGCTTCCCCAGATGCAATTGCTTGCATCTGGGTACTGACGAGGGGCGCGACGAGAACGCTGATCCATTGCCCCCCATCTTAACATTTGATGCGGCGCATTCACTTACTTATGCATATATGCGTACCTGCGTGCGTTCATTCACGCGTGTATGCATGTGTGCATATATGTTTGTATGTATGCATGTATGTATGCATATATGTATGCATACATATATGTATATATGAATGAAAGTATGTATGTATATGTATGTATGTATGTACGTTTGTGTGTAGATAGACATGTGAGCAGATAGGTAGGTATTCAAACACTTAATATAGCGCCACTTAGTAGCTGCCATAGAGCTCGCTATCTTAAGTTTTGTTAGTGTTCGTTATGAGCAAAAAGTTCATCGGTAAGCAAATAATGCTCCGGTAACCAGCAAAGCCACAGCTGCCCTGTCTCTGGCGCAACGTAGAGTCCATTAACAGTTGCTTTTTGACGCTATACTCAGATTTCCTGCTCGTGTTGCATTAAGGACGACAGCCGAATGAGTCTTAACAAGTGATTTAAACGAATGTAGTGAGTTTGCAATTAGGGTATTTTGTGGTGGACGATTCCAAATATAAATCAGACACTCGATACTTTCAAAAAGCAAACCAGTCTACCTTGATAGGTCGACCAATTCAAAGTGGAGTCCTACTTCGGTGATAGGCGTTAAAATACAGTCCAGAAAAGCAAACAAATCAACCAAAGCAGATTTAAGAAATGTTCTGAATCGCATACTCGGGCACAAAAGAAATCCGAAAATACAAAAAAAAATTCAAACCGAAAATACAAAAAAAAACTTATCAGCAAATTCCGCACACGACGAACTAATCAATAAAACTGCGCAAGAATCACAAGCAACTGCCATCTCGGCCGCGAATTCCTAAAAATTGGTCAGTTAGCTTCAAAATCTGTCTCTTTGCATTGATCTTTTCACAGCAATCATTTTAAAGTCCAGTGTAAGATTCAGCCTATAGAGGACGGTATAGAGGCAGGTTTCGTTTAACTTCTGAGCACACTTATGATAGCCGAATGTTCACTAAATTAACATTCCCACTGCGATCACAAGTTTCAATAATTATAATCATCGTTCTTTTGTGACTCTTGGTTACTCTGTTGTTAGTTCTGCGCCTGTAGTTCGAATCCAAGTAATTTATGTGACAATGACATTTCTGTGTTGTATTAATTAGCAACGAAATTTGTAACCGTCTTGAG
Organism: Norana najaformis; assembly: GCA_964023275.1. Taxonomy (NCBI): domain Eukaryota; kingdom Metazoa; phylum Annelida; class Clitellata; order Crassiclitellata; family Hormogastridae; genus Norana; species Norana najaformis. Next base: position 20,997,057 of record OZ029923.1, read on the forward strand.
TCATTTAATGTGTAACGAAATCGTATTCAGTCATTTAATATGTAACTAAATACCGTTAATTAGATTGGCTGTCATGATTGCATTTCAACAAAACAGATAGTTTTTGATTGCAAGTAGCGCAGGAGTTAATTTTCACCCTCGAGTAAAATTGCAAAGATGAACGAATTTCTTAGCTGACATTTCTAAAACTGCAGGCTTGTTTTGTTTAATCAGAATTGAGCGGAAGAAGAAGCAAACGATGGTGGTGGCCACGGCGGGCACGTATCTGTCGCAAGTTTAAATGGTTCATTTTTTCTGGCTCAGTCTGCGTAAAGTGGGGGTAACTCATTTGAGTTCAACCAACGTTTCTATCAAATGTTCTATGCTTCAAAATAGTCTAAAAGTATAAAACCGCTAAGCGCTAGATTAGCATTTCTGTATGACTTTGTGTGCACTGAACATTTTTGTAATAATAACATAGGCCTACATTGCTTAAGCGCAAACGCGTATTTGTTATCCAATTTATAACTATCTAGGTAATGGGTTTTCTGTACATTTATTAAAACTCTGTTACTTCGTAGTTTTATTCTGAATGACTAATTGTCGAATGTTAATACCCAAACAATATGTTTAGAAGGTATTTTGTTAGTTTATTCTCTGAATTAAATCTTGAGTATACATTTGGTAGGTTTCGAAAGTAATAAAGCCTGCTTACTTAACCAAATTATTTCAAGCTTAACTTTATTTCCGTCAGGATCTTCAGTCGATAATGGAACGCTTCATAAATTTGTAACAACTTCGTGGAAGTTTGACGCAGGCGATGTGTGATTGATTATTTTACCTGCAAAAACATTTTTCTGTTATGATCGTAAAATATATGTAAAATACAAATGTTATAAAAGTAATGTGTAACACACTTTGTTTTTTGTTCCTATTGAAAATTTGACTTCTAAAACGTACCTTAGGAGTAAACTAATGAGTATCACCAGAGAGTTTCAAATCAACACCCCGGCCTCAAGTTTTTTACCAGTACTGAGGAGCTTGACTTTTGACCTTGGGTTGAACATTCCAAACAGGTTGGAGATATCTAGACCCAAAACAAACTATTTTTCTTAGGCAATGCACTGGGGATTTTGTAGAGCTACTAGTAGGCCTGGACTCATTACATGCAGCTTCTGCTGTGGGTTCAACCAAAGAAAACCGAAGAAACATTTTGTCATTCTTTCAGCAGCGCGGTCGATAGTAGGCTTAAACCCGATCCCGGGTCGATTTCTTATCACGTCTGGGGTGAGATTTGGCCTAAGGATCGAACCTCCTACAGTTCTTAGCAAATCCGACCACATGAAAGAATGAAGGGCTGAATGAGCATCAAGTGTAAGTGTAACTTTGCAATTGTAATTTAAAATTTATGAAGTGCCTCTTAGAGAATAAACTCAACAGAAGCGCTCGCGACCCAAACAAGTAAAATCACTGTTAAACAGTACAGTCTTCATGCGCCTGCGAAACCCTAAGAGGGGAAGAGAGAGGAGTTCGAGTCGCAGATCTCGAGAGAGACGGTTCCAGCAGGTGGGACCGACCGGCGCAAAGCCCGTTCTTGAAGCTGCGAAACCTGTGCAAAAAACTGTTCAAAACTCTAAGTAAGGTTGCTATGTGTTCTTTGGTAGCTTTAACTAATATACACCATCTGATATGTTATTTCTTATGCAGTAACCGTTAGCCACATACAACTCTGAATCTTTCTCTTTCATGATCTTCTACCATAGTTTCAGTGATTTACCCTGATTTTGTTGTTCCGCATTGGCTTAATTCCGCCAACGACCTGCCAGAGATGCCTGAGCGAGATCACCTGAGACAAACTGCAGCAGCGCCTTCCAAGTTTCTAGTGTAGGCTCTTCAACTCCTGGCTTCAGATGTTCTGCAGAATCTCATCAAGGCCTGCAGCAGAGGAGTCGTGCTCCTCTAGCAATGTAGGTGCGCTTCCGACTACGATGGGCAAACCTACTCTTGAATCTATGAAACTTGTTTATTAGCGTCACCATGGCTATAGTTGAGCGTTCACTGGCGTTGTTATGCGCGGTCAGGGGTGGGAGTGCCAGGACACGGGTTGTTCCGCGGTCGACGAAGATGGGCTGTCCCGTCAAATGTAGTTGCTTTGTGGCTAAATAATGGATAGAAATGCAATTCCTTTACCAGCCCGTTCTAAAGGCATACTAAATACGGGGTATACGGGTCGCATAGGTGTTAACTAACTCTGAAGACATCACTTAACATCTCCAGCTGAGAATGCATACTTTAAAAGGGTTAAAGGGATCTTACTGGTGTGTTTACAGCTCCCAAAATAGCCATGCAAGACAGGTGGAAAAATGGCAGTTTTGCAAGGAAAGCAACACAAAGAAACCATATCAAAATCAAAAGAGAGATATCTGGATGTTAACGACCAAACAAAACACAAGCAAAACATCCAGAAAAGCTCAGAGGAGCACGAAAAACGCTTAATTCAAGAGGACTAAAATTAATAAGGCTGTAAACACTTGGACAATACCATTCCACAGAATATTTTTGTTAATAATTTTGTTTCTGTTGTTATTATTATTTTTTTTACCAAGGTAAGTATAATCCCTTGGTTGTTCAAAAATTTCCGGAGAAAGAGAGAGAGAAGGACTCTGGAACGGCTAATCCTCGTCTGGATTTGGCACCACAAATGTACCGTGGAAGGCGACTGCATTGAAACGCTGTAATGTTATAGATAAGCGTTGAAAAAGGTAACCTGTTTCTTTGTTATTATTATTATTATTATTATTATTATTATTATTATTATTATTATTATTGTTATTGTTAATGTCGTCGTCGTCGTTCTAATTTTTATTAATAAAGAACTGGATCATTTTCCACGCAAAAAACTATGACTTATATTGAGGCATACACTGGCAACAAAACTGACTTATATGCGACAATTATATGTTATATTTTCTTATTCCTGTAAAATCGCCATACTTAATATAAACAAAATGGCTTTGGTACGCAAAAGCTTATCCAGGGACGACCAAAGACCCATTTGGTATAGCCACTCGGACAATTTGTAATCTAATTTAATCTGGAAACTTATTATGGTAATACGCCAGGCGTCAGTCGAAAGTCGCTTCTAAGTAAAACCACATCCCTTAATCGAAGTCCTTTGGACAGAACGAGTCGAAGTTCAAGAGGTTACGGAGACCGGAAGACAGGCTACGTAGAATGGGAAAGGTAGGGGCATTTTGTGACACTATGGAGGCATTTAATCGGGCAGCACTTGGTACTGTTGAAATTCTCTGACAGATGCTTTGAATTTTAATAATGCTAATCGGGGTTAGTACTTGTGGTCTGTGAGTTACCCTCACTGATGATCACTCAGCCCTTCATTCTTTCACGTGATCGGATTTGCCAAGAAGTTTAGGAAGTTCGATCCCTTGGCCCAATCTCACCCCAGCCATGATTTAAAAGCAACCCTGAGTCGGTTTCAATCCTACCACCTCCTGTGCCCTTGAAAGAATGACAAACAGTTTTTTCTCAATTTTCATTTTCAACTCACTGCAGCAAATGCATATAATCAACGTAGGCCTACATTTTCAGCTAACCCTCATAAACTCAACTGCGTTGCCTACGGACAATACCTGGGTCCAGGTCTAGATATTCCCAGTCTCTTTGGAATCTCGATCCTGATCAAAAAGTTCAAACCAAGGCGTTGATTTAAAACTCTCTGAGCATGTGAAGACAGTGAGAAGAACATACTTTTATAAATTCGCCAGATACGCAGTATACGTCGTTCGCTCGCTCTATGTCAGCTTCTAATATGATGCACACATATATATGTACTACGGTCGACTATGGCCATTTAAGCAGATCTCACTCTCTTTCGTATTAGTCAACTCCAATCTGTTTCAAACGCTGCGGGGCGGTTATTCGATAGGATTTCAGAGTTCATTCATATTACTACTTATATACGGGATGAGCTGCATTGATTGCCATGCGAAGGGGCATTCAGTTCAAAATCCTGTTGCTGCAATGCAACATGGTAGCTTCGCCGTGGTTGGTTCTTCACTCTGGAACAGTCTGCCATGCCACCTACGACACGAACTCTTTGATTTTCTCAGCTTCAGTTCCGCCAGCGATTAAAGACCATTCTATTTGATTGTGGTCTTGTGTGATCAACACTTCTGAGTAGCTATCTTGAAGAGTTGCTATACAAATATGCAGTTACAATTACTTTTACGATTACCCATTAGTTCACTCACAAAGTACATTTTAGGTAAAATTTATCAACAGGAACAAGAAAACTGAGTGTGTTAACATAACCTTTATATCAGTTGTATTTAATGAGAGCCATACATACATTTCCAGATCATAAATGTTAGGTTTTTTTGCAGGTAAATTACCAAATCATATACCGCCTGTGTCATACTTCCACAAAACTCTTACAAAGTTATGAAGTATTTCAGCATCGACTGAAAGTACTGTTGAAAATCGAACAAGTTCAGCTGGATTTACATGTATATACACTAGAAACAATTTGGTTAACTAAGTAGGCATTATTGCTACATAAAACTGCCATATGCATACTCAAGATTTATTTAAGAGAACAAACTTACAAATTACCTTCGGAAAACATTGCTTCGATATTAACCATTCGACAATTAATCACTCACAACAAAGCTACGAGGTAACAGAGTTTTAATAAATGTAGAGAAAACCCATAACCAAGAAAACAGTTAGTTATAAATTTCATAATAGATCCGCGGGTTCGCTTAAGCAGTGTAAGCCTATGTTATTATTACAAAAATGTATAGTGCGCACAAAACCACACAGAAATGCGATTTTATACTTCACAATTTTGAAGCATAGAACATTTGGGAAGAACTTTGGTTGAACTCAAATGAATTACCAGAACCGCCACTTTATGCAGATTTTGCCACGAAAGATGAGCCATTTGAACTTGAGACATACAGCCCCTTTGTAATAAAAAGTAATGAAAAGTAATTCAGTAATTAAAATTCGAACAACGGTTGTGGATTTTGATGCCTACATACTCACGCGACAGTCCCAGCTAAACTAGGTTAATGTTATTCTATTTCTAAACTGCTCTTATTGGCTAAAATTATCTTTTGTCGGCGAGACCATGTGTGGTCTATGTAATGGAATCGCGGTGCAATTGTTTGTTTACTGTCTGCCATGGTATTCTCGGAGACGAGAAATATAAAAGATGACTGAATCTGTTCTCTTGTCGTTTTTTCCCCCAGATGTCCACCGAAACTAATTGCGCGCCAACTCCATAACTTGAATTCTTCTCTTTGTTAACACTAATAAATACACCGTCTGATCTGTTATCTTTCATGCAGTAATCCGTTAACCACACGCAAGTCTGAATCTTTATCTTTCGTGATCTTCCACCATGGTTTCAATGATTCACCTAGCGCTTGTTGTTCCGCAACCTTTTTCGCATCAATTATCTGCATTTATGTCTCAGTGTCTATCTTTCCTTTCTTAGACAAGTCGCTTGCTGTATATTAAAATCTTCTCCACTGTTTCTATCCGTTTCATCACTCACTTCACTCCCTGCTATAGCTTTTTCTTCTTGTTCGGTTTGTTCCTTTTCCGGTACTTCATCTTTCTGCTCTTCACGTTTTGTATCTTCACAATTCATATCTGTTTGAGATTGGCATTGATGCTGTTAGCATTAATACACGAGCAGCAGGTGTCTTGGGAATATCTGGACATTGGGTCTTCTACCATCCACGACATATGTAGTACTGAACGGTGTCGGTGAGTTTATCGTCTGCTGCGAACTTCATCGGCTCTCGTTGTTCCTCGTCCTCGATGCAACGCGAGTCAAGAACTCTAAACATGTTGTCAACTGCCAACTCTGGACGGAATTCATTGACTGGGCGCGGCGTGTGTGCGGGAGTTCGTCAGTAGTGACTTTTCTAATTATCTGGACACTGTTTGTCAACAGGTGAAATTTTTGTTCATAATGACTTTAACAACATTTAAGACAGTTTAGGCTGCGCTTACAAATCGCTACATTAATTGTCTACACACGTACGTAGCCTACGTATGTACCTACATACGTACAAATATACCTATATACATGCATACATATATGCATATGTACATTCACACAAACACACACATACATATACATACAAATATACCTATATACATGCACACATACACATAAAAACACAAACATACACACATACACATTGTTAGAGTCGGCCCACATGGAAGACCCGGATGTAAGGAGTGACTGAAGGATGAGCCGTCTCTTTGGGGGGGCGTAACCCCAGAATCCTTATAAAAAGGAAAGTCTCTTTCAGTTGACTGAGCTTGGCTAGTTAAGATAGGCCGAGTCCTACGTGGCTCTATTTCCTGTTAGTCGCCAAGACTCCGTTTTACGAGCTGATGTAAAGGTCCTCCGTCTGTTGGAGGAACCTGAGAGGTTTTTGTGTTCAAGTTGTTCGCTGATGTGAAGACTTCGACTTTTGTCTTCAAAACAGCCGTCGACGTTCTGTATAATATCAGGTATTTTGTTTATGTGCAAGTGTTTATCTCGCAAGTGTAAATATACATTTTATCTCAACCCAAGCGAGTTTATTTCCTTTTCTTAGGACTAGCACATAACATATGGGCTCGTCCAAACGTTTTCCTTCTTAGAGTGGAAATTTTGAAAAATTTAGTTTCAAAAATTTGAAAAGAGGGAATTTGAAATTGCTTGGGGAGTTATCCGATAGTTCTTTACTAAGGTAAAATGGAAACGTCCGTTGCAGGCAAACCACTTGAACTCGACGACAATTTTATATGTCGGTCGAAGAGTTGCGCCGAGAATTGGAGAAATTGGGACAAGAGAGTAAGGGGTTAACTAAACTACAATTGCGAAAAGCATTGTCAAAATTTGTAACTCCTAAGAAAGCGGAGAAAGAGGAGTGGCGGTTGAAAGTGAAGTCCCAAGAATTGAAAGCTGCTAAGGTGGCACAAGAAGTTGAAATGCAGGCAAGAAAAGAAGAGAGAGAAAGAGAGAGAGTTTGAATTAAGAAAATTAAAACTAGAAGCTGAGGTAGAGGAGAAAGTTACGAGCACAGATGGAAGCTGAAGACAGGAGATTGAGGTTAGAAAGGAAAGCCGCAATGGATTTAGAAGAGAAGAAGTTATTAGCTGGAATGGAAGAACAGAGAAGGCAATATGAATTGGAATTGAAAAGGCTAGAGAGAGGAGTAACAGAGGAACCGGAAGTTCGAAGAGAAGGAGGAATATTTCGTATTGCGTCGGCTGTTAAATTTGTTCCAAAATGAGAGGACACTGACGTCGAACATTATCTCCTTTCTTTTGAAAAAGCTATGTCTATTCATGGGTTCCCTAATGATAAATGGACAGCGTTGCTCCACACGCAACTTACAGGGAAAGCACAGAAAGTTTTTTTCAGAATTATCGATCGAAGATTTTCAAGATTATGATATTTTGAAGCAGGCCTTGCTTAATGCTTATGCACGAGTGCCGGAATTTTATCGAAAAAGATTTCGCTCTTTAACAAAACGATCCGTTGAAACCTATTCTGCGTTTGCGTTTCACCTAAATTTGCCATTTCAAAGATGGTTAGAGGGGGAAAATGCTTTGGACGATCTTGGAAGAGTGTTGGAAGTCTTTAAACTTGAATTCGTGAACTGTTTACCTTTGGAATTGCATAGATGGATAGTAGATAAGAAACTAAGGTCTCTATCCCAAGCTGCGAAATTGGCTGATGAATATGCTGTTTTATATCAACCGTTTCGCGTAGATACAAATGGGGGTTCCAAGGTTGAGGAAAGGCGTGGATTTGTTGGTGGAAAGAATTCATGGAGGCAAGATTCAAATTCGGGCCCTAGTACTGTGGGAAAGAAAAAGGAGTTTCCAAAGGGGTTCAGTTCGCCAGTTAGGTGCGTATACTGTGGAAGGATTGGCCATACGGTTTCAAGTTGCTTTGCATTGAAAGATAGACCAGGAATGGGAAGGGCAGATAATGAAAATACTGTCCCTAAATCTTGTGGGTTGGTGCACACGAGGTCAACAGGGTCGGGTGAGACTTTGGTTGTAGGTGCAAGAACAGGATAGATGAACGTTATTTACCTTTTTGCTCTGACTTAATGTTGCTGGATGGTAATAACGCTAGGCGCTGAGTCGTGCGTTTCGGGAATTACTTAGACCTACGGAATATAAAGACACGGTTGACATTAGATTCATTCAGAGGGTCAGTGGTACGTTAATACAGGTGCCTTTGGTGGAACTGCAGGTAGAAGGTGATAAACTGCACGGGACAATCCTTTGTGGATTAATTCACAAATTGCCAGCGGGTATTAAAGTCCTCATTGGAAATGATTTGGTTGCGCAGGATGTTCCACAGGGTGTGGCTGTTGTTACGCGGGCTCAGGCTATGGCTAGCGGTGACCTAGATGAGACGCGAACAGGTGTGAAAATTGTTGCTTCGGATAAACCGGATAATAGTATTGAAGATTTGGGTATTGAAGGATTGGATAAATTGTGGAAGGATTGCGAAGAGAGACAGTGTGAAGTAGGAACTATTGTTTCACGTGAACAGTTTATAGCTTTGCAAAGGTCGGATAGTACGTTACTTCCGTTGTTTAATTTGGTAAAGTCAGGTAAAGAGCATAATGACCGGAGTGAGTATGAATTGAAGAATGATGTGCTTGTAAGACGATGGCGGGATAGACAGACACCTCAGGATTTGGGTGTTACACAAATTGTTGTACCTTCTGTTTTGAGAACTAAGTTACTTCAGGTGGTCCACGATATTCCTGCTTCAGGGCATTTAGGCACTAAGAAAACTCTGGATCGGTTTTTACGGCATTTCTACTGGCCGGGTGTTTATCAAGAGGTTAGAACTTACTGTCGATCGTGTGATGTTTGCCAACGCTTAGGGAAAGGGTTTCATCAAATTTGTGCGCCCTTAGTGAATTTGCCTGTGATTTCGGAAGCTTTTTCGCGGCTTGCTATCGATATTGTCGGACCATTGCATACTTGTGAGAAATCTAGAAATAGGTTTATTCTAACTGTTGTTGATATGGCCACACACTTTCCTTTAGCGTTTCTGTTAAGGACGCATACGGCAGCTCACGTTGCTAAGGCACTTATTTCTGTGTTTACTATGTTTGGTTTTCCTAAGGAAATTCTATCTGACTGTGGTTCGGATTTTCAATCCGAACTTAATGCAAATTTTCTTGCATGAATGCCAAGTCTTTCAGTTGAAAACTAGTCCGTATCATCCGCAGACCAACGGATGTTGTGAAAGGTTTCATAGGACTTTGAAGGATATGTTGAAGGCTATTGGAGAAGATTTCCCTGGTAACTGGGATAAAATCCTACCATGGGTTTTGTTTGCCTATAGAGAAGTGCCGGTTCAGGGATTGGGTTTTTCCAGGTTCGATTTGGTTTTTGGCAGAGGAGTGAAGGGTCCTTTACAACTGATAAAACAAAATTGGTTGAAAGATGATTTTGTTGATGATTTGTCTAAATCTAATCTGATTGATTTCGTGTTGGATTTACGAGAAAGGATTCGATATTCTATTCAGTTGGCAAATGAAAATGAGTTCGTGGCGAAAGCTAACTCTAAGGCATGGTACGATAAGTCTGCCAAAACTGTTGCTTTTGAAAAGGGTGATAAGGTTTTGCTCTTGTTACCTTTAATTGGAAAACCTTTACAGGCGAAGTATTGTGGACCATATGTGGTCTTGGAAAGGTTGGGTGAGGTCGACTACGTGGTTAGTTCACCAGATAGGCGAAAGAGTCAGAGAATTGTGCACGTCAATTTGATGAAAAAGTACATTGCAAGATCGAATTTTTCTGATATTGGTAACCTCGTGAATAATGTTTTGCTAGTGCAGGTCACTTGTGATGTTGAAAACTTGATTGTTGCAAAATGTCGCTTGGATGATGTCGTTACATCTTATTTAGATTCAATGCAGACTAATGATTTAATGAAGCTTTTGTCTGGTTTTGAGTGTGTATTTAGTGACACTCCGGGAAAGACGACTTTGATAGAGCATCACATCGAGTCGGGATCTCGACCGGTGAGACAAACGGCATACCGTATGAGTCCGGATAAACTGAAGAGGGTGAATGCGGAAATTGATGATCTCCTCAAAGCAGGTGTCATTGAGGAATCTGATAGACCCTGGGCAGCGCCTATAGTTATGGTGCCTAAGGCAGATGGTTCAAGCAGATTGTGTACCGATTTCAGGAAATTGAATGCGATGACAGTACATGATCCTTTTCCTATGCCTAGAGTTGAGGATCTTATAGATAAAGTTGGGAATGCGAAGTATCTATCTAAACTTGATATGACGAAAGGCTATTGGCAAATACCTTTAGATAAGGATTCTATTTTTTCAACCGGATTTGTAACTTCACATGGGCATTTTCAGTGGAAGTTTATGCCGTTTGGTTTGCGAAATGCACCTGCTACTTTTTCACGGTTAATAAGGAAGTCATTTTCTGGTTTGGAAAGTTTTTGTACTGCTTATCTAGATGATACGATAATTTTCAGTAAAACCTGGCGTGATCATTTAATGCATGTACGAAAGGTGTTGGCTGTGATTAAGAAGTCTGGTTTGACTTTAAATGTAAAGAAATGTGTGCTTGCGAATGCGGAAATCGACTTCTTGGGTCACCATATAGGGTTGAATGAGATTCGGCCAAGAACTCAGAAGGTGGAGGTGTTGCTGAACTTCCCAAGCCCAGAAATAAGAAACAAGTACAATCTTTGTTAGGTCTGGCGGGGTATTATCGTCGCTATTTGCCACATTATTCGGAAATTACTTTGCCACTGACTGCTTTATTGAAAAAGAACAGAATGTTTGAATGGTAGGAGGATGCGGAAAGAGCTTTAGTGGAACTTAAATCGAGATTGGTGTCTCGTCCAATTCCAAAGCCACCTGATTTTAACAAACCGTTTTCGATGGCTGTGGGCGCTTCTCATTTTTGTTTGAGAGCCTATCTGTTTCAGATGACTGATGAGATGGAACATCCGGTATGTTACCTCAGCCGGGAACTCAAGGTGCATGAGATCAACTACCCGACGGTGGAGAAAGAGGCCCTCGCTTTGGTGGTGGCCGTGAGAGCATTCAGCGTTTACTTCGGTTCGGCGCCTATCACTGTATTTACGGATCATAGTCCGTTACAGTTTATCAATACAATGGCCAATTCTAATCAAAAGTTGCTTCGCTGGAGTCTGGAATTGCAACAGTACTCCTTGAACATTGTACATCGAACTGGACAGTTTAATCTGTTGCCCGATCTCTTAAGTCGGCCTTCTGTAAATTGATTGTGCTTGGAACTATTGTATAGTGGCTTTGTATTTTTCTATTGTTTTGCGTTGTTTGTATATTCAAGGTACATTCTGTATAGTTAAGTTATTGGTTGTGTATTATTGTTTTTCTTACATTTTGGTTTGTGTTGTGTGGGTTTTTACTATGGTATTTTCTTTGGTCGGAAACCCAAGGATTTCCTCTCTTCCTGGTGTGGGGTATGTTAGAGTCGGCCCACATGGAAGACCCGGATGTAAGGAGTGACTGAAGGATGAGCCGTCTCTTTGGGGGGCGTAACCCCAGAATCCTTATAAAAAGGGAAAGTCTCTTTCAGTTGATTGAGCTTGGCTAGTTAAGATAGGCTGAGTCCTACGTGGCTCTATTTCCTGTTAGTCGCCAAGACTCCGTTTTACGAGCTGATGTAAAGGTCCTCCGTCTGTTGGAGGAACCTGAGAGGTTTTTGTGTTCAAGTTGTTCGCTGATGTGAAGACTTCGACTTTTGGCTTCAAAAAAGCCATCGACGTTCTGTCTGATGTCAGGTATTTTGTTTATGTGCTATAACCTCTTGCAAGTGTAAATATACATTTTATCTCAACCCAAGCGAGTTTATTTCCTTTTCTTAGGACTAGCACATAACAACATACATATACGTACATACACATATACTTACATACAAGATTTCCGATGATTCCGTATGTCTTTAACTAGCAAGATAGAACATATTCTTACATGCGTGAAAGAATGCTTATGCGTGAGCTGAAAGTGATTTGCAGAAAATTTGCAACAGTTTGAAGTTAAAGTGATATTGTAGATAATTTCTAGAATGTACCCTCTAGCTAACCCAGCTAGAAATCAGCACACTGTCGGAAAAGATCAGACGGCTCGGGTATCAGGGAGAGGACAGGCCACTCGCCATCTTATGCCAAGGCTAAGAAAGTTAAATCGATAACATTTCATACTCATATCTGCCCCTCAGGGCGAGCTTAGGAGACCGCTCTTCTAACTTACTCACCTCCGAAAGTTTTAATGTCTGTGTGGAAAACCGTACATAAACTTTCCTGTCGCGATCATGCCAATGATCACGTAAGCCATTGCACAACTGATGTTGCTCTTCACATTGGAGTAGTTCTGCCGTGACCAAGTACTTTCTGGCCCGATTTGTTTAAACAAATAGCTTTGAGCTCGTGTTTTTCGTCCTCAGAAGAAAATTGCCTGGAAAACTGTGACGACTTTGTACACAGCTAAGACGACGGCTTCTTCAAAGAATATTTATGACAAGCTGATTCAAAAGAGCGTATGCCGTAAAACTGAAAAGAACACAGTAAACCAATTATGTCGCTATTTCGACGTGAATAATTTATCTTAGATTACTTGACAACTGAGAACAGTTGTGTTATGCATGAGAAGAACAGTCTCTTTAAGTTTACTGAGAGTGGGTGTGGAGAGTTAACGACTTCAGTTTCCTAGTCACGGTATATTAAGGCGGGTGGCCAGTCCCATCCTTCGCCGACTAATTTCCAACTGACAGTGTACAGCTGCTGTGCTCATTTTACAGCTGATCCAACGAATTCATATGGCTGCATTGATGATGCTAGAAGAGTAAAATGGTTCGGGCAAGGGAGAATTTTGATCAGTATCAAATTCTAGCGAAGGTAGAAGTACTATAAATATTAACAAAATGACAACCTAGGATTGAAAGTCTGTGCGTAACAATAACTATACATTGTTCTTGAAAAGCAATGTCTAACCATATAACTCAATAATGCTTTAAAACTTGTAAACTTATCAGGCCTATAGGTTTTTTGTGTATAACTCACAACTGCTTGCTTGCTTAATCGCTCGTGCTTTTTAAATCCGTTTTGCTGTTTTTCAATGACCACTTGGCATGGTGTACCTTGTGTAGGCATAGAAATACCGACTTTCGCAACAAGCGTGGGCTTGCCGCTCGGGTATATTGTTTTGCCCTTTCCGAATAAATTAAGTCGATTTGTTTACAATTCAAATCGACAACGAACAGTTAAAATTTGCGAAAGGAAATCAGGCGAATAAGTAAACGTGACTTGACTTCACTCGCATGTTGTTGATGATCATCGTTGGTGGCCGAAATGTATTGACTGGGTATCTGCTTATAGAAATTGGCTGGTCATAAGAATCAGCATACGTGTCCATGCAACTAGGCTACGCCTAGATATCCATATGTAATTGTGTGCTTTTATACGAGTAGTACTGTTTTTGTAGGCTACATGAATATATATTTGTATGTATATATGAAATACTGTTTCCATAATGTATGTGTTTATCTAGGCATTTATATAGCGCCATTATACATCATAAAACAGTTTTCTTGAATAAGCTGGTGCCCTGCGCTTTGCTTTAAACTAGCAATTTAGAAATTCTCGGGATTACGATTACAACGTGAGACTGTTGAAGTAGACGAATCAGGAACAACGATGTGGAATTTGTGTATGACTCATCTGAGAATTTTATATATATAGCAGATTCCGACACAAACAGAGTGGTTTTGTCTGCAGTCAGAAGTCAGTAGCATGTTGACTTTCCTGACATAATCGTAAAGATGTGAACAGGCATGACTGGGAAAACAGGTTTAGAATTTATGGACCTAATTTCTCATTGTTCGCGAGGAGTATAAATTGCACGAACTCTCACACAGTACAAGACCCTCGTCAACACAACAGACACATCGGGCAAGTATCTCGTTTCTTCTACAGAGGACCACTTCAGATTATGCGACCGAATATGTCAGAAGAAAAGCAGACGACGGATTCACCGACGTTCGTCATCGCATCTACGGAGGTAAATTGGTCTCCACTGCAAAAGTTAACGTCCTCAGTTACTTTCGCTAAAGTTACAGATATTTCGCAGTTTTAAGTGATCGCTAATGGCGTAACAGAAACAATTAAATGTCAAAACTGTTGATGTTTCACTAGTACAAGTTTATCGGTAGATCCTTGAATAGATGCTTCACAATGGCGCTTATAAATTGTCTGAATGAATAATTGAAAGTAAGTAAACTGATATGTTATTATTTCAATGTTTCGTGTTGAAATTGTTTGGTTTTTAAAGGCACTTCCTTCGAGTGATTCTCCAAAACGGCGTCCCTACAAGAAGTATGTGATCATTGCAGTGAGCGCCATCTTGGCTGTAGCCATCATCCTTACTGCAATCCTGGTGGGAATGTATTTTTTTACTGAAGCACAGAAGGAAATTATAAAGGTGAGCGAATTGGAAGTAGTTAAATGCTCGATGCATGAGTGGGTCTCAGGCATTTCTCTTGAAGAGATTCTATTGAAACGTGCATTTACGTGCATTAAGTGCATTAGCTATTTACTATTTAGCGAAATTGCATCGCATAAAGATTTGTAAATGATGCCAATATTTGTCCGCCGACCTCTCTCAGTGGTGACTCTATAAAGGTTATTCGTTTCGCTGTTGATGATTTTATCATTGGCTGGGCACAAACGGTATATGATAAAGGAATGGTATCATAATCTAATTCTAGGCAAATCTGATGCACATAATTAAACTTACACTAAATCAATTTATTCGATGCATGGGACATTCATAATTATTCTAATAAAAGAATAATTTGATTTTCCGACAATAACATACTTTCCTTGTGCATCTCTTAGTTCTCATACAATCGGGACCAGAACAGGAAAGAAGAGGTGACGAGCGATTCAAATGCAAACGTTGTCCAATACCATGTCCGCAGCGACGAATACGAAATGTGGGTTGTTGACGACTTCAACCGAGTCAGTACAGGAGTTCCAATTCAAAATAGACTTACAAACCGTAACTGTATGAATATGTGTATGTATGTATGTATGTATATGTGTGTTTTCATGTATGTTTGTATGCAGATATCTCCTTCTCTACTGCGGTCCGGGATCTCGGGGTTGTACTGGATCAGGAGCTCTCCCTGTCTGCTCATGATAACAGCGTCTCTCGGTCTTGTTTTTACCATCTTCGTCAGCTCCGTACCATTCGCCGTACTCTTTCCTTTCACGCTGTCTCCACGCTGGTCCATGCCCTCATTTGCACCAGGGTTGACTTTGGGAACGCCATCTTTACCGGCCTATCGCTTGCCAACACTGCTAAGCTACAATCTGTGCTCAACTCTGCTGCTCGTCTCATAGGGGGCATTCAAAAGTATGGCCACATCTCGTCTTATATTCGTGACACTCTTCACTGGCTCCCCGTCCAGCAGCGTGTCCACTTTAGGACCCTCTTCCTCATGCGCAATTGTGTTCTTGGCTCTGCTCCCCTTTACCTCATGGACTTCTGCACTTTGGTCTCCTCGTTGCCGGGCCGTAGCAAACTTCGCTCGGCCACTCAAGATCTCCTGTTTGTCCCTCGCATGCGTACCGCTGCAGCCCAGTCCAGAAGCTTTGCCTACGTTGGTCTCACTTGCTGGAATCGTCTCCCTCGAGTATTGCGACTTGAGCTCCTTTCTCTCTCCCCTCTCAGTGTTCCGCAGGCGCCTGAAGACTGTACTGTTGAACAGTGATTTTACTTTTTCGGGTCGGAAGCACCTCTGTTGAGTTTATCCTCTAAGAGGCGCTTTATAAATCTCTAATTACAATTACAATTACAATTGCATGCATGTATGTGTTTATATCCACGGGGCACAGTAGCCGATTGGAGAGAGCGTTCGGCTGCAACGCGGAGAATATGGGTTCGATCCTCCTCTGAGGCGGTTATTGTCTACAGATCTTGAGCAGGTCATTCACTCACTACATTATGCTTAGTCATTAGATTGTGGCACTTAATAAATGCAGAATAACAATAGTATGTATGCGTGTATATATGTTTGCATGTATGTATGTATCTAGGCTTTAAACGTTGATATACGTACATACAAACTTACATACATATTTGGATACATATGCACGTAAATAAATACAAACATGCATGGGCGCATTATTATATATAATCACAGATAAATACATACGAACATACATACAAGCACACATGCACACATACTAACCTACTTGCTTACCTGATTACCTTTTACTTACTTGTTTACGTTCAGATTTCTAATTGCATTTGCAATTACGATTATGACTGTGTTTCACAATTATAATTGCAATTACTTATTACTTTTTTACTAACTCGAACAGCGACGCTGATCATGCACTGCTGTGTTCTGGTTTTCCCAGATGCTTCATACGGCTTATTATTCGCTTCCCCATGCAGTGTATCTATGTCTTCCGCCTTTTCCTATCCATTCTCCCGTTTGGCAAAACAACTGTAAGCAGAGGCAATCTTATAGTTAGTGGCTTTGGTGTGCATTACTGTAACCACAGTATTCTGCATACATGTATTGACATATACCTCTGCTCTTTGCCTAGGTCTTATTCTGTTGCCTTTAAAACCTGTTAAAAGAACAGTGCTGCTGGCAGTGCTCTCGCAATTTAGGATGAAACAGGTGTGGCATCGTCGGGTGTGTTGTAACGGTAGCTATTAGTTTGAGGTATTTCGATGCATTGTATTATTGTATCCATCACAGGATATTCAAGTGATGAAAATACATACAGCATCTGGTACTAACTGCTTCGTGGCTCCTCTTAACAGAACTACAGCCACTGATCCATCGAAAGTCAGTGCTCCATCCGATCTTGATGCAACGGTACGTACTGCAAAAAAGAACAAGTTATCACGATTCATCAGTAAAATTTAAGCTGCAAATATTTTAACTGCATTTCGTATCTAATTTGATCTCAGTTCTCTATCAACCAAGCCTCTCTAGTTCTAAATTAAACTCTGCAATTAGCGATTGAACACTCGATTGCAATCAGAGTTAATGTTCGATCAGCCCAGAAATCGCAGAGCTGTTTGTATAATCTGCCAGCATCACTTAATGTGTTAAATTTCATCGCACAAAAGGCCAGTGGGATAGAATATAATTTTACTTTACCGTCTAATAATTTGTGGGGAACTGTGAAAGTATTCAAACCATCCAACTCACAAATATTATAATCTATACAAAATCCCGAATTTCTTTAACTAATTAGCCCGAGTGTAATTAACACTGATGGAGAAAGTCAAAAATTTGTTTCATTTTACATTTAATACTACAGTAAATCTGCCGTATATCAAGCTATTACTAAATATTTGAACGCGCATCGGAGGTGATACATATAGCCTGTTAGTTTTAGCATTAATTTATATGTTGAAATGTTCTAAATCGTATGTTATGCTACTTGACACCTCAATACGCACATCTTTAGTATTAAACATCTTACTCCAAAATGAGGAAATTAGAACTAGTGCAGCAAGTATTTAAAATTAAAAGTTCAGATCCCGAATCCCCTGAACCATAAAATATTATGTTGATTACTAAATACTTGGTTTAAATAGAAATTCCCGGGAATCCGACTTGATATCGTTACACTGGTTTGCATTGCCTGATACTTTTGCCCAAAACCTCATATAATTGCGCTTGATGACGAAGTTCATCAACTTCTGTTGACCGCGATTAAGACGCATATGTCTTTGCTGGAGTCGATTGTTAGACCTGAGTCTCAGAACCTCCCGTTGATCGCGTCTTAGAGAAATGGCAGTGAAGATGATGACAGTTCTGTCTAACTCTGATCAGACTGATCGTGAGACCGCGATCATCTGAAGCCAATAAGACCTTGGTTGCACATGTCAGGACCAAGAGGTGGGCAGGTCCCACTTACTTACGAAATTTCTTATACAAAGGGCAGGATGACAGTCTAAGGGAAGAATCGAAGTTATGGCGGTATGAAAATACGCAACGAGAAGAAGAAACGTGTGAAAATTTATTTTATTGACTTATTTCTGAACTCTGACTGCGGCTAGCTCGCGACAGCACAGATGGTCCAAGGATCCGATAAAGTCGACTTTTTCATTAGCCACTTTGATCCGCATATCATCCTTCTTCAACGGAGAAAGAGTGCGATCACAATGACGACGATCATTTATAGCTTAGCTTGCTCTTTGTATCATGCATCCATCGCGTGCAATAGATCAACACCCGGGTTTCGGCTCAGTCCTTACAGCTACCATAGGCAAATTTCCATCAAACAGCTTCGAGGGTCTTTTTGCTGTCCTGCTGTCCGAAGTGGTTCTGTAAGTCAACAGCGCCAAAGATGTCATCTTGCTTCAAACTTCTTTTAGCCTCGGCAATATCCGCATATCCATTCGACTGGGCAGATTATAGTCTTGAGGTTACGTCGCTGAACACAAAGCAGCTGGAGAAATCTTTAAAATTATACGAATTAAACGCGGGTCCGTTGTCAGTAATGATGAATTCAGGCATTCCAAACGAGCGGAAAAGCGCTTAAATTTATCGATCACTATGTTACCATCGATTTTTGTTGGCTCATGATCACCTTAAATTTATCCAAAGAAATATATAAGTTTGTGCCTGCTTCCTTTCCGCCGGAATTTCGATGAGGGAGGACAAAACCGACAGGCTGCCCGTAAATAACCTCTTGTCTCACACCGGTAGCAATCCTTAGGCCCATTCATCGCGGGCCAGTATTCATTTTCATTTTGTCTGTCACAGCGTTGGTTTGATGGAGGCTCCTTTCTGCGGCCACCACCCGACGCTCTTTAATTTTGTCGTACTTGTAAGCATCAACGTGGACTACTGACTGTCCCTCGTATGCGCACTGCTGCAGCACAGTCCACGGAAGCTTGGCGTATGTTGCACCTACCAGATGAAATAGTCTTTCCCGAAAGCTAGAGCTCGAGCTCTTCAGTTTGTTCCTTTCGCAGTTTCGCAAGCGCCTGAAGTCTGTATTATTTGATAGTGGTCTAACTAGTCCGGGTCGGGAGCGCCTCTGATGAATTTATTCTTTAAGTGGCTCTTTACAAGTCTCAGATTACGATTAAAATTACAATGTGCCATCCTTCATTGTTCGAGCCCTTCCAAATGTGCAGACACAACAGGTGCAACGTACACCACAATACAGGCTACTTCGGGGCTTCTTGATTATGCTGTAAAGAATGACAAGAGATAAAGTAATTGAGGGGCCCGCCCTCTTGTCCCAGCGATGCCATCACATCTTTTCCTTTCACATATACTCTAAGCAATCGCAGTTTGGACGCTGCTGTTTATAGGCTTTTGCAGCGTAAGTTATATGTAGCCATGACTTTTCATAAACACTTTATGGAAAACACAGTACATTTCAATGTATCTATCATAATTTCAATTATTCAGAAACGGAATACAACTTACAGCGTGACCTATAATTCTGCTGACACTCCAATCCAAGATTCTTCGTTCCTTTGCAAGACTGCAAGAGAAACCTGCAAAGGAATTTCAACTTATTGGGTTTATCCAAGTTGCGACTTCCCAGAAGGTTAGATTCTCTATGCTTAATTTCTAACCAAGTTATAAATATGCTACACATCGTCGCATGTGCGTAGAAAATTTAGTTAGATTAAGTTTTAAAGTTTAAAGCTCCTACGTTGAAATTAGCTAAGTAGTCTGTGCTTATTACCTATCCCTTTAACCAGAAAACAGATCATTCAATAAACGATCAATTGCTGTGTATTGCATGAAAGCAAAATTGAGCCTTCGGGTCTGCGAAGACTTCCCAAAGATTTTAACATCATTGTCCTATTCTGTAATTCTCTCCGTTCTTGAATGTCATTCACACCTAAGACACTTAGAAAACGTCTGTTTCAACTGTTTAACCCACCTCAACCTGACCTGAGTTTTTGAGCTATTGAATGTAGTCGCTTCACTTTAAGCGACTACTGATTAATGCCTCGTGCATTATGATAACAGCGCAGTAGAACTTGTCAGACTAAGTTATGTTATCTTAGATTACATTCTCCAGCAGGTGAAACTTATTTTTCGCTGCATTGACTTCGATTATGGCGACTTAGAGTATACAGGTGCTTCGATTATCTTAATATTTTCTGCGGCGCACATACGTACTTATGCATACATGCGTACTTGCGTGAGTTCATGCATGCGTTGCATGTAAGCAGATAGGTAGGTATTCAGACACTTAATATAGTGCTTCTTAGTAGGGCTCCCTCATGGAATCTGAGATTTTCCGGTCTATGCGGCATATTTATTTATTTATTTATTAAAGCACTTACAACGCGCGCAATATCAGTGCACCTGAATCGGAGGCGCTGTTGTTTGTTCGCTAGAGATCATGCAAAAAGCCAGGGTAAAGTAGTGAGTCATAACACGTGATTTAAACGAATATAGCGAGTTTGCAGTTCGGATATCTTGTGGTAGACGATTCCAAATATAAGTCAGAGACTCGAAGCTTTCCAAAAGCGAACCAATCTACCTTGATAGGTCGACCAATTCAAAGTGGCGTCCCACTTCGGTGATGTTCGTTAAAATACAAAAACGCAAACAATCAAATCAAGCAAAGCAGACTTAAGAAATGTTATGAATCGCAGACTCGGGCACAAAAGAAATCCGAAAATACAAAAAAAATTATCAGCAAATTCCGCACATGACAAACTAATGAATAAAACTGCGCAAGAATCATATGCAACTGCCATCTTGGCCGCCGGATTTCTAACAATAATATTGGCCAGTTACAGTACCCTCAAAATCTGGCTCTTTGCATTGGTGTTTAAAGTCCAGTGTACATGTAAGATTCAGCCTATAGAGGACGGTATAGAAGGAGGTTTCGTTAAACTTCTGAGCACACTTATGATAACCGAATACTTATTACAATAAAATTCCCAACACGATCACAAGTTTTAAAAATTATAACTATCGTTCTCTTGTGACTCGTGTTTATTGTTTATTCTGCAACAGTGGTTCGAATCGAAGGCATTTATGTGAAACTGACATTTGGTGTTGTTATTTAATGAGTAACGAAATATATAACCGTATTCAATCATTTATCATGTAACTAAAGACCTTTAATTAGACTGGCTGTCACGATTGCATTTCAACGGGAGAGCCACAAAACAGTTTTTGATTGCAAGTAGCGCAGGAGGTTAATTTTCACGCACGAGTAAAATTGCGAAAGATGAGCGATTTTCTTAGCTGACATTTCTAAAACTGCAGGCTTGTTTTGTTTAATCAGACTTGAGCGGAAGAAGAAACAAACGATGGTGGCGTATCTGTCTCGAGTTCGAGTTTAGCTGGATTTCTGGCTCAGTCTGCGTAAAGTGGGGATAACTCATTTGAGTTCAACCAACGTTAGTATCGAATGTCCTATGCTTCAAAGTTATCAAGTATAAAACCACTAAGCGCTATGTTAACATTTCTGTATGAATTTGTGTGCACTGAACATTTTTGCAATAATAAAATATGCCTACATTGCTTAAGTGCAAATGCGTATTTGTTATGAAATTTATAACTAAATGGTTTCTAGGTTATGGGTTTTCTCTACATTTATTAAAACTCTGTTACTTCGTAGCGTTGTTCTGAATGATTGTCGAATGATTAATATGCAAACAATGTTTTTAGAAGATATTTTGTTAGTTTATTCTCTTAACTAAATCTTGAGTATAAGTAAGTAAGCTTTTATTAATGTCAGACAAACGCTAACATTTTACAAAATACACAGTTGATGTAGTTAACTGTAATTGTTAGTCAGGAAAAGCCCAAAACAGCCCGTCTATAGCAGCTACTATGAGCCCTTTGACACTCGCTTTCATGATGGTATACATGTCGAAGAACGGCAGGTTCATCGGTAGATGACCGATGTTCGCAAAGATGAGGCCGAGTTTGAAAAATTGTGGCGTTCTCGGTCGGGCTAACTGTTCATTGGGTGGGGGTACCTCTAGCCCAGTTCTACGCTCAGAGCCACCCGCCTCACTGCCCCTTGTATTTTCACTGTAAACTGGTCTTTCCGTATCATCTCTGCCAATAGTCTGTTCTCTCCAAGGAAGGTCTAGGATGAGCCGCTTCCTTAAGGGAGTCAACACTGTAACTCTCGGTCTCTGGATCCGACTCTGCTTCTTCCGCGGTCGCCGGATGAGCAACGTCCTGAAGATGGCCTTGACTCAGAACAGGGTTCTTTCCTTTACCGGCAATAGTCGTTCCCTTTCTGCGTGAGGACTTTCTCGTAACCACCATTCTACTTCTTGTAACTATCCCCGCTACCGCCAACATTCTGAGACACCAGTCGGTTTCTTGGTTCCTGGACCAAGGAAGTCTTGCGACGAGCCTCTGCGTCTTTCCGCCAGAGGCACATGGATATCGGGCGACGCATCTCTCCACTATCTGTCTCTCGCTCCATCTCCGGGTGCTTCCGAGGACTTCCGGAGTAAGTTTCCATGTCAAGTCTCTGTATTGGCAATTATTTTATCGGGCAACACTGCTTCAGGGGATAGGATACCCCTATGGAACACTCAAGAGAAGGTCCCCTCTCTAACCTTCTATAAAACACACCGACCTTCGTACCGACCTACGCACGAGGGGCCCTTCCCCGCACTTCAGTCAGTCCTCTGATCAGTGTGTGGCGACAAGCATATAGAGGAGTCGGTATCTTCCGTGTCGACTCCGGTATTATCGGGGAACCGAACCAGGCTATGATGTACCGGGTATTTTCTTGGTCTGCGTTAGTTTCCGGTCTCTTACGTACCGGTCTTTTCTTGGTCTGCGTTAGGATCCGGTCTCTTACATACCGGGTCTTTACTTGGTCTGCGTTTGGATCCGGTCTCTTACGTACCGGGACTTTACTTGGTCTGCGTTATGATCCGCGAGTCTTCCTCTTATCTCCGCCGTCTGAATTTCGACAGGGAGAACCGCGGCTGCGTCTTTCCCCGAGTTTCGCACAATCCGTTATCTTCCAATTATCGTGACTAACTCAGACCGTCTCACGACTTCATAACAAGGTGGGCCCGAGGCCTGCTGGACCAACGGAGCCAGTCAGAAATCAGACAGATTGGTTTGTTTCGGTTTCGACCTCTTCAGGAGCGCACGGACCAGTTTTCCATACGGCACGGGTTTTCTCATACGGCAAATGCTGCACCCCTTGGGTTCACACAGACCTGTTTACTCGTCTTTCCCCGGGCTTCGCCCAGCCTCCGTCTCCCAACTATCGTGACTTACTCAGACCGTCTCACGACTTCATAACAAGGTGGGCCCGAGGCCTGCTGGACCAACGGAGCCAGTCAGAAATCAGACAGATTGGTTTGTTTCGGTTTCGACCTCTTCAGGAGCGCACGGACCAGTTTTCCATACGGCACGGGTTTTCTCATACGGCAAATGCTGCACCCCTTGGGTTCACACAGACCTGTTTACTCGTCTTTCCCCGGGCTTCGCCCAGCCTCCGTCTCCCAACTATCGTGACTTACTCAGACCGTCTCGCGACTTCCTAACAGGGTGGGCCCGAGCCCTGCTGGACCAACGGAGCTAGTCAGAAATCAGACAGATTGGTTCGTAACGGCTGCGACGTTCTCGGGAGCGCACTGATCAGATTTTTCTCTTACGCGGTCAAAGGGGTAGCTTCCGCAACTTTTCCACTTGTTTTACACAGACCTGTATTTATTTCTTACGAACGGGATCTTTCCCCGGGTTCTGTCCAACCTCAATGTCCACCGTCGTGACTCAGACCGCCTCGCGATCTACGGTAGAGTGGGCCCTCGCTCTAACCGGATAGGCGCCGTCAGCCCGAAACCAGACAGTGTTTGTCTCGATCGTCCCGCCGAGAGCGCACAGATTAGTCTTTTCCCCGGACTCTCTCGTCCGTATACTTGTATCGTAACCGGGACCGTATCGAACACGGGCTTCTCCGGACGTCACCCTCGTCCGTATATATGTATTTGTATACGCTATGAATTCGCTCACAGAACGATATCAACACACTGTAACTTGTATATGTGAAGGCACGCAACCATCCTTCACGACATAGGCATCGCAGCACACGACACCTCTTATTCAAACCCCTTTTTCCTGCCCTACGCCGGGTTGCTTATATACTGGCACGCTGGATAATTCGTAAATAAAGGTGCCTAAATGTGCCCGATTACGTGCCATAAAACAAACATTTAGGGACCTATAAATTAAAACAATTTTATGCGTTATATTACTAAAAATAAACTAAAAACTTTGCTCAGCCTAATTAGTAAACTATTATCAGATTAAACTTAAATTTAATACAAATTAATTTTAAAAAATCCTATGCAGCTTAGCAGGCCGACCGTACACGCAAGCGCAGAACTTAATGGCTACCTAAAGCGGGTCATAGATACTTCCGCCTCTTACCCAACAGGCTTGCCTTGTGGCCGATCCGCCACAAAATCATGTCCGATATCAGAAGACTGTCGCCAACAGTAATGCCTCGATATTTTTGGCCACAGACGGCGTTTTGATGGCATCTTGACAGTCCAAGTTGTAGGCTTACGGATGAAGTACGTGGAAATCCCTGGTCGCTCGTTGTTGGTGCATCTAAAACATGGCGGCGGCCACGTGATGATGATCGTCGGCATCGATGAAATTATCCAAAACCAGTAAAATCCACACAGTTGACTCAATAGGCACAACAGAAGCGGACTCGGAAGCAAAATATCTCAGAATTCATGATATCTTTCCAAACAAACGGCACATATCCCGACAAAAATACATTTCTTCGGGATTAAAATTGGTCGCGACCGGATGTGCCCCCAGCGAGACCTGTCTACCATTTGGTAGGTTTCTAAAGCAATAAAGCCTGCTTACTTAACCAAATTATTTCCAGCGTATATACATGTAAATCAAGCTTAACTTGCTCTATTTCCGTCAGGACCTTCAGTAGATAATGGAACGCTTCATAAATTTGTAACAACTTTGTGGAAGTTTGACGCAGGCGATGTGTGATTGATTATTTTACCTGCAAAAACATTTTTCTGTTATGATCGTGAAATATATGTAAAATACAAATGTTATAAAAGTAATGTGTAACACACTTTGTTTTTTGTTCCTATTGAAAATTTGACTTCTAAAACGCACCTTAGGAGTAAACTAATGAGTATTACCAGAGGGTTTCAAATCAACACCCCGGCCTCAAGTTTTTACCAGTACTGAGGAGCTTGACTTTTGACCTTGGGTTGAACATTCCAAACAGGTTGGAGATATCTAGACCCAAAACAAACTATTTTTCTTAGGCAATGCACTGGGGATTTTGTAGAGCTACTAGTAGGCCTGGACTCATTACATGCAGCTTCTGCTGTGGGTTCAACCAAAGAAAACCGAAGAAACATTTTGTCATTCTTTCAGCAGCGCGGTCGATAGTAGGCTTAAACCCGATCCCGGGTCGATTTCTTATCACGTCTGGGGTGAGATTTGGCCTAAGGATCGAACCTCCTACAGTTCTTAGCAAATCCGACCACATGAAAGAATGAAGGGCTGAATGAGCATCAAGTGTAAGTGTAACTTTGCAATTGTAATTTAAAATTTATGAAGTGCCTCTTAGAGAATAAACTCAACAGAAGCGCTCGCGACCCAAACAAGTAAAATCACTGTTAAACAGTACAGTCTTCATGCGCCTGCGAAACCCTAAGAGGGGAAGAGAGAGGAGTTCGAGTCGCAGATCTCGAGAGAGACGGTTCCAGCAGGTGGGACCGACCGGCGCAAAGCCCGGTCTTGAAGCTGCGAAACCTGTGCAAAAAAACTGTTCAAAACTCTAAGTAAGGTTGCTGTGTGTTCTTTTTCATTAACTAATATACACCATCTGATATGTTATTTCTTATGCAGTAACCGTTAGCCACATACAACTCTGAATCTTTCTCTTTCATGATCTTCTACCATAGTTTCAGTGATTCACCCTGATTTTGTTGTTCCGCATTGGCTTAATTCCGCCAACGACCTGCCAGAGATGCCTGAGCGAGATCACCTGGGACAAACTGCAGCAGCGCCTTCCAAGTTTCTAGTGTAGGCTCTTCAACTCCTGGCTTCAGATGTTCTGCAGAATCTCATCAAGGCCTGCAGCAGAGGAGACGTGCTCCTCTAGCAATGTAGGTGCGCTTCCGACTACGATGGGCAAACCCACTCTTGAATCTACGAAACTTGTTTATCAGCGTCACCATGGCTAAAGTTGAGCTTTGGCACGCTGTCTCTCCATCTGACTTTAGGATCTTGACCTGGAACCGAGCCCTTTTGCCTATCGGTTTGTTTTGATTGAGCGCCTGCGAATAAGCTGATCCCACGACGTGGCTTTCGTTGGGCGCTGTAGATACCTCGGAATTACGATTACGATTACGAGCTTAGAGAATTCCAAGCGGACTTGTGCCGTGGAAGTGACGTTCACTGGCGTTGTTATGCGCGGTCAGGGGTGGGAGTGCCAGGACACGGGTTATTCCGCGGTCGACGAAGATGGGCTGTCCCGTCAAATGTAGTTGCTTTGTGGCTAAATAATGGATAGAAATGCAATTCCTTTACCAGCCCGTTTTAAAGGCATACTAAATACGGGGTATACGGATCGCATAGGTGTTAACTAACTCTGAAAACATCAATTAACATCTCCAGCACAGAATGCATACTTTAAAAGGGTTAAAGGGGTCTTACTGGTGTGTTTACAGCTCCCTAAATAGCATGCAAGACAGGTGGAAAAATGGCAGTTTTGCAAGGAAAGCAACACAAAGAAACCATATCAAAATCAAAAGAGAGATATCTGGATGTTAACGATCAAACAAAACACAAAAACACAAGCAAAACATCCAGAAAAGCTCAGAGGAGCACGAAAAACGCTTAACTCAAGAGGACTAAAATTAATAAGGCTGTAAACCCGTGGACGATACCATTCCAGAGAATATTTTTGTTTCTGTTGTTGTTATTATTATTATTATTATTATTATTATTATTATTATTATTATTGTCGTCGTTGTTCTAATATTTATTGCTGCTATTATTGTTAAAGGCTTTTAATTAATAAAGAACTGGATCATTTTCCACGCAAAAAAACTATGACTTATATTGAGGCATACACTGGCAACAAAACTGACTTATATGCGACAATTATATGTTATATTTTCTTATTCCTGTAAAATTGCCATACTTAATATAAACAAAATGGCTTTGGTACGCAAAAGCTTATCCAAAGACGACCAAAGACCCATTTGGTGTAGCCACTCGGACAATTTGTAATCTAATTTAATCTGGAAATTTATTATGGTAATACGCCAAGCGTCAGTCGAAAGTCGCTTCTAAGTAAAACCATATCTCATAATCGAAGTCCTTTGGACAGAACGAGTCGAAGTTCATGAGGTCACGGAGACCGGAAGACAGGCTACGTAGAATGGGAAAGGTAGGGGCATTTTGTGACACTATGGAGGCATTTAATCGGGCAGCACTTGGTACTGTTGAAATTCTCTGACAGATGCTTTGAATTTTAATAATGCTAATCGGGGTTAGTACTTGTGGTCTGTGAGTTACCCTCACTGATGATCACTCAGCCCTTCATTCTTTCACGTGATCGGATTTGCCAAGAAGTTTAGGAAGTTCGATCCCTTGGCCAAATCTCACCCCAGCCATGATTAAAAAGCAACCCTGAGTCGGTTTCAATCCTACCACCTCCTGTGTCCTTGAAAGAATGACAAACAGTTTTTTCTCAATTTTCATTTTCAACTCACTGCAGCAAATACATATAATCAACGTAGTCCTACATTTTCAGCTGACCCTCAAAAACGCAACTGCATTGCCTACGGACAATACCTGGGTCCAGGTCTAGATATTCCCAGTCTCTTTGGAATCTCGATCCTGATCAAAAAGTTCAAACCAAGGCGTTGATTTAAAACTCTCTGAGCATGTGAAGACAGTGAGAAGAACATACTTTTATAAATTCGCCAGATACGCAGTATACGTCGTTCGCTCGCTCTATGTCAGCTTCTAATATGATGCACACATATATATGTACTACGGTCGACTATGGCCATTTAAGCAGATCTCACTCTCTTTCGTATTAGTCAACTCCAATCTGTTTCAAACGCTGCGGGGCGGTTATTCGATAGGATTTCAGAGTTCATTCATATTACTACTTATATACGGGATGAGCTGCATTGATTGCCATGCGAAGGGGCATTCAGTTCAAAATCCTGTTGCTGCAATGCAACATGGTAGCTTCGCCGTGGTTGGTTCTTCACTCTGGAACAGTCTGCCATGCCACCTACGACACGAACTCTTTGATTTTCTCAGCTTCAGTTCCGCCAGCGATTAAAGACCATTCTATTTGATTGTGGTCTTTTGTTATCAGCACTTCTGATTAGCTATCTTGAAGAGTTGCTATACAAATATGCAGTTACAATTACTTTTACGATTTCCCATTAGTTCACTCACAAAGTACATTTTAGGTAAAATTTATCAACAGGAACAAGAAAGCAAAGTGTGTTAACATAACCTTTATATCAGTTGTATTTAAATGAGAGCCATACATATATTTCCAGATCATAAATGTTAAATGTTTTTGCAGGTAAATTACCAAATCATATACCGCCTGTGTCATACTTCCACAATACTCTTACAAAGTTGTGAAGCATTTCAGCATCGACTGAAAGTAATGACGAAAATGGAACATGTTAGGCTGGATTTACATGTATATACACTAGAAACAATTTGGTTAACTAAGTAGGCATTATTGCTACATAAAATTGCAATATGCAAATTCAAGAGTAAACTAACAAAATACCTTCGAAAAACAGTGTTTCGGTATTAACCATTCGACAATTAATCACTCACAACAAAGCTACGAAGTTACAGAGTTTTAATAAATGTAGAGAAAACCCATAACCTAGAAAACAGTTAGTTATAAATTTCATAATAGATCCGTGTATGAGCTTAAGCAGTGTAAGCTTATGTTATTATTACAAAAATGTATAGAGCGCACAAAACCACACAGAAATGCGATTTTATACTTCACAATTTTGAAGCATAGAACATTTGGGAAGAACATTGGTTGAACTCAAATGAGTTACCAGAACCGCCACTTTATGCAGATTTTGCCACGAAAGATGAGCCATTTGAACTTGAGACATACAGCCCCTTTGTAATAAAAAGTAATGAAAAGTAATTCAGTAATTAAAATTCGAACAACGGTTGTCGATTTTGATGCCTACATACTCACGCGACAGTCCCATCTAAATTAGGTTAATGTTATTCTATTTCTAAACTGCTCTTATTGGCTAAAATTATCTTTTGTCGGCGAGACCATGTGTGGTCTATGTATTGGAATCGCGGTGCAATTATTTGTTTACTGCCTTGCGTTGTATTCCCGAAGAAGAACTTTCAGTGACAAGACGAGAAATATATGTGGTTTTTCCTATAGAGAGTAGTTTAGGAACAATAAGACACTGGGTCCAAATTTAAGGAGGTGAAAAGGTTTGTTGGAGCGTCGCGACCACCTGAGCAGCTTTCTGTTAAAAGAAATATACTAGCTGTACCAGGGCTAGATGGGCGAGCGGCCACCCTCAGACTTTGTTCAGGATTCACGAGGAAGTTCAGTTTAGTTGGGTAGGAAGTTCGCTAGCTGTTTATGCTAGGCATAGCCACAGAGAGGGAGGAAAGGGTGCCGGCTTTGAAAAGTTCAGTGAAAGCGTCAGTATAGGGCAGCTTATAATGGAAAGAACCCTGAGCAATGATGGCCATGCAATCAGACAAATATGATTCAGGAGAAGATATGCAGGGTAAACTTCTTTGGTGCCGATATTGTTAATCAAAGCAGGTAGGCTACGACACGCCCAAACACACATGCAGAACGGCGACATGGACACACAAGACTAAAAGGCACTGACAGACTATCACGTCGATAGCCGAGCGAGAGAAACAGAGAAATGCAGAGAGACAGAGAGACGAACAACGCTGGACCTTGGCTGAGAATGTGATTGATGCTGTACTGCGGAAAATATTGGGAGTTTCCGATAACGGACTCTACCAAACCAGGCAATAACTTTGTGCAAAAGCCTTAGTCAGTATAAGCCCACGGATGACCCCTCTAGCAGTAAACAAGCGGTGATTTTAAGCCTCTAACATGTATACGAGAAGCTTCTTGATTTACAGATCCGTTTGTCGCGAATAAACGTCTCAGCAGTTTATGTTTACTGTTATGTTTACTGCAGCTGAATTCTTTACTGTTTACTGCTTTTACTGCGTTTACTGCTTTTATGTTTACTGCAGCTGAATTCCGAGGACTGCCGGTCGACCTCCCCTCGACTGCCATGGCCTCGCTACAACTGCGTCCGTAGCGGGGAAAAACTCTTGTTACAACTTGCAGAAAACACACCGATTTTTAAGGAGGTCAGATGTATGGCCATGTCAAGTTAGGAAGGAGATGAACACACCTCCTTCCTAACCTGTGACATGACCATACATTTGTTAACGAATGTTTGCAATGCCAAAGCCCACCGTGCCAATTCAGCAGACTTTGACATTCACTGCGTCAAATAAATGAAAGGGTTATGATCTCTACTAATATGTTCGATCCAGAAATAATATCTTGAATTGTATCAATGCCAAATTATTAGCATTAACCTCTTTTTCAACCGTAGCTCATCTTTTCTTCACAGAACTCAACTTCTGGTTTATAAATGACTCGGGTCTTTCCACTCCTTCAGAATAATTAAGTGTTAAAACAGGATCCGGTGCTGCGTTGCTGCTGTCTCAATAAAAGTTAAACGGTTTACCAAACTAAAAAGCGGGTTTAGGACTTTTCCCGCAGACAATTTCACGGACAATTCCCTCTGGTCATTTCCCTCGTAGGACAATTCCGCCAGTTGCTCCCTCCACCGGACGCAGGGGGTTTCTGTATTTTATAATAAGTAAAACTGACTGAAACGTAATGTAGTAGCGTTGCATAATCTTAGCAGTGGAATAGCGTTACATGATCGTGATTCTATAGAACTGAACGGACCTGCTCAGTTTAAAAGAAGCATTGGACCAAAACGGTTAGAATGGAGACAGTTGACAGTGTTCGTGGAAAGACTAAAGTAGTGTATATTGGTTACATTTATGTGAAGCAAAAGAACTTGGCAGACAACGTTGTACTCTGCGAGTGGCATGGGTTAATTACAATCAACCTTAAACGAATCCACACAACTATAGTCACAAAGTGAGTCTCAAAGTTCGGTCCATTTCCTTTGCAAATCACCAAAAGGACTCGATATTCGGGTTGCTCATGGCTCGATGATGCGGCATCTGCTCGATCTGTTGTTCCATTTCACGACGTTAGATGAAATTCCGGTTTCAGTGCAATGTCATGTTCCACCAGTGTACACAATCCGCGATGATCTAAGGACCTGTGTGCATATTTCGGTAACACGTCGATCCGTTGTTTTTTCTGAGAAGATGTTTATCTCCTCATAATCCAGATTTAATGTTTTCTTATTGTCTGTACCTTCCATATCTGCCATCGCTTTTATATCTCCGTCACTTTTCCAAAATCCTAGTCTTCCTCTGCAATCAATACACTGTTCAACAATCAAGTGACATAACATTTCTTAGTTTATTAGTTTGTTAGCGTGGACAACGCGTTTACCACATTCTCTCATGTCAACCAATTATGAATGTTTCGAGCTACGCTGTAGTACGTTATATGGTCCATGCCATCACAAAATCAGCTTGTTCTTTCATGTCGGATACAGTACGATAACAGTTCCTTCTGTTCAAAACCTTGGTCTTTTGCTCTTTATTTGCTCAACGTACTGAGACTGTTTCTCTGTCGAATGATTCTTAGCAGACAATAACACCTTCATGTTTTCTCTCAATTCTTTGAAGTATATTGGTTTTCACAATTCGTTGTGGTATATTAATTTTTTCGACCAGCTTTCTTTTAAAACAGTCAAAGGACCTCATGGTATTCTGTTATAGACCAGCAGGTATGGGACAACTTCTGTTGTTATATTCGTGACATATCGCATAGCTCATACTATGAAAGGAATTAATTTGTGCCACTGTCTTGGAACCATGGAAATCTAAACATATTGTTAACTGTCAACTCTGGACGGAATTCGTTGATTGGGCGCTGCGTGTGTGCGGGAGCTCGTCAGTGATGACTTTTCTAATTATCTGGACGCTGTTTGCCAAATAATGAACTTTTTTTCATAATGACTTTAATAGCAGTAGGGTTAGCACAGGCTGTGCTTTTGTGAAGAAATTAAAAATCACTATATTAAGTGTCTACTACATACATACATACATACATACGTACATACAAACATCCATACATGCATACTGTACATACATACATGCACATATACATAAATAAATATACATATACATATATACATACACACATGGACACATACACTATCATGCATACATACATGAATGCATATATACATACACATAGACACACGTACATACATATATACATACATACACATACATAAATAGATACATACATGCATGCATGCTAACATAAGTACATACACATATACGCAAAACACACATGCACACAAGCACGCATACATACATACACATTTATATGCATATGCATACCTATACATACATACACATATACATACATAAGCTTTCCAATGATTCTGTATATGTCTTTAACTAGCAAGATATAACATATTCTTGCCCGCGTGAAAGGATGCTAATGTC
This sequence comes from Norana najaformis, assembly GCA_964023275.1. NCBI lineage: Eukaryota > Metazoa > Annelida > Clitellata > Crassiclitellata > Hormogastridae > Norana > Norana najaformis. Next base: position 21,029,859 of record OZ029923.1, read on the forward strand.
TGAGCTGAAAGTGATTAGCAGAAAATTTTGCGACAGTTTGAAATAACAGTGATAGTACAGATAATTCTTAGAATGCGGCCCCTAGCTAACTCAGCTATAAAATTAGTACACTGGCCTATGCTGTCGGAAGGATCAGATGGCTCAGGGATCAGGAAGAGTACAGGCCACTTGCCATCTGATGCCGAGGCTAAAAATTGTTAAATTGCTAACATTTTATACCCATATCTGCTTCTCAGGGCTACAGTAAGGAACTGCTCTTCTAATCTTTTCACATCACGAACGTTTTAACGTCTGTCTGAAGAAACCATATATAAACTTCCCTGTCACAATCATGCCATCATCACGTAAGCTAATGCACAACTGATGACTTCACATTGGAGTTCCTCTGCCGTGACAGAGAACTTTCTAGCCCGATTTTGTAAGCACGTGAGCTTGAAGTCATTTTCTCTCGTCTCAGACGAAAATTGTTTAGCAAACAGTCACGACCTCGTGCACAGCGAGGGCTTCTTCAAAGAATTCTAATGTCAAGCTGATTCATGGCGAAAAATTGAAAAGAACATTTCATCGGGACACAGTAAACCATCGGGACACAGTGAACCAACTGTTTCGCTATTTCGATGTCAATAATTTATTTGAGATTACTTGACAATTCAGAATAGTTGTGTTATGCATGAGAAGAACAGTCCCTTTAAAAATAAACTCAGAGTAGGTGTGGAGAGTTAGCGACTTCAGTTTTCTAGTCTAGGCGTATCAAGTATCAAATTCTAACCAAACTTAAAGTGTTGTCTGTTATGAATATTAAAAAAGTCGCATTTAAGGATTGAGAGTCTGTGCCTAATAATAGCTATACGTTGTTCTTGAAAAGCGATGTCTTTCCCTTTAACTCAAAAATGCTTAAAAACGTGTAAACTTGTTAGGCCTATAGGTTGTTTGCACATAACTCGACTGCTTGCTGGTTCACTTAATCACTCGTACTTTTTCATCCACCATGCGGAGGACTCAAAACTCGACATGATATACCTTGTGAAGGCACAGCTTGCCGACTTTGGCAACAAGCGTGGGCTGGCCGCTCTGGTATAGCGTTTCCGAATAAAATAAGTCGATTTGTTTACATTTCAAATCGACAACGAGCGGTTGAAATTTGCCAAAAGAAATCAGGCGAATAAGTAAACGTGACTTGACTTCACTCGCAGGTTGTTTATGATCATCGTTGGTGGGCGAAATGTGTTTGTTGACAGGGTGGATGTTAATAAAAAACTGGCTTGTTATAAAAATGAGCATAGGTGGGCTTGCAGCTGGAATACGCCTAGTATCCATGTATGTTTACGTGTTTTTATATGAGTAATACTGTTTTGTAGGCAACATGATTATACATATGTATATGTATGAAATACTGTTTAAATACGTATGTATTTGTTTATCAAGTCATTTATATAGCGCCATTATTCATCTTTAAACACTTCTATACATGTCTATGTTACCAATTCTAAATGTCAGATGAAACAGTCAGTAATGAAGTCGGTGACTTTCATCTGGAAGATATTGTGAAGAAGGCGAATCAGGGGCAATCTAAATCTATGAATTACGCAAGTTCTCCGTACCTCTACCTCTTCTGTCGTTCACCCACCATCACCTTGTCTAAAACCCACCCCCATATTTATTACTCCTAAGGCATTCCATTCAAAACTGGTCTCAACTATACAAGAAATCTTCCACTGATCCATGCAATCTGCCACCTGCCCATTTCTCTCAACCTAAACAGAACCCACCCTAACAGCTCCTCTGTCCCCTTCTCTCTGGTGGTCTGGCGACCGGACTTCGTTCTTCCCATGGCATCTTTGGGCATTTATGACTTCTCACAGCGCTCGTGAATATGATGGTGCCCTGCGCTTTAGAAATTCTCGAGATTACGATTACGAACTATATGAGACTGCCGAAGGAAGCGAAACAGGAACAACGAATTGAAAGTTGTGCATAACTCATCTGCAAATTGTTTTTCACTAACAGATTCTGACACAAAAAGAGTTGATTTTCTCCGCAGACAAAGAGTTGTTTTTCTCCGCAGACAAAGACTTGATAGTACGATGACTTTGTTGATGTAAAGATGTGAACAGGCATGACTGGGAAAACAGGTTTAGAGTTTATGGACCTAATTTCTCATTGTTCGCGAGGTGTATAAATAGCACGAACTCTCACACAGTACAAGACCCTCGTCAACACAACAGACACATCGGGCAAGTATCTCGTTTCTTCGACAGAGGACCACTTCAGATTATGCGACCGAATATGTCAGAAGAAAAGCAGACGATGGATTCGCCGACGTTCGTCATCGCATCTACGGAGGTAAATTGGTCTCCAGTGGAAAAGTTAACGTCCTCAGTTACTTTCGCTAAAGTTACAGATACTTTGCAATTTTAAGTGATCGCTAATGGCTATATAGAAACAATTAAATGCCAAAACTGTTGGTGTTTCACTGGTATAATTTTATCAGTAGATGCTTGAATAGATGCTTCACAATGGCGCTTATAAATTATCTGAATGAGTAATTGTAAGTAAGTAAATTGACATGTTATCATTTCAATGTTTGGTTTTAAAGGCACTTCCTTCGAGTGATTCTCCAAAACGGCGTCCCTACAAGAAGTATGTGATCATTGCAGTGAGCGCCATCTTGGCTGTAGCCATCATCCTGACTGCAATCCTGGTGGGAATGCATCTTTTCACTGAAGCACAGAAAGAAATTATAAAGGTAAGCGAATTAGAAGTAGTTAAATGCTCGATGCATGAGTGGGTTTCAGGCGTTTCTCTTGAAGAGATTCTATTTGAAAAGTGCGTTTACATTAATTGTTTTAGCTATTTAGCATTTTAGCGAAATTGCATCGCGCAAAGATTTGTCAAAGCTGCCAATGTTTGTCCGCTGACATCTCTCAGTGGTGACTTTATACAGGTTATTCATTTCGCTGATGATGATTTTTACCAATGGCTGTGCACAACTAGTACATTATAATGAATGATATATGCATTATAGCGTAATTCTAGGCAATTCTGATGCACACAATAAAACCTACACTAAATCAATTAATTCTACATAGGCGACATTTACAATTATACTAGTGAAAGAATAATTTGATTTGCAAAAACATACTTTCCTTCTGCATCTGTTAGTTCTCATACAATCGGGACCAGAGCAGTAAAGAAGAGGTGACGAGCGACCCAAATGCAAACGTTGTCCAATACCATGTCCGCAGCAACAAATACGAAATGTGGGTTGTTGACGACTTCAACCGAGTAAGAACAGTAGTTCCGATTCATAATAAACTTACAAACCTTAACTATATAAATATGTGTGTATCTACTGTATGTATTTATATGTATATGTTGTATGCATATATGTTGCATGTATGCGTGCATGTGTTTGAATCCACGAGGCACAGTAGCGGAGTGGATAGAACTTTCGTATTGTTGAAGATGTGTTGAAGAAGCGCTATGTCAAGTCAGAGGGGTTGTACATAGAACTACTGTATTTAGTTTGAGGTTTTCAATGCATTGTATTATTGTCTCCATCATAGGATATTCAAGTGATGAAAATACATACAGCATCTGGTACCAACTGCTTCGTGGCTCCTCTTAACAGAACTATGGCCACTGATCCATCGAAAGTCAGTGCTCCATCAGATCTTGATGCAACGGTACGTCCTGCAAGAAACACGTTATCACGATTCTTCAGTAAAACTTAAGTTGCAAATGTTTTCACTGCAATTCGTTACTAATTTTATCTCAATCCTATATTGACTAAGCCTCTCTAGTCCTAAATTAAACTGTGCACACAGCGATTGAACACTCGATTGCAATCAGAGTTAATGATCGATCAGCCCAGAAAGACTATTTGTTTGTATAAGCGACCAGCATCACTTAATGCATTAAATTTCCTCGCACAAAGGGCCAGTGGATAGCATATGAATTTGTTTTTCTGCCTAATAATAATTTGTGGGAAACTGTGAACCTATTCCAACCATCCAACTCACAAATGCTGTAATATAATCAAAATACCCAACTTGTTTAACCGTTTAGCCCAAGTTTAATTAACACTAATGGAAAAACTAACAGATTTGTTTCATTTTGCATTTGACACTACAATAAAATCGGTCATATATTACTATTTTTTGCACGCGGATCGGATGTGATAATATAGCCTAATTCTGTTAGCATTAAATTATATATATGTTGATATATTCCAAATCGTATATTATGTTCCTTGATACCTGAATATGCACATCTTTGGTATTAAACATCTTACTCTAAAATGAGCAAATTAGAACTAGTGCAACAAGTATTTAAAATTAAAAGGTCAGAACCCAAATCCTCTGAACCATAAAGTATTATGTTGAATACTAAATACTAGGCTTATATAGAATTTTTCACGGGAATCCGACTTGATATCATTCCCTGGTTTGCATTGCCTGATACTTCTGCGCTAAACCCCATCTATTTGCGCTTGATGACGAAGTTCAACACTTCTGATGACTGCGATGAAGATGCCGCCGATGTATTTGCTGTAGTCGATTGTTCGACCTGATTCTCAGAACCTCCCGCTGATCGCGTCTTAGAGAAATGGCAGCGAAGATGAGGACAGTTCTGTCTAACTCTCATCAGACTGATCATCCGTAGCTTTCTAAAGATCCAGATAATGCATCATCAGCAATTCGCAGCCTAGAATTCCCACAGCTGTTCGATCGCGTGTCTCCTGGTGTTCCAAATTCACATGTCTGAGCCAACACGTGAAGAGTAGTCAAACACGCCTCAACCCCTTCCCTACTTGTTGAATGCGGTTATTGAACTTTTATTGTTTATAAACTACGTTTTTCCTGACAACAAAGTAATTATCAAAAGGTATTCTTACTTTGTCGTAATCATTGTAGTATCGTTCATCAACCCTCTATTACTCGCCCGTTCAAAACCCGAATGCCAATCCCCTACACCTTCGAATCCGTCTCTTTTGCACAGATATCCAAATAGGTGTGTTACTCATGATGGTCTATGCATGACCGGCAGCCACGATGTCGCTGGTTTTTCGCAGCTTGTCATTTCGTCGTAGTCTGTCTTAAAGCGGAGTTTATCAATTGTTCTTTCGCGTTCGGACCGTAACTGCGATCAAGTTGGCATATTGGATATTTTTGCACGAGTTTGATACGGACGTGTTTAACACCCGTTCAACATTGGAAGAGTCCATCTCTAGTCAAGGGGATGTCAGGTTCAGAATCGAGATGAACGGTTGCGGAAACGAGGATTAAGGACTATCGAAGCCGGCGAAGGCGAAAGGTGGCATCGGATTTGCTTCCACCGTCTAACAGAAAGGGTTTGTACCATCAATCGAAGTGCTGTCTACTAAGAGTCGGCCTGCCTGCTCGAGCAAATGTCCTGACGCCGCGTCTTCTACCACCTACGCAGGACGCCGTGGACGATAATGTTTTCGTATGTGTGACGCTGTCGCTCGACGTCGTCCTATATACGTCTTCGACTCTGCATGGTCCAGGGACACACGGAACGTCGTGTCATCCTTCTACTCTGGATGGGAATCCGTTGGCAGGTCTCTGCGTGTGTGTGCGGGCTTGTCACCGGTGACTTTTCTAGTTCTTCTAACAGTTGACCGCTAAATGATAAACTTTGTGATCCTAATGACATTTTTAGCATCAATGCGCTTTGCGTAAAGAGCGCCAATGAGTTGTTTCTTCTTGAAGCGGTACTATATAAATGTTCGGTTATTATTACAATTACAAATTATATGACGCTGCTACAGTCATGGATCTGTTCTGTCGTCAGAGCGAAGTTTATCAGGATATCTTCGTTTTTGGGCCGTTTTAAGGTCGTCGTAGGCCCTAGGCACTCTCGCATTCGTATGGAAAACACAGCACATTTCAATGTATTTATTGCAATTTCAATTATTCAGAAACGGAATACAACTTACAGCGTGACCTATGATTCCGCCGACACTCCAATCCAAGATTCTTCGTTCCTTTGCAAGACTGCAAGAGAAACCTGCAAAGGAATTTCAACTTATTGGGTTTATCCAAGTTGCGACATCCCAGAAGGTTAGACTCTCTATAGTTTATTTCTAACCAAGTTATAAGTATGCTAAAAGTCGTCGCATGTACGCGGGAAAATGAGTTAGATTCTGTTTTAAAGTTTGAAGCTACTACGTTTAAATTTGTTAATTTATCTGCGCTTATTACTATTTTTTTCTTATTACTTAGACTTTCCTCACATCACCTTCTCAGTCACTGTTTATGACCTTGGCATTGAGTTGGATCAGGAGCTCTCTTTTAAGGCTCAGGTACATCGTCTTTGTGGTAGTTGCTACTACCAGCTACGGCAACTTCGTGTTGTCTCACGTTCTCTCTCTGTCACCTCATCTAAGACTCTGGTTCATGCATTTGTCACTAGTCGGTTGGATTACTGCTCTTCTTTATATGTTGGACTCCCTGATGTACAGCTTTTGTGCCTGGAACGTGTGTTGCAGGCGGCTGGACGGCTTATTGGTGGCATCTCTAGGTTTGGTCATGTCTCTGATTTCATGCGAGATGAGTTGCACTGGCTTCCTATGAGTCAGCGCATCCACTATAGGGTCATCGTCTTTGTTTGGAACTCCTTGTTGGGTATTGCCCCCTCTTACTTGAGGGAGCTTTGCCTACCTGTCCGGTCCAATTTGGGACGTGCTTCTCTTCGCTCCGCTGCTAGTGGTGATCTACTAGTGCCTCGCGCTCTCACCTCGACCATGCAGCGTCGTGCTTTCTCTGTTGCTGGCCCACCCCTCTGGAATGGACTTCCTGTTACTCTACGTCTTCTGCCCCGGGATTTTACTTCTATCTTCTATTCTTCCCTTAAGACTGTTCTCTTTCGCCGAGGTTGGTTTGGGAGCGTTTCTGAGTAGTTTTCTTGAAGGGGCGCTATATAAGTGTTCTGTATAAATATATAAATAAAAAATCCCTTTTACCGGAAAAGAGATCATTCAATAAACAATCAATTGCTGTGAGCTGCATAAAGGCAAAATTGGGCTTTCGGGTGTAAAAAGACTTTCCAAAGAATTAGATATCATTGTCCAGTTTTGTAATTCTATCGGTTCTTGAATGGCATTCAGACCTATACTTCAGACACGGCTTTTTCCTCTTCTTAATCAACCCCAACCCGACCTGGTTTTGGAGCTGTTGAATGTAGTCGTTTCACTTGAAGCGACTATCGATTAATGCCTCATGCATTATGATGACGGTGCAGTAGAATTCGCCAAAATAAATTATATTATATTAGATTTGATTCTTTAGTAGGCTAAAGTTATTTCCGCTGCATTGGCTCCCAATATAGCGATTAGACTATGCAAGTGTTTCGATTATCTTAACATTTGCTGCGGCTCCCTTGTGTACGAATGTATGTAAGCGTACGTGCGAGCGTTCATGCATATATGTATGTATGTATGCATACATGTGTGTATGTATATACCTATATATGCATACATAGGTACATACATACTTGCATATATATGCACACATACAGTTATTTATTTATTTAATTATTTTATTTAAAGCACTTGTAACGCGCGCAATGTCAGCAAACCTGAATCTGAAAATTACGTATGTATGTATGTATGCATGTTTGTATGTATGCATGTTTGTATACATATATGTATGTATGTATGTATGTCTATTTGTTTGTATACATATATGTATTGTAATTGTAATTGTAATTGTAAACGAACATTTATAAAGCGCCACTTAGGAAACAGTGGCGCTCCCGACTTGAACAAACAAAAAGGATTTCAGACGTTTGCGAGACTGGGTAGGAGAGAGATTAAGTAACAGAAGCCGCAGGTCAAGAGGAAGGGAGTTCCAGCTGGAAGGGCCAACAAAGGCAAAGTTCCTGGACTGAGCAGTCGTAGTGCGGACGCGAGGGAGTACCAAGAGACCACGGGTAGCTGAGCGAATTGAGGCTTGGGCAGGCAACAAGGAAATGGGAATACAAAAAGAAGTTAAGTAGGACGGAGCAGAGCCTAGAAGGCAGTTGCGCATAAGGATAAGAATCTTAAACTGGATGCGTTGACTTACAGGAAGCCAATGAAGTGAATCACGAATAAAAGTAGATATATGGGCAGATTTTGGAAGACCACCGATAAGGCGTGCAGCAGCATTAAGTATAGACTGAAGCTTGGAGATGTTAATTGCAGAAAGTCCAGTATAGGCAGCATTGCCAAAGTCAATCCTAGTGCAAATCAGTGCACGGACCAAGGTAGTGATCGCACGAAGAGGAAGCGAGTGACGAATAGAGCGGAGTTGTCGTAGGTGGTAAAGACAAGAGCGGGATATATTATTTACATGGTCAGTCAGAGAAAGAGTTTGATCCAGGTTGATTCCGAGGTCACGGACTGAGGAAGAGAAGTGGATATGAGGGAAATTAGAGGAAAGGGAACTAAAGTCAATTTTGCCAAGCTGGACACGGCCAACTAGCCAGATATATTGAGTCTTATCAGGATTAAGACAGAGGCGGTTAGAAGACATCCAGAGATCTAGAACAGAGGTGGCCTCAAGGATCCGCTCAACCATCAGAGTGGCTGAGGCAGCCGGGCCATGAGTAAAGGATTGAGTGTCATCAGCATAGCACTCAAGGAAAGAAGTATACTGGCCAGGTCAGCAGTATATAGGATATATAGAAGCGGTGCAAGTACCGAACCCTGGGGAAGACCATAGGGAATGTGAGTCCAGGCAGAGCCAGTGGGCCCAAAAATAACAGAAAGGGAGCGATCAGAAAGAAAATGAGCGAAACCAAAGAACAGCAGAGTCAGTAAGGCCAAAGGATTTAGATAGTCGTTCTACTAGAATGGAATGATCAACAGTGTCGAAGGCAGCACTGACGTAATAGAGAGCAAGAAGAGTGACATGACCATGGTCAAAGGCATGAAAGATGTCAGCTAGAAGGCGGGTGATGAGTGATTATGTCGAATGGAATTTCCTAAAACCAGATTGAAGGGGAGGCATGAGAGAATTAGATTCAAGGTATTCAACCAGTTGAAGAGAGATACATCTTTCAAGGAGCCTCGAGAGGAAGGAAAGGTTAGAAATAGGACGATAGTTAGAAGGAGAGTTAGGGTCCAGACCTTGGTGCTTGAGGGAGGGAAAGAAAACTGCCCTTTTATGTGACGCTGGAATGGAACCCTGACTCATTGACGAATTACATAATAAATGTAGAAAAGGAAGAAAGTCATCAACAAATTCCTTAATTAGAAATGGAGGAAGTAGGTCAAGTTCGCATGACTTCGAGGGGGAGTCCAGTATAAGTCGACGAAGGACATCCGGTTGAAGGGTTTCCCAGCACGAGAGGTTGGCAGTTGTGGTAGGGAAGGACGGTGGGGGTGAATCCTCAGTAGATCGACGGATCGAGTCAATCTTGGATAGCATAAAGTCCAAGTAGTCGTCTGCAGAGAACGGGTGTTGAGAGTGGGAGGAGGAAGGTGAGGAACGACCTAGGACGTCAGCAAGTGATGACCAGAGGCGACGAGGGTTTCCCTTTTCTCTGTCTATCAGGGACTCCCAATACGAAGTTTCTTTGATTCGGAAACGGAATACATATCTCGAAGGTGATGGGTCCAGGTAAGGCGATCAGCAGAATCACGAGCGCGACGATATCGGCGCTCTAGACGTCTGGTGTTCCGACGTAAAGCGGGGCATTGGCTGTCAAGCCAAGGTAGTAGTGGTCTCGAGCGAATCCGATGTGGACGGAGAGGAAGGAGGGCATCAATGAGAGGAAGAACCGATGAATTGAATAGGGTGTTGAGATTCTCGGTTGAGCACACACTTAAGGAGGAGAGATCAGCGTAGATAGAGCTACTGAGGAGACCTGCACGGAAGGCTTCCCGATCAAGATTCCTCCAGCCACGAGATGAACGAAGAGCGAAGGAAGGTTGGGAGCAGAGGAAGGGAACAATGAAGAGGACGAGACCATGGTCGGAGAGAGTAGGAGATTCGACGAGGAGGTCAGTGATAGGACAGTCATCACGAGAAATGACTACATCAAGCCATCCACCAAGTGTATGGGTTGGTTCTGAAACGTGTTGAGTTAAGCCAAACTGAGCGAGTTGGTCTAAGAAGCGAGCAGAGTCGGGTGAGGAGGGGTTCTCAAGATGGATGTTGAGGTCTCCTGTGATGATCAGTTGGGAGTTATATGTAGAGAAGACTTCCAGGAGAGATGAGAACTCTGAGAAGAAAGCCGGAGTAAGCGGAGATGAGCCAGGTCGGTAGAGGGCGAGAATGGTGAGAGGCCCTCTAGTAGTCGAACAGGAAAGGCATAGAAGTTCATAGGTGGAGAGCAAACAGGGGGAGGAATCTTCTTGATACGGAGGTGATCACGGAAGAAGACGACGATGCCACCGTAATTTTGAGATAATGGTTCACGTGAAGCGTCAGCAGGGCGAGGGACGTCGAAGAAAGAGTATCCTTTAGGAGTAGAGCGGCGAACTGAGACATCAGAAGCGGAGGAGTGCCAGGACTCCGTGACGACAAGAATGTCTAGGGAGTGATGGGAGATGAGGTTTGAAATCTCCATAAACTTATTGCCCAGTGAGTGAGCATTAAGCGTCCCCAGCCTCAGTCCCATGACGTTATTCTGGGTCAGCGTTGGAAGGACGGAGGGTGAAGAAGCGAAGATAGAAGACGAAAGGCCAACGTGAGAGTCCCGAGGCGTCCTATGAATGTCTGGCGAGGAGGAATTTGGAGAGGAAGGTATTGATTGACGAGTTGGAGGAGGAGATCCAGTTCTTTGTGTAGTTGGGCGCCATAGATGGAATTTGAATAGTTATGTATGTATGTATGTTATATGTTTGTATACATATATATGCATATATATGTAGGAATGAATGCATGTATATATGTATGTATTTAAATAGGTAGGTAGGCAGGTAAGCAGATAGGTAGGTATTCGGACATTTGATATAGCGCCTCTTGCTACTTCTCAAAAGGGCTACGCTCGCTAGCTTAAGTTGTGTTACTGTCAGTTAAGAAGAACGAAGTCACATGTAAACAAAGAAAGCCCAGATAACTGGTAAAGACCTAGAGAAGTTAACACAACACCATGTTAAGAGTTCCTTCTCTTGTTGCATTGAGGACGACAGCCGAAAATATATAACCGTGCTGCCATTTAATATGTAACTAACGCCCGTTAGTTATTTTTATTGATTTATCTAAAGCACTTGTAACACGCAAAACAACAGTAGAAAGTTGCTCTACAAACGCATCTGCTGTCTGAACTGGTTCTGAAAACAATTCGGCACTGAACAGCGCCTGCTCAAACTCGACTGGGTTGATCTGCTTGATTGAGCGAAAGGAAAAAGCAACTGGATGGCTGGATGTAATCACTGTTATTGTAGCAGCGTTAAGACTGTGGTCAGAAATACAGCTGACCAGAACATTTCCAACGGTCGCTGGATTATCAGTGATTAGTAAATCCAGCAGATTTTCACCACGAGTTGGAGTGGAAACATGCTGGTTGAGATCGAGTGATATTAATAGATCGTCTAACCCGTGGTCAATATGATTTCCGTCACTGCCTGGACAGTTAAAGTCGCCACAAACGAGCAGACGGTCATTTGTACTGGCAGTAATTTGGAAATCATGTCCGAAAATTCGTCGTAAAAGTTATGAATGGAGCCTGATTAGTTTGATTGGCCGTCACATTTGCATTTTAGCGTGAGAGCCACAAATTGATAGTAGTTGATTGTAAAAAGGCGCAGGATGCTAAATTTTATGCTCGGGTATAATGCAAGGGATGAGCAATTTTCATAGGTGATGTTTCTAAAACTGTGTTTGCTTTGTTTAACCAGATTTAAGCGGAGGAAAATTCAAACGACAGGTGACTGGCTGTTTGGAGGTCCTTTGGGGCTTCATTAAGGCTTGCCTCACGGCGGGGTGATAACTCCGTTGAGTTCAACCAACGTTCCTGTTAAATATTCTATGCTTCAAAATTGTCAAGTATAAAGTGGTTTAGCGCCAGATTCACATTTCTGAATGACTTTGTTCGCATCGTGCAGTTTTGTAATAATAAGATAGGCTTATATTGCTTAAGCGGAAACGCGGATTTATTATGCAATTTATAACTAACTTGTTTCTAGGTTATGGGTTTTCTCTGCATTTATTAACACACTATTGCATCGTAGCTTTGTTGTGAGTGATTAATTGTCGAATGATTATATCGAAACAATATTTTGGAAGGTATATTGTTAGTTTATTCTTTTTAGTTAATACCTGAGTAGGCATATAGCAGATTTCTATAGCAATACCTGCTTACTTAATCAATTTGCTTCTAACGTTTATACATGTTGATATAGCTTAACTTGCTCTATTTTCGTCAGTACTTTCCGTAGATGCTGAAGCGCTTCATATTTTTGTAAGAACTTTGTGGAAGTATGACACATGCGGTATATGATTTGGCATTTACTTGCGAAAACATTTATCTATTATGATCTGGTAATATATTATTTGGCTCTCATTTAAATACAACTGATATAAAGGTTATATTAACACATTTTGTTGTCTTGTTCCTATTGAAAATATGACTTAAGACGTACTTTGTGAGTAAACGATTGGGTAGTCGCAAAAGTAATCATAATTGCACATTTATATAGCATCTCTTCAGAAAACTGTTCAGAAGAGCTTCCTAATTGATTACACAAAACAACAATCAAATAGAATGGTCTTCAATCGCTGGCAGAATAGAGGCAGAGAAAGGGCAGGTCGCATGGCAGACTGTTCCAGAGTGAAGGACCAACCACGGCGAACCTACCTTGTTGCATTGCGAATCTACGAGATGGAGGGACAACCAGAATACTAGGGATTTAAGGTCTGGAACAAATGACACCGAAATGCATAAATACCTAAGACAGGACGGAGCCAAATGGCCAAGCAGTTACGCAGCACCAAGTGGAACTCAATATGTCTTCGCAGGGGCAACCAATGCAACTCATCTTGCATATAAATAGAAATATAACACTGGCCAACAGAAGAAATTTTTTTTCTTGTTGCCTTCGGTTTTAGACCTGTTCTTGGGGTAATTTTGGGCGCTGATTCAGAAAATGTCATTGGATTGAGTGCATCAGGTCTAGTTTCTGAGATATCGTCGATTTTGTAAAGAAAACCCAGTCCACTCTTTAAACGATGTCTTTGACAAAACTAAAATGTCATAATAAGCTTTATTTATGGCTAATTATAATTCTTGCTGATTCATATAATGCCTACATCCTTATAATGTAAAATCAGCATATCTTGCCGCGTGCTGAGATATTGCTGATTCAACGAAATAACTATTCCGTAGCCTACAGCTTACTCAGCACTAAATTCATGGCCTCATTTAGAATTTCTTTGTGCTTATACAGCGTTTCATGGTTTCGAACTATGTAAATAGATTATGCTGAAGTCAGCATTTATAGCCTATATAAACCGCCTCCTGAAAGCTAGAGCAGCCGCAGTCGTCCTAGGGCATATTAAGAGTTGGTCGCAAGAACAATCTGTGAATGTGAGCATTAAATAACTACATGTTCTTACTATTTTTTAGGTTAGTCATTTAATTCCTCAGATGCGAACATCCTTAAGGTTATGGCTACTTCCAGACGGAGCTGCATTAACCATCCAGACATATTCTGCTACATTTGTGGGGAATACACACTAAAAGCAAACAGGAAACCGATTTCTGAGTTTGTAAAAAGAGCATATGTAGGTTATTTTGGTGTCAAACTTGGAGATCAAGATAAGCAATGGGCTCCTCATACAGTATGCAAAACTTGTATTGAACAATTGCGCCACTGGACAATTGGAAAGAGAAGCTGCCTGAAATTTGGTGTACCGATGTTTTGGAGGGAACAGATAAACCACTTCGACGACTGTTACTTTTGTATGGTTAATATCATAGGCATCAATCGAAATAATCGTCACAAGTTGTCTTACCCTGATATACCTTCAGCCAGGAGACCTGTTCCGCATTCGGATATTGTACCAGTTCCACCTTTTCGCGAACTACCTCAGCTCTCAGACGATGAGACTTGCATGTCCAATATCGGACAAGATGACGAAAGTGAAGAAAGTGGGGGCAGTGACAGTGATTTCCAATCAACTTCACACAGTGAACGTTTTGACCAAAAAGAGTTGAGTGATCTGATCAGGGACTTAAATCTTTCCAAAGAGTCCTCTGAATTGCTTGCGTCCAGACTAAAGGAAAAGAATGCACTTCAGCCTGGAACGAAAATTACAATTTATAGAAACAGAGAAAAGGATTTGCTGCCATTCTTTACCGAAGACAACAACCTAGTATTCTGTAATGACATCAGCAACTTATTGAAGAAAATTGGTCTGTCGGATTACAGCCCAGATGAGTGGCGTCTTTTTATCGACAGTTCAAAACGTAGTCTGAAATGTGTGCTTTTAAATAACGGCAACAAATTTGGTTCTATTCCAATCGGTCACTCCACCAGGATGAAAGAAGAGTACAATGCCATCTCTTTAGTACTGGAAAAGATAAAATACAAAGAACATCAATGGGTAATTTGTGTAGACTTGAAGATGGTAAATTTCCTCCTTGGTCAACAAAGTGGCTACACAAAGTATCCCTGCTTTTTGTGTCTTTGGGACAGTAGAGCCAAGCATGAACATTGGACAAGAAAAGATTGGCCTTCGAGGAAAGACATGGTGGTTGGAGCTCAAAATGTAATCAAGGAATCTTTGGTGGCACGAGATAGGATCATACTGCCACCACTACATATAAAGCTAGGCCTGATGAAACAATTTGTCAGGGCTTTGAATAAAGAAGGTTCATGCTTCGAATACACAAGTTACCAGGAATTACAATGGAAAAATTGAAGGCTGGAATCTTCGATGGTCCACAGATCAGGCAAATTATGAATGACCCACTTTTCATACCATCAATGAATGAAATCGAATCTTGTGCCTGGTCTTCCTTTGTTCTTGTAACTAAAAATTTTCTTGGCAACAAGAAGGCAGACAATTATGCACAACTAGTAGAGGATATGCTTCTTCATTTCAACAAGCTTGGCTGCAACATGAGCATTAAAGTCCATTATCTCCACAGTCACTTAGATCGCTTTCCAGAGAATCTTGGTGACTTCAGCGGCGAAGAGCAAGGTGAAAGATTTCACCAAGACATCAAAACAATGGAAAATCGATATCAAGGAAGATGGGATGCACACATGATGGCAGACTATTGCTGGAATATTATGCGCGATTGTTCCGGCAGATGCCACACTCGGAAATCGTACAAAAGGAGCTTCTTCGGTGTCGAATGACTTGAAATTTTTATAACAAACTTGTTCTGTTTGGTATCATATAAGTACAGTTTCAGGTACTACCATTTTCTTTTAAGTATTTGTATTATTATGTTTATTTAGTGTATCACATAATAAATTGAGCACTACATAATTATAGCTATAGCCTTATGTTTTATGGGCGAGCAGAGGCAAGGACTGGTATATGGCATAATGTTCTATATCTCGAAAACTAGACCTGCTGGGAGAAAACTGGTGCCTTTTCTGGAATCAGCAGGTCAAATATATCCAGAAACAGTTCTAATATTTGAGGCAACAAATTATGTGTTGGCCAGTGTAATCGAACTTTAGAATCCTACCGAATAACCGAGCCGCAACGTTTAAAACAGATTGAAATTGGCTATTACGAAAAAGAGTGAAACCTGCATAAATGGCGCTGCCATAGTCGATCCTAGTACATATTTATGCGTGCGTCGTATTAGAAGCTGATAGAGGCGAGAGCGAACCACTTATAGTGCGTGTCTGTCGAATTTATAAAAGTATGTTCTTCAGTCTGTTTTCCCATGCTAAGAGAGTTTTAAATCAACGCCCCGGTTTTTTTCATCAGGACTGAGAAAATTAACTTTTGACCTGAGGATGCAGATTCCAAAGAGGCTGGGAATACCTAGACCTGTACCTAGCTATTGTCCGTAGGCAATGGAGTTGAGTTTATGAGGGTCTGCTGAAAATGTAGGCCTACATTGATGTCGTAATCGTAATCGTAATTCCGAGATTTCTACAGCGCCCAACGAAAGCCGCGCCGCGGGGACCAGCTTATTCACAGGCGCTCAGTCAAAATAAAATCGATAGGCAAAAGGGTCCGGTTCCAGGTCAAGATCCAAAAGTCAGAAGGAGAGATTATATGCATCTGCTGCAGTGAATCAAAATGAAAATTGAGAAAACACTTTTTGTCATTCTTTCAAGGGCACAGGAGCTGGTAGGATTGAAAATGACCAGGGTCGTTTTTTAATCATGGCTGGGGGTGAGATTTAGTCTAGGGGGTCAAACCTCCTAAACTTCTTAGCAAATACAATGACGTAAAAGAATGAAGGACTGAGTGAGCATCAAGTGGTGTGGTATTTCAGTAAGGGTAATCCATATTCCTACAAGTACTAACCCGGCTCAGCATTATTAAGATTCAATGCATCTGTCAGAGACTTTCAACGGTGCCAAGTGCCGCCCGATTAAATGCCTTCATAGTTTCACAAAATGCCCCTACCTTTCCCATTCTGCGTAGCCTGTCTTCCGGTCTCCGTGACCTGTCGAACTTCGACTCGTTCTGTCCAAAGGACTTCGATTATGGGGCGTGTTTTTTACTTAGAAGCGACTTTTGACTGACGCCTGGCGTATTACCATAACAAGTTTCCAGATTATATTAGATTACAAATTGTCCCAGTGGCTATACCAAGTGGATCTTTGGTCGTACCTGGATAAGCTTTTGCGTCCCAAAGCCATTTCAATTTTGCAGGAATAAGAAAATATAAAATATATAATTGTCGCATATAAGCCAGTCTTGTTGCCAGTATGCCTCAACATAAGACGGTGTTTGCGTGTTCCATTTCTTTATTAATCAAAAGCCTTTAACAATTATAGCAGTAATAAAAATAATAATAACAACAACAATAATAACAACAAGAACAAAACTACAAGTATTCTCTGGGATGGTATCGTCCACGTGTTTACCTTGTTAATTCTACTCCTCTCGAGTTAAGCGTTTTTCGTGTTCCTCTGCGCTTTCCTCGATGGTTTCTTGTGTTTTGTTCGGTCGTTAATATCCAGATTTCTCTCTTTTGATTTTGACTCAGTTTTTTGTGTTGCCTTCCTTGCAAAAAATGACATTTTTCACCCATCTTGCGTGGCTATAAGAGGAGCTGTAAACACACCAGTATGACCTGTTTAACCCTTAAGTACGTATTCTGAGCGGGCTGAAGATGTTATGTGGTGTCTTCAGTGTTAGTTAACACCTGTACGACCTGTATGCCCCAAATTTAATATGCCTTTAGAACGGACTGGCAAAACTAGCCACTATCTAATTACAAAGCACTACATCTGGGCGACGGGACAGTCCATCTTTATCGATCCTTTCATGCCGTTGCTACTTTAATTCATGCCCTTATCTGCACCAGGGTGGACTTTGGTAACGCTATCTTTGCGGGACTCTCACTTGCCAATATTCCTAAGCTTCAGTCTGTTATAAATGCCGCTGCCCGTCTTATTGGAGGCGTCCCCAGGTATGGCCATATAACTTCTTTTATGCGGGACAATTTGCACTGGCTCCCCATTCAGCAGCGTATCCAGTTCAAGATCCTAACCATTATGCGTAATTGTCTCGTTGGATTTGCTCCAACATACTTTAGGGACTTCTACATTTCGGTCTCCTTGGTTCCAGGCCGTAGCACTCACCGGTCGGCCTCCCTTGGGCTCCTGACTGTCCCTCGTATGCGCACTGCTAGAGCTCAGTCTACAGACTTTGCCTATGTTGGACCTAACAGTTGGAATCGCCTTACCCGAGAGCTGTGGCTCGAGCTCCTCAGTTTGTACCTTTCGCAGTTTCGCAAGCGCCTGAAGTCTGTATTGTTTGACAGTGGTCTCAATGGTTCGGGCCGGGAGCGCCTCTGATGAGTCTGTTCTTGAAGTGGCGCTTTATAAATGTCAGATTACAATTACAATTAGAACCCTTATCCTGGCTCTAACATCCCACCCTTTACTACGCAGAAAAACGTTAGTAAACGTCACTTCCATGGCACGAGTCTCCTGGGCATTTGCAAAGCTTTAATTGTCATGGTGACGCTAATGCACAGGTTTCGCAGCTTCAAGACTGTCCACATTTTATGCAACCAAAGCTAACCTGCCTTTTCTAAGCATGAGAACCTGGATATCCTTCTTGAGAAACATTCAGTTGTTCTCCATTCAGATGGTCTTTTAAATATTCCTGACCCAGCATCAACCATTCCTTTCCAAGTGACGGAATCTGATGTGTTAGATGCCATTCGCTCGTTCTGTACGGGTTCTGTTGGGTGAAGGGCAAATAGGCTTTCGTCCTTGACACCTTTTTAAAGGAAATTAATCATCGTGAGACAACTATAGAATTACTTATTGCTTTGACCGACTTTGTCAATCTTTTGCTGTGGGGCGTATGCCCTTCTGAGGTGGCCCCGTACTTTTCAGAGGCAACCTTATTGCGCTTTCCATAAAATCAGGGGCCTCAGGTCCATTGCTACTGCTTACATTTGGTGGCCCACTGCGGCAAAGTGCGCAAATATATATGCAGTCCGTAAGTTGTCATAATTTTTTACCCCAAATTAGGTCGGTGTTGTAATGCGGTGTTATATGATAATCCTCTTTAAACCTAAAAAGCTTCGTGTTGTTCAAAACTCTTCGCAGGGTTGCTACATGTTCTTCCCTACCATCTAACAAATTATTCTTGCCTGTAAACGTTTTCACAGATAGGGGATTCTCAGGAAGTGAAAAATTAGTTTACTGGTTCCGCCATGGGCAAAAGGTTTGGAAACAATGATAATTAAAATCTAATGACTTCTATAGCACCGTTTTAATGACATAAGCCTCCAAGATGCACGATTCAAGTGAAATTGTAGCAAAGATGCAGTTATTCGTTTTCCTTCACACCTCCCTGCTTCGTTCCGCCAGACCCAAGTCAAGAAACAAATGGAAACGAAATAACCAGACAACAAGAAGAAAAATACACGAAGACATCGACGGATTATAATCTATCACCAGAGCCATAAGAAAGACCCCTGAATATTAGCATAATAAGCCAGTATTACATTCATCCCGCTGGCTGCCCATTGAGCCAAAAATCCATTTCAAATCTGTTTATAGTTCACAAAGTACTACATTTAAATCAGCCGACCTACCTACGCTCCAAGCTCACCCCTCACACTAATAGGTATTGCACTCGATCAATGGACACCCTGGCTCTTACCGTACCCCGTACCAGAACAGTGTACTGCTTTCGGGCCTTCTCGGTAGCTGGTCCAAAGCTTTGGAATTCACTGCCCAGCTCAGTTCGTTCTGTCAATTATTTGATGTTATTTAGGTCTAAACTATTTAAGACTAATCGCTTTCTACTTGCTTACCCACCGCAGCCAGGCTTTTGGTTTCGCTGACCTATGGGAATTCGGCCTGGCTTCTCCAACGGATTATGATTTTGATTGCGATTTTGACTTGAAGCGACCATCGAGTGATGCCTTAGGCATTATGATAACGGCGCTATAGAAGTCTTTAAATTAGATCTTATATTATACTTTATATATTATATGTATTAGGTATTATGTTTGAAGGTAGCGGGTTAAGAAGGCGTTTGTTGATCGGGGCTAAGTCAAGAGAGAGTCTTTATTTCATGCGTTTTAGATTTCTATAAGATATTTCGTATGCAGGATGCCTAGGCTTATTGCAGGCGTATCAAATCTTGGACAGCATCTCATAAGTCGTAAAAATTCTTAAGTATACTCACTGTAAATATAATCTTTGATTACTACTTATTACCATTGGGTTACTCCGACGTTTGCAAATTATTCAACCAGTGAATTGTTGACAGTTGACGCCATGTTCAGAGTTCCTGGATCGAGTTGCATCGAGGATGAAGAACAACGACAGCTGATGAAATCTGCAGCAAACCGTTACCTCACCGTCCATCGCTCCATAGTTGGGTAGGCAATTCAACCAGTGACTCATACACGGCTTTAACGGTTAGAGATTTCCTCAGGAACACGGTTGGCAATCGCATACATAAATCCATGATGCACAACAATTTCAAAGTCCTGCTGCTTCTGTTAGCTAAATCTGATCCATAATATCCATAGTAATTCTGTTGAAAGGCATGGCTTCTAGTGGTACCGGTGTGATTGAGCTCTATCAATAACCAACTCCGTCGCTTTCAGTTGACACTTCTCAAAGGACTTGCTAACTTCGCCATCTTTTCTCATCTTTGCCAATACAAAAGGTAACTGAATATGTTCTCTTGTCCTTTCTTCTCCCAGATGTCCACCGAAAACTGGTTCGTGCGCCAATTCCATGACTTTAATTCTTCTTCACTTTGGTAACACTGACTAATATAACGTTTTTTCTGTTATCTTATATGCAGTAATCCGTTAACCACACACAACTCTGAATCTTTCTCTTTCGTGATCTTCCAACATGGTTTCAGTGATTCAACTTGCTTTTCTTGTTCCGCAACCTTTTTCTCCTAAGTCATCTGCATTTCTGTTCCATTATCCATCTTCTTCCTGAAACTATTCGCTCATATTCAACTCTTCTCAACTGTGTTTCTCTGTTTCATTACTCACTTCACTCCGTCCTGTATCTTTCTCTTCTTGTTCGTTTGACCCTTTTCCGATACTTCACCGTTCTGCTCTTCATGTTTATTATCTTCAAAATTCATGGTTGTATGAGAATGGCATTGACGCTGTTGAAACGAATATACGAGCAGCGGCTGTCTTGAGGGATATCCGGACAGTGCGTCTTCTACCATCTACGAGCCATGTAGTGCTGAACATTGAGATAACCGTGTGCTGCGGATTTCATCGGTTGTCGTCGTTCCTCGTCCTCGATGCATCGCGATCCAGGGCTCTAAACATGTTGTCAACCGTCAACTCTGGACGGAATTCGTTGATTGGTCGCTGCATGTATATGCGAGAGCACGTCAGTGGTGACTTTTCTAATTATGTGAGCACCGTTTGCCAGCTAATGCAGTTTTTGTTCGTAATGACTGTAACAGCAGTAAGGTTAGCACAGGCTACGCTGTGTGAAAAAATTAAACATCGCTGTATTTTCTGAAGAAATTAAAAATAGCTGTATCTACATACATACATACATGCGTACATACAAACATACATGCATACATTTAAAGGCTTACATGCATGCACATATACATGCATATCTGATTTCCAGTGATTCTGTACATTCCGAGGAAATTAAAATTTGCTGTGTCTACATACCTATATGATACATACATACATAAATATATTCACACATACATACATTCGCACATACATACAAGATTTCCAGTGATTCCATATTTGTGAAGAAATTAAACAGCGCCATATTAAGTGTCTACTTGCATCCATGCATCCTCACATACATACGCGCATACATTCTTACACAAATATATATATATATATATAGACACGTTTACATATACATATGTGTATATATCTCTCTCCTTTTTGGCTGGAATTAATCCCTACCTCACTAGGAAAGATTAATTTCAGTCAGAAGAGAGATATATGTATATAGACACATACATACACACATACATGCATGCACACATACATAGACGCATAGATACCTTCACATATACATACATGCATAATGCATACATACATAAACACGTACGTACATACATGATATGCACACATACATACATATATTCATACATATATTCACATATATATATATACATATATGCATATATGCATACATACATACATGTACATACATACACATATACATACATATAAGCTTCCAATGATTCCGTACGTTTTCATCTACCGAGATATAACATATTCTTATATACGTGAAAGAATGCTTATGTCTGAGCTGAAAGTAATTAGTAGAAAACTTGCGACAATTTGAAATTACAGTGATAATACAGATAATTATTGTTAGAATGCACCTTCTCGCTAATTCACCTATAAAACTAGTACAATGGCCTATGCTGCGGAGAAGATCAGGCGGCAAGGCAGAGGACAGGCCACACGACATTACATGTCGAGGCTAAAAAAAGTTAAATTGCTAACATCTCATACCCATATCTGCCACTCAGGGCTACAATAAGGAACCGCTATTCTAACCTTTTCACCTCACAAACGTAAGTAAGTAAGTAAGTAATGCATTTGTTAACACGCCATATGTCCATCGACTGAGCGAGGAATCGTAGGCGTGGGTGGATTACATGTCAGACAACAAAAGCAAGACTATACAGATAGGTCTTTAGCCGCTTTACGAATGTTCTAGCGAGATATTGTCGTGAGTAATGTAAACAGGAAGGCTATTCCAAATGGCTGGTGATGAGTTGCTGAATCCGCGTCGTGAGAAATCAGACCGAAAGTCTCTGATGTCAGGAAAAGACAGAAGGTTTTGTGTAGCTGATCGCAGAGACCTGGATGGTAGGTAGCGATGTAAGGATGATGACAGGTAAGCTGGTTGATTGGTCGAGAGAGTCTTGCGTGTGAGGAGAGCTATCTTATAAGTGATTCTGGAGCTGACAGGCAGCCAATTTAGATTTGCCAGTACAGGAGTGACGTGGTCAAACCTTCGGGTTCCTGTCACCAGACGGGCTAACGAGTTTTGGACGCGTTGCAGTTTGGCGATGTTAGACTTTGTAGTACCGTACAGCAGCGAATTACAGTAGTCGAGTTTTGCTCTGACTACGCTGCAAGCAACTGTCTTCATAAGCTCCGGCGGTAAGCACGATCTAACGTGACGCATGGCTTTTATATGATAATAAGATGCCTTGCAGACAGCTGTGACGTGCTGATTAAACGTCTTAATATCTGTCTGGAAAAACCATATGCAAACTCCCCTGTCACGATCATGCCATTGATTGCGCCATTATATGCACAACTGATGTTGCTCATGACACTGTAATTGCTCTACCGTAACCGAGATCTTTCTGCCCAGATTTTTGAAACGTATGGCTCTGAGCTCGTCTTTTCTCTTCCTCAGACGAAAAGTGCTTAGAAAACAGTCACGACTTTGTACTCGGCTAACACGACGGCTTCTTCAAAGAAAAGTATTACCAAGATGATTCAGGGTGAAAGTCGTAAAAGTTGAAATGAACATTTTATCGGGGCAGGCTACTTCGATGTTGACAATACTCTATCCTAGGTTACTTGACAACTGAGAATAGTTGTGTTATGCATGAGAAGAACAGTCTCTTTAAGTTTACTTACAGTGGGTGTGGAGAGTTAGCGACTTCAGATTTTAAGTCTAGGCGTATCTTCTTCGTCTAGTGATTTCCAAATAACAATGTATGACTGCTGTGTTTATTTTATCGTTGAGTTCAATCTAGTGCAACAGAACGTTTCAACTATATTTCTCTCCTGGCGGTGTTTTGAACTCCCGACCTCACTGTTTACAATACACCGCACTAACCACACACTATAAAGTCAACAGTAGATAGGCTTACCCTACGAAAAATGGGCACTATAAGAGAACATTTAAGTTATGTTTTCAATCGAAATTAACACGGAGAAACAAATCACACTTTATGGCTGTAGCAAAGAATGCATAAGCTATATCGTCCTTTTATAAATTATACCATCACACAATGTAGAAATGAGAGAACAAGCAAATATACAGCTAGTTATCTGTTGAGGTTTTCTGGTGAGTGCCTTAGGCCTACTATATAAGAGGCGCCTTTTACGTTGATGGAAAGAAAGGAATAAGCTATTGCTATCATTATAATAATGCATGAGCAGTCGAACACAGCTGGTAATTCTTGGGGACTTACGTTCATCCTGGATTAAAGTTGATGTTGGTGTTCTCCAGGGCTCGGTCCTTGGTCCTCTTTTATACAGTTTGTATACTTCTGATATCCCTTCCCTCCTTGCTAAACACTTGGCTGTTGGCCATTTGTACGCTGATGATGTCCATGCTTTTGTTCAGGGACCTCCGTCTGCGCAGCTTGCTCTTGTTGGAAAGAATGATGCCCTGACTCATGATATTCAACACTGGATGTCCTGCAATCGTCTTTGCCTTAATCCTGCTAAGACTCAGTTGATCTGGTTTGGTTCTAAATACCGTCTTGCTCAGCTTGACTACTCTTGCTTATGCTAAGCTTTCCTCTCTTTTCTATTTTCGTCTAGTGTTCGTAATCTGGGCGTTACACATGACTTTAATCTTACCTTCGCAGACCATGTCTCTAGTTTGACTCGGTCGTGTTACTACCAATTAAGGCGCTTAAGAGTTGTTCGTCATTCTGTTTCTTCCTGTATCTTTACTACCATGATTCATGTCATAATATGCTGTCGCATTGATTACTGCAACTCTGTATTTGCTGGTTTGCCTAAGTGTCGGCGGTCTTCCCTTCAATCAGTACTAAATTCTGCGGCCAGGTTAATATCACGTCTTCCTCGTTTCTCTCATATCTCTGATTACATCATTCAGCAACTTCATTGGCTCCCTATCCAATATCGTATTCAGTTTGAATTAATTAGAGCTCGCATGGACCAGGCTCCAAAATACCTTTGTGATCTTAATCGGCCTCCATACACAGGTCGCCATAAAATAACATATACCGATTTAAGTAGTTCAGAAGATATTTAATCGGTATTAAAACCCCAACTAACTATCACTGACGCCCGGAAATTAGTCGAGTGTTTTGCGCAGATCCGAGGATGACCTGGAAATGAGTTTTGAAAAGGACGGGAAGCAGCAAACCAAGGAAGTTTGTCGTTTAAGCCACCAAAAATTTGCACGACCTTCTTCAGTCAGTACTTTTTATGGTCTCCGAAATGTCTGGTGACGTCTTTATGCTGGTGGCAGTTTTCATGGTGTAAAATGTGCTTCTCAAGTTCTTAGGAATGTGACTTAGTTACATTTTCTTTCCTTCCCAACCTGTTAGCCCTTTCTTCTCTTTCTAGTAGGGGACTAGAGCCCTCTGGCCCCTTTTTGTCCTGGCGTCGATTTGAACCCATAACTTCGAGGAGGTCGACATCAAAGCTAACCACAAGACTGTCGCGTACACTCAGCTGTCTACCTATCATGATTTTTATCACTTCTAACGCATCATAATCGTTTCCCCGACATCATTTTGATATATCGTGCACCTCGTAATAACTGAAAGATGCCTAACCTCGATGTTCAATTCAAACTCGTTGAGGAAATACAATAGAAATTGCATAGAATAACAGAAATGACAGAAAAATAAGACAGTAGAACAATAGGACAATACAACAATAGGACAATAGAACAATAGGACAACAGACCAATGAAACAAAAGAATAATATAATAACAGAATAATAGAATTATAATTTTTTAAAGTTATGATCCTAAATGAATAGCAGTCTGCAGCGTCTCAGCTTGTGATGTCTTCGTGTGAGTTTAGAAGTCAGCTGAGAGCAGCTCAACAGGCTGGACGTGAGATGGTCAACATCGTCGTCGTCGTCATCGTCATCATCGTATTTGTCATCGCCATAATTGTCGTCATCGTCTTTGTTATCATCACGATTATTGATTGATTGATTTTATTTGATTGATCAATTGATCGAGTGATTGATTGATTGACTGAGTGATTCATTTACTCATTCATTTATTCATTCATTCACTCATTCATTCACACCACTGGCAATTGCCTTATCATCTCATCGAATCATAGAACAGTATATGATGTTGGTAATACCTCAATAGCAAAAATAGTCTGATTAGGCACTGATTAGGCGTCGATAGTTTTGAGGTGTTTAATTGAAAAATGTTTGAATTTTGACATTCATTAGGTGCATCATATGATTCACTACTTTTGGTATCATTTAGTTACTGGTCTCGCTTCAGCAAGAAATCGGTCTGGATTTCTGGATCTGTTGTGGCACATCAGTCAGCCGCGAGTCAGCTTCTACCTCCTGGACTCGGATCTCATGTGCTATCACTACGTCGTATAGATGGTTAATAATATAAATGGCATTCGTTCTGTGACATCAGATCAGGCATATTATGTGTATTAAACAGATAAGGGCAATTACTTTTATAATAATTATCAACATTTGTAATGCATGTAATCTCTTGTAACCGCTTTGTAACCACTTAAAGCTATTCAACTAGGTCATCTGATTCCCTTTCTCAGGTCATACCTACAGCTAGAACTGTTCTTGGAGAAAAAGCGTTTTCGGTTGCTGTGTTTTGAAACTCTCTTCCTGTACATGTTCAATATGCTCAGTCGCTTGTGTCATGATTTCGGTATCAACTTAAGACTAACCTCTTTCAAACTGCTCCGCTTGCAGCTTTTAACTGGACTGAAACCGAACTCTTCTGCTGCACCATTTCATAGCAAAACATCATCAACAATTGCTATCGTAGCACCCTGTAGCACCCTGTTGTCGACCCGGTTTGATCCCTCGGATTCTAACCTGATACCGAAGCTCACCGAACAACCTGGCTCTTGTGGGCTTGATTTTATATACCGTCAGTGAATAAGCTGGTCTCCCTGGCGCGGATTTTGTGTAGGGCTGAGAAATTTCCGAGATTTGCATCAGTCACAATACAATCACGTAACGTTACAGCTGTTTAGCTACAATCTTCAGCGCAACAGGCGAGGCCCAGTCATTCCTGATGACTAGTTTTAAACAATAATAGTCCAGCTGGTACTGACGTGCACTATTACTGCGTGTTCGAGGTGCTGGCACAAAACGTAGGGCATGTTAGAATGGAACCCAGCTTATGTCATCATGTCTTGGCCAAGTCAGATGATAGCTTCCCTTCACCTCTGTGGACTTGCCATGAATTTGGCGAATGTATCTCCTTCAGTGATTTACCCTGATTTTGTTGTTATGCAACCTATTTCGCATCAGTCATCTGCATTTCTGCTACATTATACATTTTTCATTCTTAGACAAGTCGCTCTTCTCCTCTATCTTCTCTGTTTCATTACTCACTTCACTCCGTCCTGTGTCTTTCTCTTCTTGTTTGTTTAACCCTTTTCCGATACTTCATCGTTCTGGTCTTCACGTTGGTTATCTTCACAATTCATGGTTGTATGAGACTGGCATTGACGTTGATGGAATTAATACACGAGCAACAGTAATGGCTTGAGGGATATCCGGACAATGTGACTTCTACCATCTGCGAGCCATGTAGTGCTGGTCGGTGAGGTAACCGTGTGCTGTGGATTTCATCGGTTGTCGTCGTTCCTCATCCTGGATGCAACGCGATCCAGGAACTCTAAACATGTTGTCAACTGTCAACTCTGGACGGAATTCGTTGATTGGGCGCTGCGTGTGTGCCGGAGCTCGTCAATGGTGACTTTTCTAATTATCTGTGCATTGTTTGTCAACATATGAGATTTTTGTTCATAATGAATGTAAGAGCATATTGAGGTTAGCACAGGCTGCGCTTTTCTGAAGAAATTACAATTTGATATATATAGTGTCTACATAAAAACATACATAAGTACATATAAAGAGATATACATACATACACATATACTTACATACACATAAACATATATCCAAGATTTCCAATGATTCCGTATTTTACGAGGAAGTTAAAAAGCGCCATATTAAGTGTCTACATGCATCCATACATGCACACATATATACATGCAAATAGTCATATATACATGCATACATATATTATTAATTATTATATTTCATAACTTAACAAACGCCCATATTGAGCTATAAGTCACAGCTAGACGGGGTTGAATTTTTCGCTGATGCAGCGAGGCGTGTCTTTCCACAAAGACAGTGACGTATCGTCTTCAGGTAGGCCCAAGTCAAACGGGTTGGCCTAATTCTAAAATTAGTTCAGATTGAATCGATAGCATAAAAGAATTATTCTTGTTAGTCTGTTCGCTTAGGCGGTTCTAACGAATTCATCTGGCTGAAATGATGATATTAGAAAAGTAATGGCCCGGAGAAGCAAGAATTTTGATCAAGTATCAAATTCTAACCAAACTTAAAGTGTTTTGTGTTATGAATATTTTAAAAAGTCGCATTTAAGGATTGAGAGTCTGTGCGTGACAATAGCCATACGTTGTTCTTGAAAAGCGAAATCTTTCCCTTAACTCAAAAATGCTTTAGAACGTGTAATCTTGTTAGGCTTGTAAGTTATTTTATATATGACTCACAACTGCTTGCTTGCTGACTTAATCGCTTGTACGTTTTAAATCCGTTTGGCTGTTGTCCAAAACCCATTATGCGGAGGAACCAAAACTCGGCATGATGTACCCTGGGCAGGCACACCATGCCGATCTTCATAACAAGGGTGGGGTCACCGCTCTGGTACATCGTTTTGCCCATACACCGCCTGGCACCCTTTCCGAATAAACTAAGTCGATTTGTAGTCGTTATAAGAATGAGAACACTTGTGTAAGAAGCTGGGCTACGCC
Source organism: Norana najaformis (assembly GCA_964023275.1). Classification (NCBI taxonomy): domain Eukaryota; kingdom Metazoa; phylum Annelida; class Clitellata; order Crassiclitellata; family Hormogastridae; genus Norana; species Norana najaformis. Next base: position 21,058,263 of record OZ029923.1, read on the forward strand.
TAGGTATTCAGGGATTCATGTACGTTTGTGTGTTTTACATGAGTAATACTGTATTTGTAGGCTACATAATTATATATGTATATATATACGAAGTACTACTTATATACGCATGCATGAGTCTCAATAGGCATTTATATATTGCCATTATACGTTTTAAAACCGTTTTCCATGCATGTCTATGTAAACAATTCTAAATGCAAATGAAATAGTCAGTAATGAAGTCAATGACTTTCAGTTGGAAGATATTGTGTAGAAGGTGAATGAGGAACAAATTCAAAATTTCTGAATTTCGCATTTGCTATGTTCCTCTACCCCTTTTGTCGTTCACCCACCATCACCTGTCTCAAGCCCACCCCATATGCATTACTCCTAAGGCAATTAATTCAAAACTGAAATCTCACCTTCTCAAGAAATCTTACTCTGATCCATCCAATCCGCCACCTGTCCGTTTCTCTCAACCGAAACACAACCCACCGTAACACTCCTCTGTCCTCTTCTCTCGGGTCTTCTGGCAACCGCACTTTGCTATTCTGCCCATGGCATTTTTGGACAACTCCTATGACTTGACACAGCGCTCGTGAATAACCTGGCGACCTGTGTTTAGCTTTAAAGTAACGCCTTTGAAATTACGATTACGCTTACAAACTAATTATGACTGTTGCAGTAGGCTAACCAGAGACAACGATGTGGAATTTTTGTGTCTATCATCACGTATGCACAAAAAGAGTCGTTCTGTCTGCGGACAAAAAGTTGGTAGGTCGTTGACTTTGCTCAAGTAATCTTATACAGTAGGTGTGAACATGCATGACTGGGAAAACCAGCTTTAGAATTTATAGAGCTACTTCCTGATTGATCGCGAGGTAGGCCTGTATAAAAGGCACGAACTCTCACAGAGTACAAGACTCTCGTCAACGCAACAGACACATCGGGCAAGTATCTCGTTTCTTCTACAGAGGACCACTTCAGGTTATGCGACCGAATATGTCAGAAGAAAAGAAGACGATGGATTCGCCGACGTTCGTCATCGCATCTACGGAGGTAAATTGGTCTCTAGTGCAAAAGTTAACGTCCTCAGTTACTTACACTAAAGTTACAGATATTTCGCAGTTTTAAGTAATCGCTAATGGAGTAATAGAAACAACTAAAAGCCAAAACTGTTGATGTTTCACTGGTATAAATTTATCAGTAGGTGTTTGAATAGATGCCTCAGAATGGCACGTATAAATTTATCTGAATGAATAATTGAACGTAACTAAACTGACATGCTATTATTTCAATGTTTCGCGTTGTAATTGTTTGGTTTAAAGGCACTTCCTTCGAGTGATTCTCCAAAACGGCGTCCCTACAAGAAGTATGTGATCATTGCAGTGAGCGCCATCTTGGCTGCAGCCATCATCCTTACTGCAATCCTGGTGGGAATGTATCTTTTCACTGAAGCACAGAAGGAAATTGTAAAGGTGAGCAAATTTGGAAGTAATTAAATGCTCGAGGCATGAGCGGGTTTCAGGCGTTCCTCTTGAAGAGATTCTATTTTTAAAAGTGCGCTTACATTCATTGTATTAGGGAAATTGCATAGTGTAAAGATCTGTCAATGCTGCCAGTGTTTGTCCGGTGACATATTTCAGTGGTGGCTCTATACAGGTTATTCATTTCGCTGATGATTATGTTTACGACTGGCTGGGCATAAAAGGTATATGATATATGAATGGTATCATAGAATAATTCTAGGCAATTCTGATGCACACAATAAAACCTAAACTAAGTCAATTTTTGAGACATGCGACATTTACAATAATAATAATGAAAGAATGATTTGATTTTCCGACAATAACATACTTTCCTTGTGCATCTGTTAGTTCTCATACAATCGGGATCAGAACAGCAAAGAAGAGGTGACGAGCGATCCAAATGCAAACGTTGTCCAATACCATGTCCACACCAACGAATACGAAATGTGGGTTGTTGACGACTTCAACCGAGTAAGTACAGCAGTTCCCATTCATAATAAACTTACAAACCGTAACTGTATGAATATGTATGTATTTTTGTATATGTATGTATGTATGTATGCATGTGTGTATGTATGCATGTGTGTATGTATGCATGTGTTTGTATCCACGGTGCACAGTAGCCGATTAGATAAGCGCTCCGCTGTAACGCGGAGAGTACGGGTTCGAGTCTCCCCTAAGACGGTTACTGTGTAGGGATCTTGAGCAGTTCATTCATTCCATGATGCTTAATCATTGGATAATGGCACTTAATAAATGCCGACTTATAGTATGTATGTATGTATGTATGCGGTAGTCTGCATACATATAAACGTACATACATACTTATTTGGATACATACGCAAGTAAATAAGTACATACATGCTTGCGTGCATGACAATATACATACATTGATATATACATACATACTAACATACATACAAACACACTTACATACACGTATACTTACCTACTTGCTTACTTGAATACCTTTTTACTTGCTTGCTGAATTTCAGAATTCTAATTGCATTTGAAATTACGAGTACGATTGTGCTTTGCAATTATAATTACAATTACTTCTTGCTTACTTACTAACTCGAGCTGATCATGCAGAGCTGTGTCCTGGTTTGTCCGAGTTGCTTCATTCTTTACTTCCCCGCGCTGTGCGTTTCTTTTTGCCGCCTTTTCCTATCCATACTCCCGTCCGTCAAAACAGCTGTAAGCAGAGACAATCTCATACTTTGTGGCTTTGATGTGCATTACTGTAACCATAGTATTCTGCATACGTGTATTGACATATATCTCAGCTCTATGCCTAGGTCTTATTCTATTGCCTTTAAAATCTGTTAAAAGAACAGTGCTTCTGGGAATGCAGTAAGGATGAAAGAGTTGTGGCATCGTCGGATGTGTTGCATCGGTAGGTACTGTATTTAGTTTGAGGTTTTTAAATGCATTGTATTATTATATCGATGATAGGATATTCAAGTGATGAAAATACATGCAGCGTCTGGAACCAACTGCTACGTGGCTCCTCTCAACAGAACTATGGCCACTGATCCATCGAAAGTCAGTGCTCCATCAGATCTTGATGCAACGGTACGTCCTGAAAGGAACACGTTATCACAATTCATCAGTAAAATTTAAGCTGCAAATGTTTTGACTGCATTTCGTTACTAGTTTGATCTCGATCCTCTGTTAACTAAGCCTCTGTAGCTCTAAATTAAACTTTGCACAGAGCGAATGTGAAGCAGTGTATAAACACTCTACAACAATCAGAGTTAATGTTTGATCCGCCCAGAAAGACTTTTGGTTTGTATAGGCTACCAGCATCACTTAATGCAATAAAATTTCCTCGCACAAAAGGCCATTCGGATAGAATATAATTTTTATTTCCAGTCTAATAATTTGTGGGAATCCGTGAAACTAATCGGACCATCCAACTCACAAATATTATAACTATTCAAAATACCGAGTATAGTTATCACTGATGGAAAAATTAACAGATTTGTTTCATTTTACATTTAATACTGTAATAAAATCTGCCGTATATTAAGCTATTACTAAATTTTTGCACGCGGATCGGAGGTAATACTTATAACCTATTAGTTTTAGCATTAACTTATATGTTGAAATATTCTAAATCGTATATTATGCTACCTGATATCAGTTAGCATAATATACGATTAAGTTTCGCTGGGCTTTCTGCTCTCCCGCTGTCTGAAGTGGTTCGGCGCAACAGCGTCGAAGACGTCATCTTACTTCAAACTTTTTTTAGCCATGGCAAGAGCTTTATCCTCTTTTACGTATGTGTGCCATCTTACATTGTTCTATCCCTTCCTAATGTGCAGGCACAACATATGCAACGTATATAACAGTACTGGCTACTTCGAGGCGTTCTTGAGTCTGCTGTAAAGAATGACCTGAGATAAAGGAATTCAGGAGCTCCGCCCTCTTGTCCGAGTGATGCCATCACATCTTTTCCTTTCGCATGCACTCTTAGCAATCGCAGTTTGGGGCTGCTGGGCTGCTCTTGCTGTGTACAGTAATTTGTACCATAAGTTATATGTGGCCATGACTCTTTCATCAATACTTTATGGAAAACACAGTACATTTCAATGTATTTATTATAATTTAAATTGTCCAGAAACAGAATACGACTTACAGCGTGACCTATAATTCCGCCGACACTCCAATCCAAGATTCTTCGTTCCTATGCAAGACTGCAAGAGAAACCTGCAAAGGAATTTCAACTTATTGGGTTTATCCAAGTTGCGACATCCCAGGAGGTTAGATTATCTACGGTTCATTTCTAACCAAGTTATAAATACGCCATATATCGTCACATGTACGCAGAAAATTAAGTAAAAATCTTTTTAAAAGTTGGAAGCTACTATATTAAAATTAGCTAATTTATCTGTTCTTATTACTTGTCCCTTTTACCGGAAAACAATCAATTGCTGTGTGTTGCATAAAAGCAGTTGTGCTTTCGGGAGTATTAAGGCTTACCAACGATTTTGGATATAATTGCCCAGTTCTGTAATTCTTTCGGTTCTTGAATGTGTTTCATATTTATAACCCGTCTGTTTAAACTTCTTCACGCACCCCAGCCTGACATGGTTGTTTCAGCTATTGAATGTAGTCAATTAATGTCTCGTGCATTTTGATAACATTCTGAAACATTACCAACTCGTCAGACTAAATTATATTATGCTAGATAAGATTCTACAGTTGATTAAACTCATTTGTCGCTGCATTGGCTTCGAATATGGCGACTTAGAGTATACAAGTGCTTCGATTATCTTAACATTTTCTGCGGCGCACTTATATACCTATGTATGCGTGCGTGCGTTCATGGATACATGCATGTATGCACGTATGTATGCAATATATATATTATGCTTGTATGTAATTATGCAGAAAATCAGTTAAGCAAATAGGTAGGTATTCAGACTTAATATGGGGCCTCTTTGTACCTCTCAAAAGCGCTACTTTCGCTAGCTGAAGTTGTGTTACTGTTCGTTAAGAACAACAACCTGACCTGTAAGCGAACAATGCTCAGAAAATAGTAAAGCCATCGCTGGCGGGCTTTGGCGCACACGTACAGCCCATCAGGAGTTGATATTTGGCACTATGTTCAGAGTTCCTGCTCTTTTTGCACTGAGGACGAGAGCCGAATAAAGTCCGAAAAAAACCGGTTATACTCACCGACTGGCACACAGATGCAACGTTCGGATATCCTTCAGGCCTCCTGGTCTTTGCAGGACAGGCGTTTGTTAGTGACCAACTGACTGACCGTTGAACCTCCGAGGTTATCGGTAGACGCCACTCTAAAACTCTGCCTCGCAATTGCATCATTGAATCTGATATTTCTTGGTCTAGGCGGCATATATAAGTCAGAAGCTCGAAACTGTTCAAACGGAACCAGTCAACCTTAATAGGTCGACCAATTCAAAGTTGCTCGTTGCATTGGTATTTTCAGAGCAATCAGTTTAAAGTCTAGTGCAAGATTCAGCAGCCTCTAGAAGATGATAGAGAGACAGGTTTCGTTAAACTTCTGAGCACATTTATGATGACCGAATGTTTTCTACATTAAAATTCCCAAAGCGATCAAAGGTTTTAATAACTATAATCATCGTTCTTTTGTGACTCTGGACTGCCCCGCTGTTTATTCTGCGTCTGTGGTTCGAATCGAAGTCATTTATGTGAAACGACTTTCTGTGCTGTCATCCAGTGTGTAACGAAACCTGTGACCGTGTTTAGTATTTTATTATGTAGCTAAAGCCGTTAGCTATATTGGCTGTCACTTTTGCATTTCAACGTGAGAGCCACAAACAGTTTAATAATTTTTCATCGCAAGTAGCACAGGAAGCTAATTTTCACGCTCGAGTTAAAAGCAACAGATGAGCGATTTTCTTTGCTGACCTTTCTAAAACTTTTTGTTTGTTTTGTTTAACCAGACTTGAGCGGAAAAAGAAACAAAAGATGGTTTCGTGTCTGCATCAGGTTCCGTTGGAGCATCTTTTCTGGCTCAGTCTGCGCAGAGTGGCGATAACGCATTTGAGTTTCTATCAAATGTTCTGTGCTTCACAATGTGAAGTGTAAAATCGCTAAGCGCTAGATTAACATTTTTGAATGACTTTGTGCGCGCTATAAATTTTCGTAATGATAACATAGGCCTACACTGCGTATACGCGCAAACGCGGATTTATTATGCAATTTATAACTGTTTTATAGGTTATGGGTTTTCTCTACATTTATTAAAAATCTGTTACTTCGTTTCAGTGTTGTGAATTAAAACACTATTACTTTGTAGCCTTGTAGTGAGTGATTAATTGTCAATGATTACATCGAATCAACGTTTTGGAAGGTATATTGTCAGTTTATTCTTTTAACTAATTATATGGCAGTTCTCTGTAGCAATAAGGCCTATTAACCAAATTGTTTCTAGAGTATATACATGTAGATCCAGCTTTACCTGTTCTATTTTCGTCAGTACTTTTACTAGATGCTGAAATGTTTCATAACCTTGTAAGAGTTTTGTGGAAGTATGACACATGCAGTTTAATTTTTGTATTATACCTTCGAAAACATTTATCTATTATGATCTGGAAATATATTTATGGCTCTCATTTAAATTCAACTTATATAAAAGTAATGTTAACACGCTCTGTTTTCTTGTTCCTGTTAATAATATTGACTGAAAACGTACTTTGTGAGAAAACTTGTGTGTAATCGTAAAAGTAACCGTAATTGCACACTTGTGTAATAATTCATCAAGGTAGCTAGGCAGAAGTGCTCCTAAACTGAAAACATAAGGCCAAAATCAAATAGACTGGTCTTTAATCGCCGGCGGAGTTGAAGCTGAGAAAGGCAAGGAGTTTGTGTCGTAGGTGGCAGACTGTTCCAGAGTGAAGGACCAACCACGGCGAACCTACCATGTTGCACTGCAGCTTGAACTCAATCAATTCTCCTCCGCATGGCAATCAATGCAGCTCATCCCGTATATAAGTAGTAATATGAATGAACTTTGGAATCCTATCGAATAACCGCGCCGCAATGTTTAGAATAGATTGAACTTGGCTAATACGAAAAAGAGTGAGACCTGCATAGATGGCGCTGCCATAGTCGATCCTAATACATAATTATGCGTGCATCGTATTAGAAGCTGATAAAGGCGAGAGCGAACCACTTATAGTGTGTGTCTGGCGAATTTGTAAAAGTATGTTCTTCAACCTGTCTTCCCATGCTAAGAGAGTTTTAAATCAACGCCCCTGTTTGAACTTTTTGATCAGGACTGACAAACTTAACTTTTGATCTGAGGGTGAAGATTCTAAAGAGGCTTGGAATATCTAGACCTGCACCCAGCTACTGTTCGAAGGCAATGCAGTTGAGTTGATGTAGGTCTGCTGAATATGTAGACCTACATTGATTACACTGGCCAACACATAATTTGTTGCCTCAAATATTAGAACTGTTTCTGGGTATATTTGACCTGCTGATTCCAGAAAAGGCACCAGTTTTCTCCCAGCAGGTCTAGTTTTCGAGATATAGAACATTATGCCATATACCAGTCCTTGCCTCTGCTCGCCCATAAGACATAAGGCTATAGCTATAATTATGTAGTGCTCAATTTATTATGTGATACACTAAATAAACATAATAATACAAATACTTAAAAGAAAATAGTAGTACCTGAAACTGTACTTATATGATACCAAACAGAACAAGTTTGTTATAAAAATTTCAAGTCATTCGAAGAAGCTCCTTTTGTACGATTTCCGAGTGTGGCATCTGCCGGAACAATCGCGCATAATATTCCAGCAATAGTCTGCCATTATGTGTGCATCCCATCTTCCTTGATATCGATTTTCCATTGTTTTGATGTCTTGGTGAAATCTTTCACCTTGCTCTTCGCTGAAGTCACCAAGATTCTCTGGAAAGCGATCTAAGTGACTGTGGAGATAATGGACTTTAATGCTCATGTTGCAGCCAAGCTTGTTGAAATGAAGAAGCATATCCTCTACTAGTTGTGCATAATTGTCTGCCTTCTTGTTGCCAAGAAAATTTTTAGTTACAAGAACAAAGGAAGACCAGGCACAAGATTCGATTTCATTCATTGATGGTATGAAAAGTGGGTCATTCATAAGTTGCCTGATCTGTGGACCATCGAAGATTCCAGCCTTCAATTTTTCCATTGTAATTCCTGGTAACTTGTGTACTATGTATTCGAAGCATGAACCTTCTTTATTCAAAGCCCTGACAAATTGTTTCATCAGGCCTAGCTTTATATGTAGTGGTGGCAGTATGATCCTATCTCGTGCCACCAAAGATTCCTTGATTACATTTTGAGCTCCAACCACCATGTCTTTCCTCGAAGGCCAATCTTTTCTTGTCCAATGTTCATGCTTGGCTCTACTGTCCCAAAGACACAAAAAGCAGGGATACTTTGTGTAGCCACTTTGTTGACCAAGGAGGAAATTTACCATCTTCAAGTCTACACAAATTACCCATTGATGTTCTTTGTATTTTATCTTTTCCAGTACTAAAGAGATGGCATTGTACTCTTCTTTCATCCTGGTGGAGTGACCGATTGGAATAGAACCAAATTTGTTGCCGTTATTTAAAAGCACACATTTCAGACTACGTTTTGAACTGTCGATAAAAAGACGCCACTCATCTGGGCTGTAATCCGACAGACCAATTTTCTTCAATAAGTTGCTGATGTCATTACAGAATACTAGGTTGTTGTCTTCGGTAAAGAATGGCAGCAAATCCTTTTCTCTGTTTCTATAAATTGTAATTTTCGTTCCAGGCTGAAGTGCATTCTATTCCTTTAGTCTGGACGCAAGCAATTCAGAGGACTCTTTGGAAAGATTTAAGTCCCTGATCAGATCACTCAACTCTTTTTGGTCAAAACGTTCACTGTGTGAAGTTGATTGGAAATCACTGTCACTGCCCCCACTTTCTTCACTTTCGTCATCTTGTCCGATATTGGACATGCAAGTCTCATCGTCTGAGAGCTGAGGTAGTTCGCGAAAAGGTGGAACTGGTACAATATCCGAAAAGCTTATTATGACATTTTAGTTTTGCCAAAGACATCGTTTAAAGAGTGGACTGGGTTTTCTTTACAAAATCGACGATATCTCAGAAACTAGACCTGATGCACTCAATCCAATGACATTTTCTGAATCAGCGCCCAAAATTACCACAAGAACAGGTCTAAAACCGAAGGCAACAAGAAAAAAAAATTTTTCTGTTGGCCAGTGTTATATGTAAATTCTGCAGTGAGTTCAAAATAAAAATTGAGAAAAAAGTTCAAAACGTTTTCTAATTATTTCAACAGCATGGGATCTGGTAGGATTGAAACTGCCCGGGTGGCTTTTTATCACGGCTGGGGTGAAATTTTGTCTAGGGGTTTCAAACCTCCTAAACTTCTTGGCAAATCCGATCACGTGAAAGAATGAAGGGCTGAGTGAGCATCAAGTGGTGTGGTATTTCAGTGAGGGTAACCCATAGACCTACAAGTACTAACCCGTTCCAACATTAGTGAAATTCATTGCATCTGTCAGAGACTTTAAACAGTACCAACTGCCGCCCGATTAAATGCCTCCATAGTTTCACAAAATGTCCCTACCTTTCCCATCCTGCGTAGCCTGTCTTCCGGTCTCTGTGACCTCTTGAATTTCGACTCGTTCTGTCCAAAGGACTTCGATCATGGGATGTGGCTTTACTTAGAAGCGACTTTCGACTGACGCCTTGCATATTACTATAATCATAATAAGTTTCCAGATTATATATAAGATTAAAAATTGTCTGAGTGGCTATACCAAGTGGGTCTTCGGTCGCTTTTGCGTCCCTAAGCCATTTGGTTAAATTTGAGTATGGCGATTTTGTAGGAATAAGAACATGTAGAATGTATAATTCACTGGACAACAAATTTTTACAAAAGTCATGTTACTGAAATGAAATTAGTCAGTTCTTATCAATTTGTATGTGCTGAACACGAATATGACAGTGAAAATGCCGAATTGGCTCTAGTTTTTTTGTAATCTGAAATGAAGTAATTTTATATCGCACAATGCATGCCAGTAGTGATACACTTACAGTTAATATTTGTAAAAACCAGGTCATAGACTAGTTCTTAGATTTTTTTGCCTGTCTCTTGTACAGCTGTTCGGGAGCATATCTGCGGAGTGTCCAGCAGTAGTCAGCCAACATTGTAGTGGACCATTTTCCCTGGTACCTTTGCTCCATTGTTGCGATATCTTGATGAAAACGTTCGCCATGTTCGTCACTAACCATACCACAGTTGTCAAGGAAGAAATCCAGATGGGAATGAAGGAAATGCATCTTCAGAGACATATTGCAGCGAAATTTCTGGTACTGCTTGAGCATGTCTTCTACTAGTTCCTTGTAGTTTTCTGCCCTAACATTCCCCAGAAAGTCTGTAGACACTAGACGAAAAGCATTCCATGCTTGTTTCGCATCACCCTCCAGCAAGTTGTTGAAGCGGTCATCCTTGAAGAGTTCTCTAATCTGAGGACCCACAAAAACTCCCTCTTTAATCTTTGCTTCGCTGAGTCGAGGGAATTTTTCATGCAGGTATCGGAAAGCTGGCGAAGTGCGGTCCATGGCTTTCACGAAGTTCTTCACCAAACCTAGTTTGATGTGAAGGGGTGGTAGTAGGATTTTGTGAGCCTCGACCAGAGCTGGGTGCTGGATATTCTTCTGTCCAACTGCCATGTTTTGTCTGGGAGTCCATTCCTTCCGCACGTAGTGCAACTCTCTTGCTCGGCTATCCCACTCACACAAGAAACACATATATTTTGTATATCCTTGCTGCAGTCCCATTTAAATGGCAACTACCTTCAAATCACCACACAGGTGCCATTTGTACCTGCTATAGTCAATGGAATGCAGTAGCTGTTTTAGGTTATCGTATGTCTCTTTCATGTGGACAGCATGCGCTAATGGAATAGATGGAAGACGGTTTCCATTGTGCAAAAGCACAGCCTTAAGACTCAGTGTTGAAGAGTCTACAAAGAGTCTCCATTCTTGTGGGTCATGAGTGATCTGTAAGGCATTCATGAGGTCGTCAATATTGGAACAGAATACCAGATTACCTTCCTTCATAAAGAAAGGTTCCAACTGCTGATGGCGCTTTCTATATGAAGTAATTGTGACATCTTCTTCTAGAAGATTCCATTATTAGAGTCTTGATCCTAGCAATTCTGACTTGTTTTTGGATAAGTCCAAATCACGAACAAGGTCATTTAGTTCTTTCTGTGTTATTCTGTGTGGGGTTGATGATGCACCACAGTGAAAATCGGGATCACTGCACGCTGACGGACCAGGAGAAGAACATGTCGGCTCACCCTTGTCCTCATCAGATGAATCAAGGAAAATATATTCTGCTGGAGGTTCTGGAATAGGAAGTCCATCACCATGTGGAACTGGTCTCAATGCTGACGGAATGTTTGGGTAGACTATTGTCGACTTCTTTTGCTTCGTTATTCCACCGGAAAGAGGAGGAACCAACCAAGCAGAAGTAACAGTCATCTACGTGGTTGCTTTGCTCTCTCCACACCATGGGAACTGCAAACGGCATTGATGGTCTTTTGCCATTCAACCACTGTGAAAGCTGTGTTGTACATGTAGCACAGCATATATGCGGGGCCCATGGCTTGTCTTGGTCACCAACCTTGCATTCGAAGTAAGCATGATATGCCTTCTTGACTTGATAAGTGATAATTTTCTTCTGGTTGGCAAATGTCACTTCCCCACAAATGTAACAAAAGTTGTCCACAGTATTTACGCACTTCCGAGGCATTACTGTTCTGTATTGTATCTAAATGGATAAAGTAATAATAGTTTTATAAAACAGTAACTTAAACTGTCTCGCACAAAGTCTGTAATATTGTAAATGCTCAACCGTTCCGACTCGCTTTATATAGTACACTGCTGACGTCATCTTACGTCAGCAGCCGACTGGCTGTAGTTTTACATTGCATCAGAAAATGACGTAATCAACTGTGCATGATGTTTCCATGATGGGATTATGCAATGAGGTGGAATATTACATCATTCTAGACTTATTTAGGATATTGTCGCAGTCCTACTGCATAAATTTACATGGTGAAACATAAAAAATGAACTATATGAAATATTTTCAAAACGAGAGCCAATAAAAAATTTTTTATGGTTATATTCGTGTTCAGCACACCAAGATGCTACACATTAGGGCCTTTTCCAGTCAGTAACGATTTCTATGTTGACCAGTGTAATTATCGCATATAAGCCATTAGTCATAGGGTTTTAGTGGAAAGTGATCCAAGTTCTTTATTAATTAAAAGCCTTTAACAATAATAGCAGTAATAAAAATGAAAACAACAAAAACAATATTAATTACAATAACAGAAACATAAATATTCTCTGGGATGCTACATTCCACGTGTTTGGAGCCTTACTAATTTCAGTCCTCGAGTTAAGCGTTTTTCGTGTTCCTCTGCGCTTTTCTGGGTGTTTTGCTTGAGTTTTGTTCGGTCGTTAAAATCCAGATATCTCTTTTTTGATTTCGATACGGTTCTTTGTGTTGTTTTCCTTGCAAAACTGTAATTTTCCACCTGTCTTGCTTGGCTATATCAGGAGCTGTAAACACACCAGTAAGACCCGTTTAACCTCTATTAAGTATGCATTCTCAGCTGGAGATGTTAAGTGATGTCTTCAGAGTTAGTTAACACCTATGCGACCCGTATACCCCGTATTTAGTATGCCTTTAGAACAGGCTGGGAAAGCTAATGGCATTTCTATCAACTATTTAGCCGCAATGCAGCAACATTTGACAACATTCTTCGTCGACCGCGGAACAACCCGTGTCCTGCCTTTCCCACCCTTCACTGCGAAAAACAATGCCAGTGAACGTCGCCTTCATCTTACAAGTCCGCTCGGCATTCTCATCTAGCCGTGGTGACACTAATGCACAATTTCGCAGTTGCAAGACTGGGTTTGCCCATCGGAGTCGGAGGCGCACCTGGAGACTGATGGCTCCCTTCTTAAATATATTGCTAGTGGAGCACGTCTCGCCTGCTGCAGGCCTTGATTGATGTTCTGCAGAACTTTTGAAGCCAGGAGTTGAAGAACCTACACTAGAAACTTGGAAGGCGTTGCTGCAACTTGCCCAAAGTGTTCTCGCTCAGCCATTTTGGGGCAGGTTGCTGGTGGAATTAAGGCAATGTCATCAAGGATCGAGTTGAAACATGGTCCCGGGATCAAGTATCAAACCTAATCGTGGGTTCTTTAGTAGTCGGTCCCCGCATTTCATCTCACAGCTCAGATGCTTTTATTGCATTTCGAAATTGGATGGAAACATCCGTGTGGCTCTCCAGATCCTATGCGATCAAAGCCACCCTGCCTCTTCTAATGATGAGAACCTGCAAATCCTCCTTGAGAAACATTCTCTTGATCTTCATCCAGGTAGGCTCTTAAGTATTCGTGACCCAGCATCAAACATTCCCTTTCCAAGTGACGGAGTCTGATGTGTTAGATGCCATTCGCTCGTTATGTAAGGATTCTGTTGGGCGGGGGCAAATAGGTTTTTTCCAAGACACCTCTTGGAGGTAATTAATCGTCGCGATACACTTGTAGGATTTTTAGTGCTTTGACAGACTTTGTCAATCTGTTTCTGCTGGGCGGATGCCCTTCTCAGGTGAGCCCCATACTTTTCGGAGGCAACCTTATTGCGCTTTCCAAAAAAGCAGAGGTCTAAGGCCCTTTGTCATTGCTTACATTTGGTGGTGCATTGCGGCAAAGTGCGCAAATAAATATGCATTCCGTATTTTGTCATCATTTTTGCCCCAATTTAGATCGGTGTTGTAATGCCGTGTTTTACGATATATCCTCTTTAAACCTAAAAGGCTTCACGTTGTTTAAAATTCTTAGTAGGTTTGCTACGTATTCTTCCTCCTCGCTATCAATTTCTTGTCTGTGAACGTTTTCACAGATAGGAGTTTACCAGGGTGTCAAAAATTAGTTTAGCGGTTCCGCCATGAGCGAAAGGTTTGGAAACACTGATAATTATAATCTTAGGACTTCTATATCATCGTTTTAATAACATTAGCCTCAAACGATGCACGATTCAAATGAAATTGCAGGGGAAATTATCATCCACTGTAACAGTAGAAATCCACTCAAGCTAGAAGTTGGCTCAGTACAAGTACTATTTCCTATCACTTCCAATCAAAACGTGTTGTTAATCGTCTTCCTTAACAGCTGCCCGCCAAAGCCAAATCAAGAAACAAATGGAAACGAAGTATTCCGACTAAGAGAAGAAAATACATCAGAACTTTTGCAGATTTTCTAATCTAAAGACTTCTATAGAACCGTTATCATAATGCCTAAGGCATCAGTCGATGATCGCTTCAAGTCAAAATCGCGATCAAAATCATAATTCGTTGGAGAAGCCAGGATACGGTGGATAGGGTAACCATTTTCAAAGGAACGCGACTTTAATTTAGAACGAATGACATGAAAGATTTGCAGAACGAACTGAGTTCGGCATTGAATTTCAAAGCTTTGGACCAGCTACCATGAAGGCCCGAGAGTCAAACACTGTTCAAGTATTGGGCACAGCGAGATTCACAGTGTTCATTGATTGAGTGTGAGGGGTGAGCATGGAGCGTAGATAAGTGGGCTGATTTAAATGCAACATGTTGTGAACTGTAAGACAGATTTTTAAATGGATTCTTTGCTCAATGGGCGGTCAGTGCAAATGATGACACTGGTTTATTATGCTGATATTTAAGAGTCTTTATTGTGGCGAGAATTTATACCTTATATTATACCTTACATATTATATTGATAAGGTGTCACGTTTTGAAGGTAATGAGGCGAGAAGGTGTTTGTTTACCCGAGCAATGTCAAAAGAGTCTTTTATTAAATACTGCGCCTCAGTGACTGTCATGCGTCATAGATTTCTACAAGATGTTTCGTATGCCGGTGGCCCAGGCGTATTGCAGGCGTAGCAAACCTTGGACACCATCCAATAAGTCGTAGGAATTTTTTAGTCATACACTGTAAAATTAGTCCCTTGACTACTACTTATTACCGATGGTATTCCTACGTTATCAGATAATTCAACCAGTGAATTGCTGACAGTTGACGCCATGTTTAGAGTTGCTGGATCGTGTTGCATCGAGGATGGACAACGACAGCCGATGAAGTTCGCAACACACGGCCACCTCACCGTCCAGCACTCCGCAGCTCGTAGGGAATTCAGCCAGTCACTCATGACTTCGACGGTTAGAAACTTTCTTAGGAAGACGGTTGGCAGTCGCATACTTGAATCACGGTGCACACCAATTTCGATGTCCTCCTGCTGCCGTTTGCTCAATAGGGCCAACAACATCCATCGTAATTCGATAGAAAGGCACGTCTTCTCTGGGAACCAGTGTGATAGGGACTCTATAAATAGCCAACTCCCTCGATTTCAATTGTTACTTCTCACAGGACTTGCAAAACTTCGCCATATAGTTTCTTACCTTTAGACATACAAAGATAACTCAATCGGCATCTTCTACCATCTACGAACGTTGTAGCGCTGGACCACCGTCCACTCCGTCCAGGTAACCATGTACTGCGGAAAATTATAGGTTGTCGTTGTTCCTCATCCTCGATACAACGCGATCCAGGAACTCAAAACATGTTGTCAACTATCAACTCCGGACGGAATTCGTTGATTGGGCGCTGCATATGTGCGGGAGCTCGTCAGTTGTGCCTTTTCTAATTATGATGGCACCGTTCGCCAGCTGAAAAAGTTTTGTTTATAATGACTTTAACAGCATTTAAGACAGAGCGCTTTTGTGAAGAAATTAAAAATCACTATATTAACATGTCTACTACATGCATACATACATACATACATACAAATATACATACATACATACATACATACATACATACATACAAATATACATACATACATGCATACATACATACATACAAATATACATACATATATACATACATACAAATATACATACATACATACATACATACAAATATACATGCATACATACATACATACAAATATACATGCATACATACATGCACATCCACATGCATATAAGGTTTCCAATGATTCCGTATTTTGTGAGGAAATTAAAATTCGCTAACTCAAGTGTCTACATACCCTCTTAATACACATATACGTGCAAACACACATAAATACATACACATTTATATACATACATATTAAGTGTATACATACATATGTACATTCATACGCATATACATATATCCAAGATTTCCAACAAATATGCATTTTATGAGAAGTTAAAAAGCGCCATATGAAGTGCTTACATGCATAGATGCATGCACACATAAATACATACAACACACCTATATTCATACACACATGCTTGCATATATACACTCATACATACACACATGTACATACATACACATATACATACATATAAGCTTTCCAATGATTCCGTATGTCTTTATCTACCAAGACATAACATATTCCTGCACGCGTGAAAGAATGCTTATGTTTCAGCTGAAAGTGATTAGCAGAAAATTTGCGACAGTTCGAAATAACAGTGATGGAACTGATAATTCTTAGTATGTGCCCTCTAGCTAACTCAACTATAAAAGTAGTACAATGGCCTATGCTGCCGAGAAGATCAGGCGGCGAGGCAGAGGACAGGCCACACGACATTACATGTCGAGGCTAAAAAAAGTTAAATTGCTAGCATTTCATACCCATATCTGACCCTCAGGACTACATAAAGGAACCGCTATTCTAACCTTTCCACCTCACGAAAGTCTTAACGTCTGTCTGGAAAAACCATATATGAACTCCTCTGTCACGATCATGCACAACTGATGTTGCTCTTAACATTGAAATTGCTCTGCCGTGACCGAGTTCTTTCTTGCCCGATGTTTGAAACGCATGGCTCTGAGCTCGTCTTTTCTCTTCCTCAGACGAAAAATGCTTAGAAAAGTCACGACTTTGTACTCGGCTAAGACGATGGCTTCTTCAAAGAGATATAGTACCAAGATGATTCAGGGTGAAAGTCTTAAAAATTGAAAGGAACATTTTATCGGGACACCGTAAACCAACGGTTTCGCTATTTCGATGTTGAAAATAAATAATCTTAGGTTACTTGACAACTAAGAATAGTTGTGTTGTGCATGAGAAGAACAGTCTCTTTATTTTTACTCAAAGTGTGTGTGCAGAGTTAGCGATTTCAGTTTTTTAGTCTAAGAGTATCAAGGCGGGTAGCCGGGACTCCTCCGCCGACTGATTTCCAACTGACGTTTTACGACTGCTGCATTCAATTTTTAGCTGAGTTCAGTTTAGTGCAACAGAACTCTTCAACTATATTTTTCTTTATATTTTCAACAATATATCTCTCTTGGCGGTGATATTAACTTTCGACCTCACGGCTGACAGTACACCGCTCTAGCCAATATAAAGTCAACAGTATTATCCAACGAAAAACAGGCACTATAAGAGAAAGTTTAATTTAGGTTTTCACTCAAAATTAACATGGAGAAACATATAACCCTTTATGGCTGTCGCAAAGAATGCTTAAGCTATATAGTTCTTTTATGATACCATGACAGTGTAGAAATTAGCGAACAAGCAAATATGCAGTTAGTAAGCTGTTGAGTTTTTCCTATAATAGTTTACTATACAAGAGGCGCTTTGGATGTTGATGAAAAGAAGGGAAGAAGAAGTTCAGTTGATATCTGATTGAAGAGAAATAGCAGATAAAGGTTTAATTATTACGTAGCTCCAGTACGGCAAACTTGAGCCAGCTAAAACGCAGATGCCAAGCTTTTAATTAATTGTATGGTGTAAACAGTTTGACCACCCATTGGCCTCTCACACAGCAGACAGACAAATATCTTACAGCAGGATTCTGATATTTAGTCGTACAAGAGTATCTTTCATAGATCCGGTAGGATGACCACATTGGGAATGGACCAAAGGGGTCGCTACGCCCACGCATATCATGATTGTTTATTCTACTGGAAGTGGTTACTTAAGTGCGGATAGCTAGCAGAAGGTAAAGAATAGTGGACACCTAGATGTTATCGGATTAGTTGTTCTGCATTCAAGCAGAATGTCAGCTTTGTGTAATATGCATTCATTTAGGCTGAAGATGCGTTTAAATTAATCTCTAAGGTAGTAGTTTGCCTATATCAGGTTAAATAATCTTTGGTGCTTTTTAGAATTGTAACATCCTCGTTTGTGTAATGCAGCTAAAGAGGAATCTAGCAAGTATCAGAAAAACATTCATATCCGAATGACAATATAAGCAATCTATAACCTAACAATTTACAATGCAAACAAAACGACGTGTTTAACACGCTATTATCTTTCTGTCTAAATCTCTTATGATACATTCAAATTGCTTTCGTCACGTCTTAACAAACTACCATACCGAACTATATCTAAGTCACAGCTAGACGGGGTTGAATTCTGCTGAACGGTTGAAATTTGCGAAAAGAAATAAGGTAAATAAGTAAACGTGACTTGACTTCACTTGCAGGTAGTTATGATCACGGTTGGTGGCTTTAAGTTGGAAGATATTTAGGACTTTTGCAAGCTCTCTTTTCCTCCACCCCTTCAGTCGTTCGCCCATCACCACCTTGTCTCAAGGCCCCTACATGTTCATTACTTTTCAGGCGTTCCATTCGAAATTATTCTAATCTTTTCAAGAAGTCTTACCTTCATCCATCCAATCCGCCACCTGCCCATTTCTTTCGACCTAAACACAACCCTCCGTAACAGCTCCTTTGTCCCGTTCTCTCTCTGATCTTCTGGAAACCAGACGTTGTTGTTCTCATGGCATCTTTTGGCATTTATGACTTGATACAGCGCTCGTGAATATGATGGTACCCTGCGCTAAGCTTAAAAGTAGCGCTTTACAAATTCTCGAGAATACGTTTTCGACTATGAACTATGTGAAACTGTTGAAGTGGGCGAATCAGGAACAACGATTTGAAAGTTGTGTGTGACTCATCTGCAAATTTTTTATCACTAACAGATTCTGACACAAAAGAGTTGTTTTTCTCCGCAGACAGATAGTATGATGACTTTGTTGATGTAATTGTAAAGGTGTGACCATGCATGACTGGAAAAACCAGTTTAGGCATTTCTAGAGCTACTTTCTGATTAATCGCGAGTTATATAAATTGCACGAATTCTCACACAGTACAAGACCCTCGTCAACACGAGAGACACATCGAGCAAGTATCTCGTTTCTTCTACAGAGGACCACTTCAGATTATGCGACCGAATATGTCAGAAGAAAAGCAGACGATGGATTCGCCGACGTTCGTCATTGCATCTACGGAGGTAAATTGGTCTCTAGTGAAAAAGTTTACATCCTCGGTTACTTTCGCTAAAGTTACAGATGCTTCGCAGTTTTAAGTGATCGCTAATGGCGTAACAGAAACAATTAAATGCCAAAACTGTTGATGTTTCACTAGTACAAGTTTATCAGTAGATCCTTGAATAGATGCTTCACAATGGCGCTTATAAATTATCGTAATGAGTAATTGTAAGTAAGTAAACTGACATGTTATTATTTCTGTGTTTCGTGTTGAAATTGTTTGGTTAAAGGCACTTCCTTCGCGTGATTCTCCAAAACGGCGTCCCTACAAGAAGTATGTGATCATTGCAGTGAGCGCCATCTTGGCTGCAGCCATCATCCTTACTGCAATCCTGGTGGGAATGTATCTTTTCACTGAAGCACAGAAGGAAATTATAAAGGTGAGCGAATTGGAAGTAGTTAAATGTTCGGTGTATGAGTGGGTTTCAGGCGTTTCTCTTTAAGAGATTCTATTTAAAAAGTGCGTTTGCAATAACTGTATTAGCTATTTTCTACTTTAGCGAAATTCTACGGATGGGATTAATTAATTAGGCATCTTCGCCTAATTCTAGGCAAATATGCTGCACACAGTGAAACTCACACTAAATCAGTTTATTCGATACATGCGACATTTATAATAAAACTTGTAAAAGAATAATTTGATTCTCCTACGCTATCACACTTTTCTAATGCATCTGTTAGTTCTCATACAATCGGGACCAGAACAGGAAAGAAGAGGTGACGAGCGATTCAAATGCAAACGTTGTCCAATACCATGTCCGAAGCAACGAATACGAAATGTGGGTTGTTGACGACTTCAACCGAGTGAGTACAGTAGTTCCCATTCATTATAAACTTACAAAATGTAACTGTATGAATATGTATGTATATATGTATGTTTGTATTTGTGTGTGTATGTATGTATGTATGCCTGTGTGTGTATCCACGGGGCACAGCCGTTGGATAGAGTGTTCGGCTGTAAGGCGGAGAGTATGGGTCGATCCTCCTCTGAGACGGTTACTGTGTATGGATCTTGAGCAGGTCATTCACTCACTCCATGATGCGTAGTCATTATATATAGGTACTTAATAAATGCCGAATAAAAATAGTATGTATGCGTCTATGTTTGTATGCATGCATACATGGATCTACTCTTTAAACGGTGGCCTACATACATACAAACGTATATGCTTTCACTTAGCCACGCTGTCTGTCCCTGTCTTCCGCGTTTTACTATCCGTACTGCCACCCAGCAAAACAGCTGTAAGCAGAGGCAATCTCATATTTCGTGGCTTTGTGGCTTTGGTGTGCATTACTGTAATCACAGGATTTGGTATACATGTATTGACATATACCTCTGCTCTATGACTAAGTTTTATTCTATTGCCTTTAAAACCTAATAAAATGACAGAGCTCCTGGCAATGCTTTCGCAATTGAGAATGAAAGAGGCGTGGCAGCGTCGGATGTGTTGCAACGGTAGCTACTGCATTTACTTTGAGGGTTTCAATGCATTGTATTGTTATATTCATTACAGGATATTCAAGTGATGAAAATACATACAGCATCTGGTACCAACTGCTTCGTGGCTCCTCTCAACAGAACTACAGCCACTGATCCATCGAAAGTCACTGCTCCATCAGATCTTGATGCAACGGTACGTCCTGTAAAAACATAACTGCTCTATGTGTCAAAAATACCTCATGAATCATCAGTAAAACTTAAGCTGCAAATGTTTTATCTGCATTTCATTACTAATTTAGTCTCAACCCTATGTTTATTAAGCCTCTCTAGATCTAAATTAAACTGTGCACAAAGCGATTGAACACTCGTTTGCAATCAGAGTTAATGTTCGATCAGTCCTGAAAGGCTGTTTGTTTGTATAGGCTACCATCGTCACAAAATGCACTAAATTTCTTACTTTTCCAGTAAAACTTACGCTGCAAATGTTCTAACTGCATTTCGTTACTATTTTTGTCTCATATATTAACTAAGCCTGTCTATATTTCTAAATTAAACTGTGTAAATAGCGATTGTAAATCAATTTATGAACACTACTACAATCACAGTTATACTGGACAACAAATTTTTACAAAAGTCATGTTACTGAAATGAAATTAGTGAGTTCTTATCAATTTGTATGTGCTGAACACGAATATGACAGTGAAAATGCCGAATTGGCTCTAGTTTTTTTGTAATCTGAAATGAAGTAATTTTATATCGCACAATGCATGCCAATAGTGATACACTTACAGTTAATATTTGTAAAAACCAGGTCATAGACTAGTTCTTAGATTTTTTTGCCTGTCTCTTGTACAGCTGTTCGGGAGCATCTCTGCGGAGTGTCCAGCAGTAGTCAGCCAACATTGTAGTGAACCATTTTCCCTGGTACCTTTGCTCCATTGTTGCGATATCTTGATGAAAACGTTCGCCATGTTCGTCATTAACCATACCACAGTTGTCAGGGAAGAAATCCAGATGGGAATGAAGGAAATGCATCTTCAGAGACATATTGCAGCGAAATTTCTGGTACTGCTTGAGCATGTCTTCTACTAGTTCCTTGTAGTTTTCTGCCCTAACATTCCCCAGAAAGTCTGTAGACACTAGACGAAAAGCATTCCATGCTTGTTTCGCATCACCCTCCAGCAAGTTGTTGAAGCGGTCATCTTTGAAGAGTTCTCTAATCTGAGGACCCACAAAAACTCCCTCTTTAATCTTTGCTTCGCTGAGTCGAGGGAATTTTTCATGCAGGTATCGGAAAGCTGGCGAAGTGCGGTCCATGGCTTTCACAAAGTTCTTCACCAAACCTAGTTTGATGTGAAGGGGGTGGTAGTAGGATTTTGTGAGCCTCGACCAGAGCTGGGTGCTGGATATTCTTCTGTCCAACTGCCATGTTTTGTCTGGGAGTCCATTCCTTCCGCACATAGTGCAACTCCCTTGCTCGGCTATCCCACTCACACAAGAAACACATATATTTTGTATATCCTTGCTGCAGTCCCATTAAAATGGCAACTACTTTCAAATCACCACACAGGTGCCATTTGTACCTGTTATAGTCAATGGAATGCAGTAGCTGTTTTAGGTTATCGTATGTCTCTTTCATGTGGACAGCATGCGCTAATGGAATAGATGGAAGACGGTTTTCATTGTGCAAAAGCACAGCCTTAAGACTCAGTGTTGAAGAGTCTACAAAGAGTCTCCATTCTTGTGGGTCATGAGTGATCTGTAAGGCATTCATGAGGTCGTCAATATTGGAACAGAATACCAGATTACCTTCCTTCATAAAGAAAGGTTCCAACTGCTGATGGCGCTTTCTATATGAAGTAATTGTGACATCTTCTTCTAGAAGATTCCATTGTTGGAGTCTTGATCCTAGCAATTCTGCCTTGTTTTTGGATAAGTCCAAATCACGAACAAGGTCATTTAGTTCTTCCTGTGTTATTCTGTGTGGGGTTGATGATGCACCACAGTGAAAATCGGGATCACTGCACGCTGACGGACCAGGAGAAGAACATGTCGGCTCACCCTTGTCCTCATCAGATGAATCAAGGAAAATACATTCTGCTGGAGGTTCTGGAATAGGAAGTCCATCACCATGTGGAACTGGTCTCAATGCTGACGGAATGTTTGGGTAGACTATTGTCGACTTCTTTTGCTTCGTTATTCCACTGGAAAGAGGAGGAACCAAGCAGAAGTAACAGTCATCTACGTGGTTGCTTTGCTCTCTCCACACCACGGGAACTGCAAACGGCATTGATGGTCTTTTGCCATTCAACCACTGTGAAAGCTGTGTTCTACATGTAGCACAGCATATATGCGGGGCCCATGGCTTGTCTTGGTCACCAACCTTGCATTCGAAGTAAGCATGATATGCCTTCTTGACTTGATAAGTGATACTTTTCTTCTGGTTGGCAAATGTCACTTCCCCACAAATGTAACAAAAGTTGTCCACAGTATTTACGCACTTCCGAGGCATTACTGTTCTGTATTGTATCTAAATGGATAAAGTAATAATAGTTTTATAAAACAGTAACTTAGACTGTCTCGCACAAAGTCTGTAATATTGTAAATGCTCAACCGTTCCGACTCGCTTTATATAGTACACTGCTGACGTCATCTTACGTCAGCAGCCGACTGGCTGTAGTTTTACATTGCATCAGAAAATGACGTAATCAACTGTGCATGATGTGTCCATGATGGGATTATGCAATGAGGTGGAATATTACATCATTCTAGACTTATTTAGGATATTGTCGCAGTGTAAATCAATTTATGAACACTACTACAATTACAGTTAATGTTCGATCAGTCCAGAAAGACCTTAAACGCAAAAGGGCCATTGGGATAGAATATGTTTTAGCTTTTCCGTTTCAAAATATGTGGGAAACTGTGAACCTATCCCAATCATCCAACTCACAAATTTTATAATCAAAATATTTCCAGTTTAACTCCTTAGCCCGAGTGTAATTAGCACTGATGGAAAAATTAACAGATTTGTTTCATTTTGCATTTGATATTACAACAATCTCGAGATTCCTACAGCGCCCAAAGAAAGCTAAGTACCGGGAACCAGCTCATACACAGGCGCTCAGTCAAAACAAAATTGATAAGCAAAAGAGTTCGGTTCCAGGTCAAGATCTAGGAGTCAGGCAGTCAGATAGTCGAACGGCTACGGTGGATGATGTTTGAAATTGAAGCGAGAAGAGAGACAAGAGGAAGATGAAGAATCAGGATAAGATTTTTGGAAAAGAAATGTTTTCAGTCTTGAGTTAAAGACCATCGCTGAAACTGAGAGGTGAAGTGTTGTGAGTTCGTATGATTGATCTGATAATTGTCGTAATTCTGGCGGGAGTATATTCTAGAGGGGTGGGGCAGCTATGGCTATGGAGCGATTTCCAAATTTTAAGGATGAGGTGACGGGAGGGCGAAGAAGTGTTAGGACAGAGGAGGAGCGGGTTGAACGGAATGGTTGGGTTGTAGATAAATGACGAAGATAGGAGGGTTGGTACTATTGAAGTGTGTTGTAGGTAAGGGTTAGAATGTTGTATTTTATTCGTTCAGATATTTTAAGCCACTGAGGTGATTTGAGAAAAAGAGTTATGTGATGGTGTGTGGGAGTTTTGGTGACTGCACGAACAAGAGCATTTTGGATAGCTTGAAGGCGGTTTATTTGAGTGGTATCTATATTGAGAAAAGTGAATTGCAATAGTCTAGTTTTGCATGGACTATGGATTGACACAATGATAGATGTGGTTTTGAAGTCAAGCATAGGACGGATTCTGCAAAGGTCGCGGATTTGCATAAAGCAAGAGCGGGAAAGATGGGCAATATTATCAGAAAAGGTGAGGCTTTGGTCGAATATTACACCTAAATTGTGAACAGAAGTGTTGGTATTAAAGGTGTCGTTGGAAGAGGAGTCCAGGCCGATGGAGATTAAGGGGTCAGGAATTTTCCTGCGCTGGTCGCGTAGGCCAATAAGTATGAATTCAGTTTTATATGGGTTCAGGCACAACAGATTAGATGTCATCCAGGAGGAGATTTGTTTAACCAAACGAAGACGATGACCTATTGACTCGTTGAAGCAATTCGGAGAGAGGAATAACTGGGTGCCGTCAGCATGCAGGTGATGGTCAACTGAGGATGCTTTAATGAGTGAACCCGTATATAAGCTATTACTAAATTTTTCCACGCGGATCGGAGGTGATACATATAGCCTAATACCTTTAGCATTAATTTATATGTTGAAATATTCTAATTCATATATTATGCTATTTGATACCCATCTTTAATATAAAACATCTCACTCTCAAATGAGAAGATTGAACTAGTGCAACCGATAATTAATTAACATTTGTAGGTCAGAACCCAAATCCGCTGAACCATAAAATATTATGTTTTGTTCAGTACTAAACACTAGGCTTAACCTAAATAGAAATTCACGGGAATCCGGCTTCATATCATTCCATGGTTTGCATTGCCTGATAATTCTGCTCAAACTCTCATCTGCTTGCGCTTGATGACGAGGGTTCATCAGCTTCTGTTGACTGCGATGAAGAGGCCGCCGATGTATTTTGCTGGAGTAGATCTTTCGACCTGATTCTCAGAACCTCCCTTTGTTAAAGAAATGACAGCAAAAATGAAGGCAGTTCTGTTTAACTCTGATCAGACCGTGATCAGTCTGAATCCTATGAGACTTTGGTTTCACAGATAGTCCAAGGATCTGATAAAGTCCACTTCAACGGTTTACATTATCAACCTTGATCCGCAAACCATCCTTCTTCAACGCAGAAAGAGTGCGATCCCTATGACTTCGATCGTTTATAGCTTTGCTTTCTGTTTGTATCATGCATCCATCGCGTGCAATAATAGATCAACACCCGACCACCCTGGCTCAATCCTTACAGGTACCTCAGACAAATGAATTCTAAGTCCCATGTCTATCACACAGTTTCTCTGAACCTTCCCACACCGGTAGCAATGCTTATTCATCAACGGCCAGTATTAATTTTCATTTTGTCTGACAGAGCTCTTTCTGCGGCCATGTTTAGTTTTGTCGTACTTGTAAGCATAGTCATGAAGTCCTGACTGTCCCTCGTATGCGCTCTGCTACAGCTCAGTCAAGAACCCTTGCCTGTGTTGGACCTAATAGCTGGAATCGTCTTTCCCGAGAGCTACGGCACGAGCTCCTCAGTTTGTCCCTTTTGCAGTTTTGCAGACGCCTTAATCTGTATTATTTGGCAGTGGTCTCACTCTTTTGAGTCGGGAGTGCCTCTGATGACTTTATTCTTGAAGTAACATGTAGTCATGACTTTTTCCTGAAGTGGAGCTTTATAAGTTTCAGATTACAACTGCAATTATAATGTGCCATCCTTCACTGTTCGAACCCCATCCCAGTGAGCAGGCACAATATGTGCGCGGTACATAACAGTATAGGGTACTTCGGGTACTCTTGATTATGCTGTAAAGAATGACCTGAGATAAAGCAATTGAGTAGCCCCATCCTCTTGTCCGAGTGATTCCATTACATCTTTTCACATGCACTCTAAGCAAACGCAGTTTGGGCGCTGTGGAGCTGTTCTTGCTGTGCATAGTACTTTGCAGTATAAGTCATATGTAGCCATGACTTTTTCATAAATACTTTATGGAAAACATAGAATATTTCAATGTATTTATTACATGTTCATTTATTCAGAAACGGAATACAACTTACAGAGTGACTTACAATTCCGCCGACACTCCAATCCAAGATGCTTCTTTCCTTTGAAAGGCTGCAAGAGAAACCTGCAAAGGAATTTCAACTTATTGGGTTTATCCAAGTTGCGATATCCCAGGAGGTTAGATTAGGCCTATCTATGGTTTATTTCTAACAAAGTTTTGAGTATGATATACATCGTCACATACACGCAGAAAATTTAATTAAAATGTGCTTAAAAGTTTGAAGCTACTACATTTAAATTAGCTAAGTTATTTGTGCTTATTACTTATCCTTTTTACCAGAAAACAGATCATTCAATAAACTCAATAAAATCATAAAGGCAAAGTCATGGTCTCTCGGGTCTACGAAGACATTCCAAAGATATGGATATCATTACCCAATTATTTTATTCTGCTGGTTCTTAATCGGCATTCAGATCGATACTTCATATGCGTCTGTTTGAATGTATGTATATATGTATGCATGAAAGTATTTATGCATGCATATATGTACGTATGTATATATGTATGTAAGCATATATGAAATGTTTGTATGTATGTTTGTATGTTTGTGTGTACATATGAAATATGTAGTTATGAATGTATATATAGGGAATATCTATATCTATACATATGTATATAGTGTAACCCATAGGCATGAATGCATTTATGTATGCATGCATTTATGTAGGCCTATGAATATGTATATTTATATGTGTATGAATGTATGTCTATAAGTACTGTATGTAAGTATATTTTTATGTATTGGTATATGTGTGTATATAACATACATACGTACATACTTACATACATACATATATGTATGCATACATACATACATTGTATATATGTATGTATTCAATGTATGTATATATATATGTCTATTCATGTATTTTTGTCTGTATGCATATTTGACACCATATTTAGAATTCCTGCTAGTGTTGCATCGAGTGCACCAGCCGAATAAAGTCCGAGTGATTTATGTGAAGTTGACATTTCTGTGTTGGCATTTAATGTGTAACGCAGTATGTAACCGTGCTGAGTGTTTTTTGTGGTAATGTAGCTAACGGCCTTTATTTAGATTGGCTGTCACGTTTGCATTTCAACGTGAGAGCCACAAAATATTTTGGGGTTGCAAGGGGCGCACTAGGCTAAGTTTCACGCTCTGAGTAAACTTCAACAGATGAGCGATTTTCAGAGATTACCTTTCTAAAGATGAGCGATTTTCAGAGATTACCTTTCTAAAGATGAGCGATTTTCAGAGATTACCTTTCTAAAGATGAGCGATTTTCAGAGATTACCTTTCTAAAACTGCAAACTTGTTTTGCTTAACCAGACGTGAGCGGAAGAAGATACAAGCGGGCTACCTGTTTCGAGATCCAGTGGTTCATCTTTAATGGCAAAATCTGCATAAATTGGTGGTGGTGGTGGTAACTCATTTAAGTTTAAGCAATATTCTTGTTAAATGGTCTATGCTTAAAAATTGTCGAACATTTCTGTATGGTTTTGTGTGCACTATACATTTTTGTAATAATCGCATAGACAAATGCGGAATTATTATTCAATTTAAACTAACTGGTTTCTGTGTTATGGGTTTTCTCTACATTTATGAAAAATCTGTTACTTTGTATCAATGTTGTGAGTGATTAATTGTCGGATGATTATATTGAAACAATGTTTTGGAAGGTAATTTGTTAGTTTATTCCTTCAGGTAATTCCTGAGTATGCATATAGCAGATTTCTATAGCAATGCCTGCTTACTTAACCAATTTGCTTCTAACTTTTATTCATGATGATCCAGCTTAACTTGCTTTATTTTCGTTAGGACCTTCAGTAGAGGATGAAATGCTTCGTAATTTTGTAAGAGCTTTGTGGAAGTATGACACATGCGGTACATGAATTGGGATTTTACTTGCGAAAACCGTTTAAATATTATGATCGGAATATATATGTGTGGCTCGCATTTCAATACAGCTGATATAAAAGTAATGTAATCACACTCTCTTTTCTTGTTCCTATTGAAAATTTGACTTTTAAAACGTATTTTGTGAGTACATTAATGGATGTTACTAGAGCGTTTCAAATCAACACACCAGCGTCAACTTTTTGATCAGGACTAAGGAACTTGACTTTTGACCTTGGGTTGAACATTCCAAAAAGGCTGGAGATATATAGAACTGAACCAAATCTCTGTCCACAGGTAATGCAGCGGAGATTTTGTAGATCTAGTTTAATATAGGCCTAAATTGATTATATGCATTCCACTACAATAAGTTCTACAAAAAAACTGAAAAAACTTTTTGGCATTCTTTCAAGGGCAACCTATCCCATGGGCAACCTATTTCAACCTATCCCGGGTCGCTTTTTTATCACGGCAGGGGGTGAGATTTGGCCTAGGGAGTCGACCTCCTAAACTTCTTAGCAAATCCGACTACTAGAAAGAATGAAGGGCTGAGTGAACACCGAGTGGTGTGGTATTTCAGTGAGGGTACCCCTTAGGCTTATAAGCATTAAACGGGCTCAGCATTGTTGAAATTCAATACATCTGTCAACAGCACCAAGTGCTGCCCGATAAAATGTCTCTATTGTGTCAGAAAATGCCTCCACCTTTCCCATCCTGCGTAGCCTTTCTTCCGGTCTCCGTGACCTCTTGAACTTCTACTCGTTCTGTCCAAAGGAATGTGATTATGTGATGTGGTTTTATTTAGAAGCGACTATTGACTAATGCCTTGCGTATTACCATAATGAGACCCCAGATTATGTTAGATTAGAAACTGAGTAGCTATACCAAGTGGGTCTTTGGTGGTACGCTTATTAAGCATAGGCCTATTGCTAGAGAAGCACGTCTCACCTGCTTGCAGACATTGATTGAAGTTCTGCGGAACATTTGAACCCGTCCAGTAGCCTACTTAGAGGGCGTTACTACACTTTACCCCAGGTATTCTCGCTCAGCCATCTCGGACATATCGCTGGCGGAATTAAGCTTATGTCATCAAGGGTCTAGTCGAAACCTGGTCCCGGGATCAAGTATAAAACTTAATCTCTAGAAGTCGGTACCCGCTTTTCATCTCACAGCTCAGATACGTTTATGAATCCAATCTAAAAAATTGAATGGGAACATCTGTGCGGCTATCCGCATCCTATGCGACCAAAGCCAACTTGCCCCTTCTAATGATGAAAACCTGCAGATCCTCCTTGAGAAACAATCAGCTGATTCAGATCCAGATGGTCTTTTAAGTATTCCTGAACTAGCAGCAACCATTCCTTTCCAACTTGCGGAGGCTAATGTGTTAGATGCCATTCGCTCGTTTTCTGTTGGGTGTGGGAGGAAATTGGCTTTCGTCCTCGATATCTCTTGGAGGAAATTAATAATCGCGAACAACTGTAGAAGTACTTAGTTCTTTGACCGAGTCCGTGAATTTTTTGCTCCGGGATAGATGCCTTTCTGATGTGAGCCTCATACTTTTCGGAGACAAGCTTATTGCGCTTTTCAAAGATAAGAGGTTTATGGCCCATTCTCACTATTTACATTTGGTGGCGAATTGCGGCAAAGTGCACAAATAGATATGCAGTCAGTAAATTGTCATCATTTTTGCCCCACTTTAGGTCGGTGTAATATGATATATCCTCATTAAACCGAAAAAACTCTCAATAGGGTTGTTACTGTACGTGTTCTTTGTTCCTCGCTATCAATTTTTTACATGTAAACGTTCACATGGATAGGGTTCGTCAGGATGTGAAAAATTAAGTTAGGAGTTTCGCCAAAGACAAAAGATTTGGAAACAGTGATAATTATAATCTACTGACTTATAGCACCGTTTACTAAGATAGACCTCAAACGACGCGTTACAGTGTCAAAGACGAAGATAGCTGAAGGCTGGCCCTAGTAGTTCATTGAACAATCAAAGACGAATCATCTGGCTTCACATTACTGTGACTAGACTGCTCAGAATATAATACCAATTTGGTTATTAAGTAGAGACGAAGCTGAAATTCCTCTACCTAACCCCAGTCTCTCTTTGCATGAGAACGGGGTAGAATTTGCCTAGGCTTTTATGTGACAGTTCTCAAAACTGCTTTAAGAAGTTCTGTGCTCTCCGTCGTACGCGATGCCTGGTACGGGGTGACTTACTTGTCCCATCGGTCCGAACAGCCACGGCCCAGCGCAAAAGTTTTGCTGTGGTTGGTCCCGCTTTTTTGGAATGGGCTTCCTAATGACCTACGCCAGGAATTAGTCTCTCTTCCCCTCTTTTCCGCAAGTGCTTGAAGACTTTCCTATTTCCCAGTGCTTCTGGGTTGTCGGGGCGGGAGCGCCGCTGTGGAGTCTATCATGAAGTGGCGCTTTATAAATTTTCGATTGCATTACATTACATTACATCTTAGCGACGTATTTCAGTGCCCTGCTCAAGTCGTCTTCGTCTTCCTTTTCTTCCACTAGTAGGACTTGTCGACCGCGCTCTTTCCCACTGGTCTTAACTCTCGACAAGCAGAAAAGCAGCCAGGCTAACAGGGAGAGCAATCTGCTCCTTTTAAAGACCAGCTAGCTTAAGCCTATGCTTAAGCAGGTGTAAATGTTCTGACATAAATGTAACTTTTGCACATTTGTTCAAACATTTTTCGAGGTTGGCCGTCCAGTCAAACTGGTTTGGACAGTTCAAAAAGAAGTGTTGAATGTTTCATGCGCTGGAAGAGTTGCACAGTAGCCAGTTGGGAGTCATTCGAAGCGACTTTGACATGATAAGAGAGCTCGTTAATTTGGATTGTAACCACCCTCAATATTTTCTAATTCGAATTAAGATGAGCAATAATATTATTATATAACTGATGTGACTGAAGATTTATACATCACGTTTTAGGACTATTCATCATCACCATCACCATCATCATCACCAGCACCATCACCATCATCATCACCATCATCATCAACGACAACAACGACAACAACACGTTGTTGAAGCGGTTCTTACATTCACATTAGTCTACGATAGGCATGTGAGATTGTTTGTTGTATACGTTATGCGATTGTAGTGATCCTCCATTGAAATCCGCATTTGATTTGTAATGAATGTATATTGTGGTATGTACTAGATGAGCTAGAACGAATATATATATATATATATATATATATATATATATATATATATATATATATATATATATATATAGAATAATGTGTCTTAGTTGTTTAAGTCTAGTAATAGGTGACAGATACTATTCTATAGACCTACGTATATATTAAGGCGGCCAGCATATAGGTAATGTTTAACTAATAGCCAAGAATTAATGCCTTATCTAATTAGTGTAGTATTTGGGGATCTGCTGTATGATGACGTGGGATTTCAACTGAAGCGAATAACCGGTTCAATCCAGTCTACAAATGACTATGTGGAATTGGACAGCGGCCACTGAATTAGCTTCTAATACGACGCACGCATAAATATGTACTAGGATCGACTATGGCAGCGCCATCTATGCAGGTCTCACTCTTTTTCGTATTAGCCAAGTTCAATAGTTCAATCTGTTTTAAACGTTGCGACTCGATTATTCGGTAGGATTCCAAAGTTTATTCATATTACTACCCGCGCCTCAGTTTCAGGTTTACTGACATTGCGCGCTTTATAAGTGCTTTAAATGAATAAACAAATAAATAAATACTTATATACGGGATGAGCTGCATTGCTTGCCATGCGGAGGAGCATTGATTGTGTTCAAGCTGCAGTGCAACATGGTAGGTTCGTCGTGGTTGGTCCTTCACTCTGGAACAGTCTGCCATACGACCTACGACACAAACTCCTTGCCTTTCTCAGCTTCAACTCCGCCAGCGATTAAAGACCATTCTATTTGATTGTGGTCTTGTGTTATGATTACCCATTAGTTCACTCAAAAAGTATGTTTTGAGTCAAATTTATCAATAGGAACAAGAAAGCAGAGTGTGTTAACATAACCTTTATATCAGTTGCATTTAAAAGAGAGCCATATATATATATTTCCAGATCATAAATGTTAAATGTTTTTACAGGTAAATTGCCAAATCATATATCGCCTGTCATACTTCCACAAAACTCTTACAAAGTTATGAAGCATTTCAGCATCGACTAAAAGTACTGACGAAAATAGAACAAGTTCAGCTGGATTTACATGTATATACACTAGAAACAATCTGGTTAACTAAGTAGGCATTATTGCTACATATAACTGTCATATGCATACTCAAGACTTAATTAAGAGATTAAACTAAGAAATTACCTTCGGAAAACATTGCTTCGATATTAACCATTCGACAATTAATCACTCACAACAAAGCTACGAAGTAAACGGAGTTTTAATAAATGTAGAGAAAACCCATAACCTAGAAAACAGTTAGTTAAAAATTGCATAATAGATCGGCGTGTGCGCTTAAGCAATGTAGCCTATGTTATTATTACAAAGATGTATTGAGCGCACAAAACCACACAGAAATGCGATTTTATAGTTCACAATTTCGAAGCATAGAACATTTGGGAAGAACATTGCTTGAACTCATATGAGTTATCAGAACCGCCACTTTATGCAGATTTTGCCACGAAAGATGAACCATTTGAACTTGGCACAGGCAGCCCGTTTGTATCTTCTTCCGCTCAAGTCTGGTTAAAGAAAACAAGCAAGCAGTTTCAGAAAGGTCAGCTAAGAAAATCGCTCATCTGTTTCACTTTACACAGAGCATGAAACTTAGCCTTCTGCGCTAGTTTCAATCAAAGGCTGTTTTGTGGCTCTCAAGTTGAACTGCAAACGTGACGGCCAATCTGACCAAAGATCTTTAGTTACATATTAATTGACTCAACACGATTCATTATTTCCTTAACACATTAAACGAAAACACAGAAAGTCAGTTTCACTTAAATGACTTGGATTTATTCGGCTGTCGTCTTCAATGCAACACGAACAGTAAGTCTGAACATGGTGTCAAATATCATCTCCTGATGGGCTGTACGTGTGCGCCGGAGCCCGGCAGCGGTGACTTTACCAATTACCTGAACATTATTTCCTGACAGATGAAGTTGTTGTTCTTAACGAACATTAACACAACTTAAGCCAGAGAGCACAGCCCTTTTCACAGGTACTAAGAGGCTACATATCTCTCTGTTTAACTGTTAATCTATTCACATACATATATACGTACATACATGCATACATACATGCATGCATGATTGCATGCATACAAACATGTGTATATAGGTCCGTATATAGAAAATGTTGAGATAATAGAATCACTTGTATATCTAAATGGAATCCAACGCAGTTACAAATAACTTTAGCCTACTATAGAATTTTATCTAACATATATATATTTAGTCTAATTCTACTAAGCAGTTATCATAATGAACGAGGCATTGATCGATAATCGCTTCAAGTAAACGACTACGTTTAGCAGCTCAAAAAACCAGGTCAAGTTGGTGTGGGTTAACAAGTTGAAACAGACGTTTTTTAAGTGTCTTAGATCTTAACAACATTCAAAACCGATAGAATTACAGAACTGGACAACGATATCCAAATCTTTGGAAAGTCTTCGTAGACCCGAAAACCCAGCTCTGCTTTTATGCAACGCACCGCAACTTTCATTGAATTATCTATTTTTGGTAAAATGGATAGGCAACAGCCAGAGATTATTTAGGTAATTTAAATATAGTAGCTTTAAACTTTAAATTAGATTTTAACAAAATTGTCTGCGTACATGCAACGATGTATAGCATCCTAATAACTTGGTTATAAACCATAGAGAGTCTAACCTTCTGGGAAGTCGCAACTTGGATAAACCCAATAAGTTGAAATTCCTTTGCAGGTTTCTCTTGCAGTCTTGCAAAGGAACGAAGAATCTTGGATTGGAGTGTCGGCGGAATTATAGGTCACGCTGTAAGTTGTATTCCGTTTCTGAATAATTGAAATTGCAATAAATGCATTGAAATGTACTGTGTTTTCCATAAACTGTTCATGAAAAAGTCATGGCAACATATAACTTATACACCAAAGTACTATACACAACAAGAGCAGCCCCGCAGAGTCCAAAATGCGTTTGCTTAGAGTGTGTGTGAAAGGCAAAGATGCGATGGCATGGCTCGGACAAGAGGGCGGGGCTCCTCAATCACTATTTCTGATCATTCTTCTGGTCAAAATCGAAATTCCGGCGCAAGGAAAGAGGTGCAACTTACATAAATACTTCGGTAACATTTCAATGATCAAGCGCAGCCAAAAATAGATTGTAACACAGTTTAAGTGCTTGCCTTATCGTTTGAAATGTCTGAATTTATCATTTCTCACAATCGTCCGGCGTTTAATTCGCATAATTTTACAGATTTTTTCAGTTGCTTGGTACTCAATGACGCAACCTCAAGCCGATATTTTGGCATATTGGATATTTTTGGATATTCTCACATGCTTTTGCCGTGGCTAAAAGAAGTTTGAAGCAAGATGGCATCTTCCGAGCTGCTGGCTTACAGAGCGACTTCAGACAGAGCGAAAGGAGAAAGTCCAGTGAAACTGTTTGGTGGACATGGAATACTCAATTCATCTGCAGAGTGGCCGGGTGTTGATCTATTGCATGCGAAGGATACACGATACAAAGAGCAAGCAAAGTTATAAATGATCGTCGTCACTAAGACCGCACTCTTTCTCCGTTGAAGAAGGATGGTATGCGGATCAAAGTGGCTAATGAAAAAGTCGACTTTATCGGATCCTTGGACCTTCTGTGCAACCAAGGTTCTTATTGGATTCAGACTGATTCCGAGACCGCGATCAGTCTATTCAGAGTTAGACAGAACTGCCTTCATTTTCGTTGCCATTAATCTAAGACGCGATCAACTGGATGTTCTGAGTATCAGGTCGAACAGTCGACTCCAGCAAAGACATCGACGGCGTCTTCATCGCAGTCAACAGAAGTTGATGAACTTCGTCATCAAGCGTAAGTAGATGGGGTTTTGGGCAGAAGTATCAGATAATGCACACCAGTGGAATGATATCAAGTCGTATTCCCGTGAATTTCTACTTAGGTCTAGTATCTATTATTCAACATAATATTTAATGGTTCAGGGGAATTGGGTTGTGAACTTTTAATTCTAAATACTTGTTGCACTAATTATATTTTCTCATTTTAGAGTGACATGTTTAGTTGGTAACAAGTAGTATAATATATGATTTAGAATATTTCAACATATAAATTAATACTAATGGTATTAGGCTATAAGCATCATATCCGATCCACGTGCAAATATTTTGCAACAGCTTGATATACGACCGACTTTAATGTCGCATCATATGCAAAATGAAACAAATCTGTTTATTTTTCTAATTACACTCGGGCTACACAAATTCGGTATTTTGAATGGATTCTAATATTTGTGAGTGTATTGTTCGAATAGTTTCACAGTTTTCCACAAATTATTAGACTAGCAAGAAAGATTATATTCTATCCCAATGGCCTTTTGTGCGATTAAATTTAGCAAAGTAATAGTGGTAGCTTATACAAACAGCTTTGCGATTAGGGTCTTTCTGGGCTGATCGAACATTAACTCTGATTGCAATCGAGTATTCAATCGCTATGTGCACAGTTTAATTTAGAGCTAGAGAGCATTAATTAACAAAATTAGTAAAAAAAATGCAGTTAGAACATAATACGCAGCTTAAATTTTACTGATGAATCGTGATAACGTGTTCTTTTTTGCAGTACGTACCGTTGCATCAAGATCTGATGGAGCAGTGACTTTCGATGGATCAGTGGCCGTAGTTCTGTTAAGAGGAGCCACGAAGCAGTTGGTACTAGATGCTGTATGTATTTTCATCACTTGAATATCCTATGATGGGTACAATAATACAATGCATCGAAAAATCTCAAACTGATAGCCACCGTTACAACACATCCGACGATGACACACCTCTGTCATCCTCAGTTGCGAAAGCATTGCCAGAAGCACTGTTCTTTTAATAGATTTCAAAGAGAACAGAGTAAGACTTAGACATAGAGCAGAGGTATATGTCAACACACGTTTACAGAATACTGTGGTTACAGTAATGCACATCAAAGCCACCAAGTATGAGATTGGCTCTGCTTACAGCTGTTGCCGGATGGGAGTGTGGATAGGAAAAGGCGGAAGACAGAGACACATTGTGTGGGGAAGTGAAGAATGAGCCGTATACGAGGCATCTGGGACAAACGAGGACACGGCTGTGCATGATCAGCATCGTTGTTCGAGTTAGTAAGTAAGCAAGAAGTAATTACAAATATTATTGTAAAGCACCGTCGTAATCGTAGTTGAATTCTTAACGTGAGTAAGTAAGCAGAAAGGTAATCAGGAATGTAAGTAGGTGAGTATGTGTTAATGTAAGTGTGTTTGTATGTATGTTCTTATGATGGTATGTATCTGTGATTGTATATAATCATGCATGCATGCATGTATGTACTTATTTACTTGAGTAGGTCTCCAAGTAAGTAGGTATGTACGTTTGTATGTATGTAGACCACCGTTTAAAGAGTAAAAATTAGTATGCATGCATGCAAACAAAATGCATACATACTATTATTATTCTGCATTTATTAAGTGCCACTATCTAATGACTAAGCATCATGGAGTGAGTGAATCACCTACTCAAGATCAGTAACCGCCTTAGAGGAGGCTCGAACCCGTACTCTCCGCGTTACAGCCGTTACGCTCTATCTAAATGACTACTGAGCCCCGTGAATACAAACACATGCATGCATACATACAAGCATGCATGCATACATACATACATATACAAATATACATACATATTCATACAGTTACATTTTGTAAGTTTATAATGAATGGGAACTACTGTTCTTACTCGGTTGAAGTCGTCAACAACCCACATTTCGTATTCGTTGCTGCGGACATGGTATTGGACAACGTTTGCATTTGAATCACTCGTCACCTCTTCTTTCCTGTTCTGATCCCGATTGTTTGAGAACTAACAGATGCACAAGGAAAGTATGTTATTGTCGGAAAATCAAATCATTCTTTCATTAGTATTATTGTAAATGTCGCATGTGTCAAAAATTGATTTAGTTTAAGTTTTATTGTGTGGATCAGATTTTCCGAGAAACGGGTTATAGCACATAATTCTACTCATTATTCATGGACTGTTTGAGCTTAGCCAGTGGTAAAAGTCATCAACAGCAAAATGAATAACCTGCGTAGAGTCACTAATGAGAGATGTCAGCGGACAAACATTGGCAGCATTGACAAATCTTTACACCATTCAATTTCGCTAATACAATGAATGTAAGTGAACTTTTACAAATAGAATCTCTTCAAGAGGAACGCCTGAAACCCGCTCATGCCTCGAGCATTTAATTACTTCCAAATTTGCTCACCTTTACAATTTCATTCCGTGCTTCAGTGAAAAGATACATTCCCACCAGGATTGCAGTAAGGATGATGGCTACAGCCAAGATGGCGCTCACTGCAATGATCACATACTTCTTGTAGGGACGCCGTTTTGCAGAATCACTCGAAGGAAGTGCCTTTAAAACCAAAAAATTGCAAAAAGAAACATTGAAATAACAACACACCAGTTTACTTACTTTCAATTATTCATTTAGATAATTTATACGTGCCATTGTGAAGCATCTATTCAAGGATCTACTGATAAAATTGTAATAGTGAAACATTTCAGTTTTGGCATTTTATTGTTTCTATATAGCCATTAGCGATCACTTAAAATTGCAAAGTATCTGTAACTTTAGCGAAAGTAACTGAGGACCTTAACTTTTGCACAAGGGACCAATTTACCTCCGTAGATGCAATGACGAACGTCGGCGAATCTGTCGTCTGCTTTTCTTCTGACATATTCGGTCGCATAATCTGAAGTGGTCCTCTGTAGAAGAAACGAGATACTTGCCTGATGTATCTCTCGTGTTGACGAGGGTCTTGTACTCTGTGAGAGTTCGTGCAATTTATACACCTCGCGATCAATCAGGAAGTAGCTCTATAAATTCTCAACCTGTTTTTCCAGTTATGCATCTTTACATCTTTAAGATCACGTGAGCAAACTCAACGTGCAACGAACTTTTGTCTGCAGACAAAACCACTCTGTTTGTGTGGGAATCTGTTAAACTCTGCAGATGAGTCATACACAAATTCCACATTGTTGTTCCTGATTGGCCTACTTCAACAGTCTCACATAGTTCTTAATCGTAATCTGAAAAATTTATAAAGCGCTACTCTAAGGCTAAGCGGAGGGCACCAGCTTATTTACGAACGCTGTGTCAATTCGTAGGAGTTGTCCAAAAATGCAATGGGAAGAACAAAGTGCGGTTGCTAGAAGACCAGATAGAAGGGGACAGAGGAGGTTGTGTTTAGGTTGAGAGAAACCGGGTGAGATTTCAGTCTTGAATTAAATGCCTTAGGAGTAATGAATATGGGGTGAGTTTGAGACAGGTGATGGTGGGTGAACGACAAAAGAGGTAGAGGAACATAGCAAATGCGAAATTCAGAAATTTTGAATTTGTTCCTGATTCACCTTCTACACAATATCTTCCAACTGAAAGTCATTGACTTCATTACTGACTATTTCATTTGCATTTAGAATTGTTTACATAGACATGCATGGAAAACGGTTTTAAAATGTATAATGGCAATATATAAATGCCTATAAAGACTCATACATGCATATATAAATAGTACTTCGTATATTTATACATATATATATAATTATTTAGCCTACAAAAACAGTATTACTCATATAAAACCACACAAACGTACATGAATACCTAGGCGTAGCTCAGCTGCATGCAGAAGTATTCATATTCTTATGACGAGTACAAATCGACTTAGTTTATTCGGAAAGGGGGCCCAGCGGTGTATGGGCAAAACAATGCAACAGAGCGGTGAGCCCACCCTTGTTATGAAGATCGGCAAGGTGTGCCTTCCCAGGGTATAATGCCGAGTTTTGGTTCCACCGCATAATGGGTTTTGGACAACAGCCAAACGGATTAAAAAGTACGAGCGATTAAGTGAGAAAGCAAGCAGTTGACTTATATGCAAAAAACATACAGGCCTAATAAGCTTACACGTTTTTAAGCATTTTTGAGTTAAGGGAAAGACATAGCTTTTCAAGAACAATGTTCAACTATTGTTACGCACATGCTCTCAATCCTTAAATGCGATTTTTTAAAAATATTCATGACACAAAACACTTTAAGTTTGGTCAGAATTTGATACTTGATCAAATTTCTTGCTTCTCCGGGCCATTACTTTTCTAATATCATCATTTCAGCCAGACGAATTCGTTAGAACTGTCTACGCGAACAGACTAACATGAATAATTCTTTTATGCTATGGATTCGATCGGAACTAATTTTAGAATTACCCGTTTAACTTGGACCTACCTGAGGACGATACGTCACTGTCTGTGTGGAATGACACGCCTCGCTGCATCAGCGAAAAATTCAACCCCGTCTAGCTGTGACTTATAGCTCAATATGGGCGTTTGTTAAGTTATGAAATATAATAATTAATAATATATGTATGCATGTATATATGCGTGCTAGTATGGATGCATGTAGACTCTTAATATGGCGCTTTTTAACTTCCTCATAAAATACGGAATCATTGGAAATCTTGGATATATGTCTATGTGTATGTAAGTATATGTGTATGTATGTATATATCTTTATATGTACTTATGTATGTTTTTTATGTAGACACTATATATATCAATTTGTTATTTATTCAGAAAAGCGCAGCCTATGCTAACCTCAATATGCTCTTACATTCATTATGAACAAAAATCTCATATGTTGACAAACAATGCACAGATAATTGGAAAAGTCACCACTGACGAGCTCCGGCACACACGCAGCGCCCAATCAACGAGTTTCGTCCAGAGTTGACAGTTGACATGTTTAGAGCTCGTGGATCGCGTTGCATCCAGGATGAGGAACGACTACAACCGATGAAATCCGCAGCACACTGTTACCTCACCGACCAGCACTACATGGCTCGCAGATGGTAGAAGTCGCATTGTCCGGTAATTTCTCAAGCCATTACTGTTGCTCGTGTATTAATTCCATCAACGTCAATGCCAGTCTCATACAACCATGAATTGTGAAGATAACCAACGTGAAGACCAGAACGATGAAGTATCGGAAAAGGGTCAAACAAACAAGAAGAGAAAGACACAGGACGGAGTGAAGTGAGTAATGAAACAGAAAAGACAGCGGAGAGGAGCGACTTGTCTAAGGATGAAAAATATATAATGTAGCAGAAATGCAGATGACTGATGCGAAAAGGTTGCATAACAACAAAATCAGGGTAAATCACTGACGGAGATACATTCGTCAAATTCATGACAAGTCCACAGAGGAGAAGGGAAGCTATCATCTGACTTGGCCAAGACATGATGACATAAGCTGGGTTCAATTCTAACATGCCCTTCGTTTTGTGCCAGCACCTCGAACACACAGTAATAGTGCCTGTAGTGAAAAGTTGTAAAAACAATGAGGATTTTAGGGTTTTGCATATTGTAGATTGTATTACGTTCGATAATTTAGCTAGTGTGTGTGTAATTAATTTGCATGGAACACTGGGGAACAGTTGGATGTATTTAACGGAGGCGGATAGGACGCCCGTAGTTGACAAGCAGAAGTAAACGAGAGAGAGGGAGAGGGACAGAATGAGAGAGAGAGAGAGAGAGAGAGAGAGAGAGAGAGAGAGAGGCGGAGCAGAGGGATGCTGATCGGATGGCGAAAGGGAGAATTTGGGTGATTGACAGATGAAGGGGAAAGTTAAGGAAGGGTGCGAAGCGAAGAAAGCATTCGCTAAACAACGGTCGAAAGAGGCGTTAGGTTCCGGAGAACAGAAGAAAGATAATAAACCTGTATCTCTTAAACGGACCTCGCTAGACTAATAGGCCGATGCGAATCATAGACTCTGAGTTTGCTGAATTTGTTGTAAATACGGTGTAAATATTTGTAATATACGTGCGAAAGAAAGAATCGGTGTTGTCTCTGTACGGTCGGACTGATCCTTTCACGAACCCGCGTGCTGTTAAAGGCCTAAAGTCCCCCGAAGATAAAGCCATATCAATAGCACCGCTCGCCACCATATCCTGAGAGGAGACTTGTTTTCGCCAGCGATCCATCGCATCGCAGGACTCGCAAGCAAAAACATTTCTTTCAGTACATTGTGACAGTGAAGGACTTGATTCGTGTGTCAACGGATACCTACAACGTGACGCCGACATCAACAGGATTCGACCATTGTGCTGAGACGAACTGAGCCGAGAAGAACAACCAAGGGAACAACCGTTTTAGCAAACAACTACCATTTCAGCAACCAAAGGAGGAGTCTGGAGAAGCCAGCAACAAGTGACGCAGTGTAACGGAGGTCGGAGCTCAACTAGAAATCATTTCCCAACGGATGCGGCAGTTTCCCCAAAACTACACATTCGACAAATCTGGAACGAAATCTGGTGAGCGCATTCCGAGTCGTTAATAACTGATCATTCGTCATTTTGTTCTGTGTTTCAGAGAAGCACTGACTTGTGATTTATTGAGAGTGCAAAGGCAAAAGCCGATTACTATTACTGTTACGTTATATAATTGCATTATCTTATTGTGTCTGTTGGTATACGTGAAACTTATAGAGAATTGTCATTTATCGTACTGTATTAACTGGTAGAATTTTATATTGAAATGTTTGACAAAATGAAAAAGAAGGATCTGGAAGAAGAGTGCAGACGGAGAAATATCAATCCAGAAGGTTTAGATAAACGTGAAATGATACGAATACTGAAGGAAAATGGAGATGTGGAAGGAGGCGAAGATGGAGTGGGAGAGGTTGAGACAGGCGAAGCTAGTATCAGTGAAGGCCAGATGAGGCTGAAACTGATTCAAGCTGAGGAGCGGCGTTCGCAGGCTGAGGAGCGACGTTTGCAGGCTGAAAGAGAGAGGATGGAATTGGAACTCGTTTTACTGCGTGAGAAAGCACAGTTGGGTCTGTTGCAATTTAATAACGCAAGAGTTGATGTAGATGCTACTGCTGTGTCTGCTTATGCAAAACTACCCAACATGCATGAATCCGAAGATCCGGTTTCCTATTTCCATTCTTTCGAGAAGGTTGCGTTTTTGCATGGTATTGATGAGGCTCGATGGGCTAGGCTTCTTCCATCTTTGTTAAATTCCTCCCTTAGAATGCATTACAACAGACTGCCTATGGAAATTTGTGCCGACTACAGGCAAACGAAATCGTCATTGCTGAGCGCATGTAGGATGAATGCGAAGTTCTATTTGGATAAGTTCAGATCCATGCACAGAACAGGCAAACAGTCATACCCACAGTTTTTAGATCAGTTGCGTGATATGTTTCAATATTATTTAGAGTCAAAGGATATTACTAATTTTGATGCTCTTAAAGATGATGTAATTATGGAAAGACTGAAAGAGTCTTTGCCAAGTGACACCCGATATTTTGTGGAGGCGAGAAAGCCCCGAACTGCTGCTGAAGTGGCTGACTTTGCCAATCTTCACTACGAATGCACGCTAGAAGGAAGGAAGGTAAACCAATTCGAGCAAAAGCAGGGTTATAAGCCAAGGCCTTTTAATGCAAACCATAATGGTAATCAGTGGGAAAGTAAACAAACCAATTCCACACACCACGATACAGCGGAACAAAAGGCCCAGGACAAAACCCTACAGCAAAATGCAAGACCAATGCATTTTGGGAATGTCCATTATCGAACGGACCAATGAAATCATTTCTACAACAGCAAGTTTAACAAAAACAATTCTCAAGGACAGGGAAATGCCCAAGTAAAATTCGTTAAGCAAAAGTCCAATTTAGACAAAATTGTGGAGTACCAAAAACGATTCGTTGTACCTTTGTTTGTAAATAATATTTCTGTTGAGGCCCTGAGGGATACAGGAGCCCAGGTTACGTTGATAAATTCTGAGCTTGTAAAGGATAGTTCATCTGCCAGGAAGGGGAAGCCAGTAACCGTGCAGTGTGCTTTTGGGCTTGTGAAATATATTTCAACACAAGAAATTGAAATTTCCTCGCCACATTTTGGTACAGACAGAAGGATAACTATCAAAGCGGGTGTGGTCCCTAGACTTCAAACAGACCTGCTAATAGGCCATGATCTCTTTGTAAATAATCCAGACTTGGTCGACCCGGTGGGTGCATGTAATTGGGATCCCGTTAGCTTACCCCAAGCATGTATAGCTACCCGCACCCGTAATTACGACATTAAGGATCAAAGGGAAACCGTAAACCCGAGGGAGCCACCTAGCGCTGTCACGTCAAACGACGAAGCGACCGATGAGCCCAGTGACGTAGGGGTAATTAGTGACGATCACGAAGTGGAAACATATGGCACTGGAAGTGATAGCTCTGAGGCAGAAGATAAACGGATCTCAGGTGAGGGAGATAAGGTAATTAACTTAACGACGCCTGCGCGATCCGAAACCGCACTGCAAAGCGTCCTTAGTGAGAGCCAAAGCCCGGAGGAAAATTCAAAGGAAACGATTAATACCCTAATTAACGAAGAAGTCACTGAATTCAAAACAGCACAAGAACAGGATCCAACATTATCAGAATGGTGGCATCTGATAATAGGTGGTCTGTTGTTTCGGCAGAGTTGTTCAGATCAAAGTGAAGACGATAATGGGAGAGAGAACAAGCAGCTTGTTTTGCCCGTGAAATATAGATCAAAGACACTCGAATTAGCGCATGATTCTCTGTGGGCAGGTCACCGTGGAATTAGATCTACTTCTAACATCGTACGCAAAGCATTTTGTTGGCCTGGATTGACAGTTGATATTCAGGGA
Organism: Norana najaformis; assembly: GCA_964023275.1. Lineage (NCBI taxonomy): Eukaryota > Metazoa > Annelida > Clitellata > Crassiclitellata > Hormogastridae > Norana > Norana najaformis. The sequence goes on from OZ029923.1 coordinate 21,102,645, forward strand.
TATGTCAGAACATGTCCCATTTGCCAGAAGACAGCTACTATTAAGAAGGCTGATAGAGCGCCATTAGTCGAAGTGCCAGTAATCGATACGCCTTTCGAGACCATCGTAATGGACGTCTTAGGGCCAATAAACCCAAAGTCATCATCGGGTAAGAAATTCATTTTAATCATCGTGGAACAAACAACACACTGGCCAGAATTCATCCCACTTTCTAACATAACTGCTAAAAGCGTGGCCAAGGCATTAATTGAGACGTTTGCTCGGACCGGAATTCCACGGATAATCAAATCAGATAATGGTACTCACTTCAAGAACCAGTTGATAAGAGGCCTGGAAGACATGCTAGGGATATCGCCAGCGTTTGCCACAGTAGAGCATCATGAGACTGCAGGCAGCGCAGAGCGAATGATAAGGGTCCTAAGAGAAATGCTGAGGGAGGTGATTGATGATGATCCGCGTTCATGGGAGAGAGCTCTTCCGCTACTAGCTTTCAGCTGTAGGCAGATTCCATCTTCAGTCACCGGCTTCTCAGCGTTTGAACTTCTATATTCGCATGACGTCAGAGGGCCGTTACAGGTAATGCAGGACACATGGACAGGTAAGCTGAGCACCACCGCAACTAAAAGAATGTCGTAGACTACTTAACAACGACTCAAAATCATCTAAGGCAATGTGTGGAGCTGGCCACTGAGAATGCTAAGAAAGCGCGTCAGGCTGAAAAAGCGTATTATGATAAGAATTCGTCCGATCGAACATTAGAACCTGGACAAGAAGTGTTACTCTTACGACATTCCACAGAGAACAAATTATTGGCCAAGTGGGAAGGACCTTACGTAGTGAGCAGAAAATTATCTAGTGTGAATTATGAAATAATGACAGAAAAAGGCCCAAAAATTTATCACATAAACCTGTCAAAATTATGGCATGCCCGGAAATCAGACCCCAGCATTCCTCAGGTAAATGTCATCTTAACTGCAGAACCATGCGAAGACCAATTCGAAAGCTTAGGGTGCATGGACGACGAAGAAGAGAAAGCAGAAGAGTTACACTACAATGCCGAGGGTCTTTCAAAAGACCAGAAGAAGCAGCTGGACGACATTTTGAATGAATTTAAAGATAGATTCACAGGGAGGTTGGGCAGGACGAAACTGATGAAACATACGATCAGGGTAAACACGGACAAGCCCATTGCCCCAAAATTCTATAAAATTCCAGAGAGCTTGCGTGAACAGGTGCACAGACAGATCGAGCAGATGATCGAAGATCAAATTATTGAACCATCAGAATCTCCATTTGCGTCACCAATTGTATGTGTACGGAAGAAGGACAATAGCATTCGCATATGTGCAGATTTAAGGCAAGTGAATTCAATAACAATAGCCGACGAATATCCAGCAAGCGACATGCGAGCTATACTGGACAAAGCAGCAGGTGCTAAGTTCATATCAGGCATAGATCTACAGCAGGCTTTCTTCCAGGTAGAGCTCGACGAAGCTAGTCGCCCTTATACAGCATTTAGAACGCCTTTTGTGCTATTTCAATACACTGTGCTTCCAAATGGTGCTAGAAATTCCAGCAAGTGTTTTCAGCGATTGGCGGACTTAGTGCTACGTGGTGCCGAAGACTATGCTGCAGCACATGTCGACGACTTTATTATTTTTTCAGCCACCTGGGAGCAGCACTTAGAACATGAATGCGACATTTTAACCAGGTTACGGCAAGCCAATCTAACAGCTAAACTATCAAAGTGCCAGTTTGCTAAAAAGCAAATCAAAATTCTGGGACACCTGATAGAAAATGGGTATTTAAAACCGGACCCCGAAAAACTGAAGGCCATTTCTGATTACCCAATCCCGAAAACAAAGCGGCAGGTAAGAGCTTTCCTAGGCATGGGTAACTTTTACAACCGTTTTATTCCAGATTTTGGCAGCAAAGCTGCGCCACTAACGGAATTAATCCGCAAAGACAAACCAGACAAAGTAAAATGGACGGAGGCAACTGATAAGGCTTTTAACACCCTGAAATTCGATCTCACATCAGACAAAGTGCTAACACCTTCCAATATACAAAAGCCCTTTATACTCAGATGCGATGCATCAGGAACAGGGGTGGGGTCTGTATTGGCACAATTAGACGAAGAGGGAGTAGAGCGGCCGATAGCCTATGCCAGTAGAAAATTAATCCCCAGGGAGGCCAGTATGAGTACGGTCGAACGAGAACTGTTGTGCGTGGTCTGGTCCCTAAACCATTTTCAGCAATACACGTATGGCACAAGAGTGCAAGTTTTTACTGATCACAACTGTTTAAAGTTTCTCCAGACCATGGCAAACCACAATCCACGACTCACTAGATGGGCCCTGGCAATTCAAAGGTACAACCTGGAAATCAATTATGTCCCGGGGAAACATAATTCGCTGGCAGATGGACTATCTAGAGCGTATATGACGAATTAAATATCATTACGCTGTAATATGTTTTAGTTCATTATGATATGTTGTCTTAGAAACTTACGTAATTAGCTGAGTAGTTAAATGTTAAAGTGTTACACGATTATATTATTATGTATTTGAACGATATTACTCGTTTTTGGTTTTGTTAGTGCTTTCTGTTATAGATACGCAGACTTGTAACTAAATCGCCTGGCGAGTTCGCTGACGTACGGCTTTGAAAGACATTAAATCTAACGCCGTTCGATGCTCGTCTGTGCTTCTGTAAATAAATCAGCGTTAAATTGAACTGTTTGCCCACCTAAAGAAAGCCAACTGTGTACTTTCCGAAGCTACTGCGGGGTGCCGTCAGCTTCAGAAGTGGGGAGATGTAGTGAAAAGTTGTAAAAACAATGAGGATTTTAGGGTTTTGCATATTGTAGATTGTATTACGTTCGATAATTTAGCTAGTGTGTGTGTAATTAATTTGCATGGAACACTGGGGAACAGTTGGATGTATTTAACGGAGGCGGATAGGACGCCCGTAGTTGACAAGCAGAAGTAAACGAGAGAGAGGGAGAGGGGCAGAATGAGAGAGAGAGAGAGAGAGAGAGAGAGAGAGAGAGAGAGAGAGAGAGGCGGAGCAGAGGGATGCTGATCGGATGGCGAAAGGGAGAATTTGGGTGATTGACAGATGAAGGGGAAAGTTAAGGAAGGGTGCGAAGCGAAGGAAGCATTCGCTAAACAACGGTCGAAAGAGGCGTTAGGTTCCGGAGAACAGAAGAAAGATAATAAACCTGTATCTCTTAAACGGACCTCGCTAGACTAATAGGCCGATGCGAATCATAGACTCTGAGTTTGCTGAATTTGTTGTAAATACGGTGTAAATATTTGTAATATACGTGCGAAAGAAAGAATCGGTGTTGTCTCTGTACGGTCGGACTGATCCTTTCACGAACCCGCGTGCTGTTAAAGGCCTAAAGTCCCCCGAAGATAAAGCCATATCAATAGCACCGCTCGCCACCATATCCTGAGAGGAGACTTGTTTTCGCCAGCGATCCATCGCATCGCAGGACTCGCAAGCAAAAACATTTCTTTCAGTACAGTGCCCGTCAGTACCAGCTGGACTATTATTGTTTAAAACTAGTCATTAGGAATGACTGGACCGCGGCCGTAGCGCTGAAGATTGTAGCTAAACAGGTGTAACGTTACGTGAATGCATTGTGACTGATGCAAATCTCGGAAATTTCTCAGCCCTACACAAAATCCGCGCCAGTGAGACCAGCTTATTCACCGGCGCTATATAAAATCAAGCCCGCAAGAGCCAGGTTGTTTGGTGAGCTTTGGTAGCAGGTTAGAATCCGAGGGATCAAACCGGGTCGACAACATGGTGCTACGATAGCAATTGTTGATGATGTTTTATTATGAAATGGTGCAGCAGGAGCTGAAGCAAGATATGATAAATTGAAGAGTTCGGTTTCAGTCCAGTTAAAAGCTGCAAGCGGAGCAGTTTGAAAGAGGTTAGTCTTAAGTTGAGACCGAAATTATGACACAAGCGACTGAGCATAATGAACAGATACAGGAAGAGAGTTTCAAAACACAGCAACCGAAAACGCTTATTCTCCGAGAACAGTTCTAGCTGTAGGTATGACAAGAGAAAGGGACTTCAATGACCTAAGCGGTTACAAGAGATTACATGCATTACAGATGTTGATAATTATTATAAAAATAATTGCCCTCATCTGTTTAATACACATAATATGCCTGATCTGATGGCAGTGAATGAATGCCATTTATATTATTAACCATCTATACGACGTAGTGATAGCATATGAGATCCGAGTCCAGGAGGTAGAAGCTGACTCGCGGCTGACTGATGTGCCACAACAGATCCAGAAATCCAGACCGATTTCTTGCTGAAGCGAGACCAGTGACTAAATGATACCAAAAGTAGTGAAACATATGATGCAACTAACGGGTGTCAAAATTCAAACATTTTTCAATTAAACACCTCAAAACCATCGACGCCTAATCAGTGCCTAATCAGACTATTTTTGCTATTGAGGTATTACCAACATCATATACTGTTCTATGATTCGATGAGATGATAAGGCCATTGCCAGTGGTGTGAATGAATGAATGAATGAATAAATAAATAAATAAATGAATAAATAACTCAGTCAATGAATCAATCACTCGATCAATTAATCAATCGAATAAAATCAATCAATCAATAATCTTGATGCTAACAAAGGCGATGACGACAACTATGGCGATGACAAATACGATGATGACGATGACGACGACGACGATGTTGACCATCTCACGTCCAGCCTGTTGAGCTGCTCTCAGCTGACTTCTAAACTCACACGAAGACATCACAAGCTGAGACGCTGCAGACTGCTATTCAATTAGGATCATAACTTTAAAAAAATTATAATTCTATTATTCTATTATTATATTATTCTATTGTTTCATTGATCTGTTGTCCTGTTGTTCTATTGTTCTATTGTTGTATTGTCCTATTGTTCTATTGTCTAATTTTTCTGTCATTTGTGTTATTCTGTACAATTTCTATTGTGTTTCCTAAACGAGTTTGAACTGAACATCGAGGTTAGGCATCTTTCAGTTATTACGAGGTGCACGATATATCGAAGTGATGTTGGGGAAACGATTATGATGCGTTAGAAGTGATAAAAATCATGATAGGTAGACAGCTGAGTGTGCGCGACAGTCTTGTGGTTAGCTTTGATGTCGACCTCCTCGAAGTTATGGGTTCAAATCGAAGCCAGGACAGAAAGGGGCCAGAGCGTTCTAGTTCCCTACTTGAGAGAGGAGAAAGGGCTAACAGGTTGAGAGGGAAAGAAAAATGTAACTAAGTCACATTCCTAAGATCTTGAGAAGCAAATTTTACACCATGAAAACTGCCACCAGCATAAAGACGTCACCAGACATTTCGGAGACCATAAAAAGTACTGACTGAAGAAGGTCGTGCAAATTTTTGGTGGCATAAACGACAAACTTCCTTGATTTGCTGCTTCCCGTTCTTTTCAAAACTCATTTCCAGGTCATCCTCGAATCTGCGCAAAACACTCAACTAATTTCCGGGAGTCAGAGATAGTTAGTTGGGGTTTTAATACCGATTAAATATCCTCTGAACTACTTAAATCCGTATATGTTATTTTATGGCGACCTGGATCCGCCAATGCCCCCACGTTCCCAGAACCCTGCCGACGCCCATGAAGAACTAATTATCGTACATCAGAGGCCTCACAAAATGACCGATGACTACAGAGGCAGTCAGATATTTAAAGACGCAAAATGGTAGTTCAAAAGTCCCGATGACTTTGAAAAGGTTCCAAAAATAGAACAAATTTCTTGAAAAATGAATTAAACCTTCCCATTTTCGACACATTGTCCGAATATTTTGTTTTCAAGAGATATTGCTTTTTGTCGGTAAATTGCTCCATTGTTGAAAGATATTATTCAGTTGTCTAGGCGTTGATTGATTCGCAAGCCGTCTTGTCTTTCGTCAGGTAAGGTACTCCGTTACGGGCGTAGAAGTTCTCCTTGATCTTAGCGGTACGGGCGAAGGTCGGTCTGTGATAGTACTCCTCGAGTCCGCCGACCTTCCAACCGTACTTCCACGATGTGAGCAGTGGGAAGTGGTACTTCGTCTCCGGATTGATGGCCAGCCGCTCGTGGAGGTACTGATGGCGACCCTCCTGCTCCTTACTGACCCCGAGGTACAGCAGGTCACGGGTCGCATGGTCAACCGGTCGCATGGGTACCCTGGACCGCAGGAGGGCTATTTCATCATGGATCTCCTGCTTCCTCGCGTCCTCTTCGCGTTTCCGTTTCAGCGCCCAGTACATTGGAACGATGTCCGGGATTTCGTGGATGATGGGTGGAAGAGTAGTTCCAGACTTGCGAGCCTTTTGTTCCAGGTAGAAGCGGATACGGGCGTCTGATTCGTGACGATATTGTTCTGTGATGAACTGCTGGTGAAGGGAATGAGGCGGAAAGCGAGCAGCCATTATATGTGCGGAGTATATCTAGCAACACGCAGCGAAATATAACGCGTCCGAAACGAATTCAAAGAAACAGTAAACAAAACTGAAATATCTTTAAATCTGTGAAACGCCTTTTGTTTTTGAGCAGTTTACCAGATCTTTGTAATACGACTTTCAACCAAAATAATTCTCATTCCAAATGTCGAACTGAAACTGTAACATTCCTATTTACCTGACTGCCAATTAAATCAAATGTCAGTCAAAGGACGACCGTGCAGCAGCCATTTCTTGTTAAATAAATTTTCTGATATGCTAAAGTACTGAGAGTCTGAAGCCTATTGTTATACGTGCAGCCAGATATCGCGTCATCGCTCTGTTGCGTCACTCTTAGACACCATGGAAACAGATATAAACATTAGCATATAGGCCCACACCAATCGTAATTCCGAGATTTATACAGCGCCCAACGAAAGCCACGTCGCTCAGTCAAAAATAAAACCGATAGGCAAAAGGGTTCGGTTCCAGGTCAAGATCCAAAAGTCAGACGGAGAGACAGCGTGACAGCTAGGGGGGATGGTGTTTGGGGTTGGAGAGGAGGGAGAGATAAGAGGAGGAAGGGGTGTCAGGGTAGAATCTGTGAAAGAGGAATGTTTTCAGCTTTGAGTGAAATGCCGATGCAGAAATTACAAGCGGTGGAGCATCGATGAGTTTGTATGATGGATCAGAAAACTGTCGGGGAACTCTGTGTTCCAATGTCGACTCAGCCGGGCCGACGATCATGGCGCTCTCTTCTGCCCTCGGGAATATGCAAGTGCTGCGCTTCCGCACTTCAACTCGAGCCCAATGTTCCTTCTCACGTGTTGAACCGTTCTCCTGGAACAGCTTTACGTACTGTTGCATTTAACTCTGTTCAACATATAGTTTCAAATTGTCTTAAAACGCACTTGTACAGATTCAATAGCTAGTCACGCGTGCAGCGCTTTTGTGAGATGCTTAAAAGGCATTAGCCTATACTAATAGTTTAGGCAGATTAGGGCAAATAAGGTCCAATACATGCACACGGACCGCATTGCTAGATGTTAAACTGTGGGGGTGTAACACGCGCTTGAACCCCTCTCTTTTCCGAATTTTGTTCAACTTTATCCCCTCTTTACGGCCGTCTTTCACGAACGACCACATCTTGGGTTTCGACCCAGCTTCGTCAATAAATTACAATTTTTTCTTTGGTTTTAAATGAAACGACCATCAAGTGCTGCACTATGAACGGCGCTATCGAAGTCAATAAATCTCAATGGTGTTAAAGAAAAGAATGGCGTACTTGCAGTTGCCATGGTGCACTTTGGTCGCTGGAGAGACCTATGTTCTTATCTAGAATAGTTATCACAACGCCTTATCTATGATCTACCGCAGTCGACAGGTTTGTTACTGGAGCATAGGTTCAGGACAGGTCAGGGCAGTAATATAATGCAGGGTCACGTGCTTTCAGTTTCTATGCCCATAGTATTTGGAATCATCTACCACAAATGACCTGACTTGCTTCCTCGCTACCTCGGTCTAGCCAGATAAATTCGTTGAAAGATGAACAGAATGGAGGTCATGCGGTCGCTGTAGGAAAACATCTTCAGTTTATATTTACATCGTCTTTTAAATCACTCACAAAAATCCAGCTAATACTTCTTCTTGGCGTTCGTGCATCCGATTCAGATTTACTGACGGCGAACAAAATATAAATAGCCTAGACAACAAACTAACTGATTAATTAATTTACTTATTTATTAACCTACTTAATTACTTACATACTTTCCAGTGGCGGCTCTAGGATTGTTTGCATGGGGCAAGAGCATTTCCAGAGGGGCGACACATTGTAGCAGTCCACCATGCCCGGGTCTGGCATGAGGGATGCCGGCATATAACCAAGAGGGATGTGGGGGGGGGGCAAACCGCACCTCACGCCTATAGCTAAATCTAAAAAGCTAAATCACTGATACTTTCTAATTAATGAAATAAATAATCAAGCTTCAATGTGCGTCATAAATCTAAATGACGTCAAACAGTAGTCAGTGGCAACCGTTTGGAGGCCGAGGAAGGTTGGTTAGAATATCGAGAGGTTGCGCCGAAAAGTATCCGAAACAACTGAGGAAATTCGATTGATGCCTGACTCGAAAACTTCTCCAAACAATCAATAATCTACTGGGTTTCTGAGTGCAGAGCTGCGTAAAATGAAGCCTTTCAGCCGAGGACTCTACAAAGGCAAGTACGAATAGTGGTCTTAAGCACTCTGAAGCTTCAGATCGGTCACTAAGACACGTTTATCGCCATTAACGAATTACTCTAAATGGTTCTCTTAAGATTCCTTTTCTAGTGTCAAGGCAAAGTGAGGTCGACGTCAACGGCCCTGGCAGCCAAAGGATGTCGCTAAACTTTCTCTAATACAAAAACTCCGCCACTGCCGTCTTTAGGTGGTGCCAATCCGAAGACTGGATAAAAGAGGAGGGCGACGCTAATCATTGTCCTTATGGCACAGCAATGTTAAACAGAAACTGCACAAACTGCACGTTTCGGAACCAAATAAGAAATATATTAAGAGAAGATAAGGTCGATGTCAACAACCCTGGCGGCCACAGCCATGAGACATCGTTTAACACCAGATGGTGTTAGTTTCTCGGTTGTGCGCCAGTGGCTAGGGCGCTGGACTGTCAAAAGAGAGGTCTGGGGTTCAAATCCCAGCCACAGCCGAAAAAGATGTTTCGAAATTTCTGCTATGCTTGCCCCCTATCAAACTTAGTCATAAAATGAGTACAACGGCCGCACACTGTCGGTGGGAAGATGAGGCGGCGAGGGAGATGGCTGGCAATGAGCTTTCAATGCCGAGGCTAAGAAAATGAAGTTGCTGATACTTCACACTCATGGCTGCCTCTAATATGTTGGGCTTTCTAGCCTTCTCGGTAGGAGGTCCGAAGCTTTGAAATTCTCTGCCCTGTTAAGTTCGTTCTGTCGATTCTTTGATGTCCTTGAAGTTTGAATTTAAGATTCATTGCTTACCCAGCGCAGCTTAACTTCTGGTTTCTCCCGATCTTTGACTACAAATACAGTTAAATCGACCATCGATTGATGCTTTGATTATTTTCATAACTGTGCTACAGAAGTCATTAGATTAGATTTGATACATATAGCGCTATTGTGAGGTGAAAAGAGGCGGTATATAAATGCCCATATACGTACGTACATATAGCGCCTGTGTGAGGTACCAAAAAGGCGCTATATAAAGTGTCTAGATACATACATATATACATTCATGCATTCGTAACATTGCATTACATTACTCTGCGCTACCTCGCATGCATTTCACTGGCAAATGTTATCCTGGTCTTAAGTATGGTTTCCCTGGCTCTGCTTCCCCAAGCAGTTTCTTGCCATAGCCGTTTGGGAGCCATTAATTTCTTGACAGCCATTTGGCAGCCATTAATTTTTCACATTTTCCAGTCTATGTTCCTTCTCTCGCACATTTTCTCGCGGCTGCTTCGCTTTACTTTTGAATGTCTTCTCCTTTAGTTTCTTTAACAGAATTATTTCAGGCGTTTTCGTTTAGTTTCTCTGAGTAACTCTTACGCCAAACTGGCGTGGAGACAACTCGATTGTCCTGCCCTCAGATCAGGCTTGGTCGAACTGCGTCTGGATCCACCCTTGGTCGCATTTGATTATGTCACATCACATCTCATGACATCATATTACAATATCGTAAGATACTTAAAAGGCGCTATATTAAGTGTCTAAACAGCACATCACATTACATCGCATCACGTCTCATTTCATTGCATTAAACTGCGATTCATTTAGCGCCCGACATCGAAGTGGAGTCAGACAAGGAGCAAGTGCAGGCGCGACTGAAGGATGCCGTCATCCGGATGTGCAAGAGTGATCTCAGCTTCAGCAACCGGCTGAAGGTCCAGGGTCTGATCACCATCAGTACTGACGCCAACGAAGTTTTTCTGGTCCAGATCAACGAGACGCTGCGCGGGCAAAATCAGCCAAGTTTAACGGATTCCGCCAAGCGTGACGGGGCTATCTTCCGCAAACAGCAAGCACCCTTCCACATTGCAGCCGGACAGAATTGGTCACGTATAACAGCCAAGCGTTACGAGAAAAGGTGTGGCGTAACGAATTCAACCATGCGTGACGAATATCATACAAAAGAAACTGGCTCACAGAATAATTACGAGTCTGATTCCGATGCTTGTGTATCTCAAAGAAGATTTGCCATTCCTCATCGGCGTCTTCAGCGCAGACACTGTGTCTTAGGCATGGCTTCGGTTGGCGAGCCTTTGGACTTTGCATCTGGGCAGAATCAGTCAAGTGTAACGGATTTAGAGACGACTGACGAATCAGATTTGGATGCATGCGAATCTGGAAGAAAATTTGCCATTCTTCGCCGACGTTTGCATCGGAGACGCAATGTCATGGGTAAGGCTCATCAAATGAGAATATCAGGAAACGTTACTTCTGGAACATTTGCCAAGAGTGAGAAACAAGAGATGACTTCTGAAAAGTCAGTGAACCGTGACGGAACGACTTCCGATTTGGCGACCCAGGTAGTCGATTATACACGACCATTCTCTATTCTCCGCTGGTTTTTTAACCCGTTCAATCCAAAGCGAAAGCCGACTTCGAGCAACAGTTGCAACATTCTTCGCGCAACTCCCATCAAGTCCGAAACAATTACACCGAACCCACTGAAGCTTGAAGCGTTTTCGATGGATGCACTGAAAGGAATCGACTTTTCTGGCACTTCGTTTCGTTCGGTCTGCAGACCGTTTGAGCCTCCGAAACAGTTGGCGTTCGGGCCGAAGAAAGGACTCGCCTGTCAAGACAGCGGCCTAAATCCTACGAAAACAAGTCCATTTGAAGCCAGAGCTTCGTGCACACAAGGAGGGGTGATCGATTATTCCTATTGTGGAGATGGTGCTGCTTCATCGAATAGGAGGCAGCTGTCAAGCGCAAACAGTTTGCCCGGTTTAGGAACCAATCTTGACAAAAACCAGCCAGCCAGTTTCACTTTTGGCGCGACACCAAAAGCTCCAACCGATCGTGACAAGAACCAGCCAGCCAGTTTCACTTTTGGCGCCACACCAAAGGCTCCAACCGATCGTGACAAAAACCAGCCAGCCAATTTCACTTTTGGCGCCACACCAAAGGCTCCAACCGATCGTGACAAAAACCAGCCAGCCAATTTCACTTTTGGCGCACCAAAGGCTCCAACCGATCGTGACAAGAACCAACCAGCCAGTTTCACTTTTGGCGCACCAAAGGCTCCAACCGATCGTGTCAAGAACCAGCCAGCCAGTTTCACTTTTAGCGCACCAAAGGCTCCAACCGATCGTGACAAGAACCAGCCAGCCAGTTTCACTTTTGGCGCGACACCAAAGGCTCCAACCGATCGTGACAAGAACCAGCCAGCCAGTTTCAATTTTGGCGCGATACCAAAGATTCCAAATCACTTTGACAAAAACCAGCCAACTAATTTCACTCTTGGCGCAATACCGATGCCGCAACAGCGTCAAATGGAGCTTCCAGCCAGTCATGCACCTCCTCGAGTTGCCCTTCTCCACCAACCTAGTCATCCATCCAACCTACCACCAGGTCCATGGTTCCCAACTGGTTATTCCTATTGTCCGATTAACTTTCAACCTACTTTGAATGCCCTGTTTGACCATATTGACCAGCAAAGACATCAAACCAACGTTCCAGCTGTTCCAGGGTTTGCATACTACCACCACAGCCTTCCACCTGGTCCAGGAATTGCATTCAATCCACCACTACCTCCAACCAACTTTCCACCTCAAGCCCTTCATCAAATGCCAAACTATCCATCGCATCAGTAAATAGAACTAGTCAACACACAACTTAAACACTATCTGCATCGTATTCTGTAACAACTCATACCATTTAAAGGACTCTTTACTTGCATATATTAGCAATATTCAGTACAGTACCGAAATAGTATTTGAACAGTTGTTGGCCTATATTCATTCCCTAAGTATACGATTCTAAATACTCTTGTACTATCTGGAAAAATAAGATCAAAATCAGGTTTGACGGTTGTAAATAGATCAGTGGTGCGATTAAATTCTGCTCTGTATCTGTTAAAAATGAATATTGAACATTCGAAATGAATTTATATGCATGCATTAGCTCAATCTCCTTATAATATTTTGTAAACGACTGGCTTATTTGTTAAGTAAAATTGATGCTGGTCATCAAAAGACGTTTTATATTAATAACTTTGGTTCTGTTAGCGGACAACTGGTCCCTTCTGGGTTTCATCCTTTGACACCTTGTGAAACGTTTGTCTAATTAACTTTTTCAATACAAAAGAACCGGACACATTTGTAATGAGTTTAATGTAGCCTACTCTTTGAATCAAGAAATCTGTTAGACAGTAGTTTCATGATGCAGTTGAAGATGACAACAGAGTCTGCTGGAGCCTGAGTCTGAACCGAACGGAGATTTCGATGTCATTGACTCAAAATCTCCTGCAGAAAAAGAAAAATATGTCACCGTACAAAAAATTGAGATTTCTACAGCGCCCAAAGAAAGCTAAGTCCGTCTTTTCTTGTCTTCAACCGTCCATCAGCTGAGGATTGGCTGCACGACGGACAATTTTGTGCCATATGCATCTGTCCCTTATCTCCTGTAATATGACCTGCCTCCTCTATAAGTCGGGGAACCAGTTTATTTACAGCTAATCTGGTCTAATCTGATATGATCTAATTTTATGACTTCTATTGCGCCGTTATCATAATGCACAAGGCATCAATCGATGGTCGTTTCAAGTGAAACCCATGTCAAAAGTCGTAAGCAGTTTGCTAAGTCCGATCGAACTTCATTAGATAAGGGAAACCAGAAGTCAGGCTGTGGTTGGTAAGCAAGTTGAAAAAGACAATTCTTAAGACAAAAACGACATTGTAATAATAATTTGGCACTTATAAAGCGCCACTTAAAGAATAAACTCATCAGGGGCGCTCCCGACCCAGACCAGTGAGACCACTGTCAAATAAGACAGACTTCAGGCGCCTGCGAAACTGCAGAAGGGGCAAAATGAGGATCTCTAGCAGCAACTCACGAGAAAGACGGTTCTCGCTTGTAGGTCCAACACAGGCAAAGCTTCTGCGCTGATCCGTATACGAGGTACGCATACGCGGGACAATGAAGCACCCATGGACATCCGACTGGAGAGAGACACGGCCTAGGACCGAAGATACAAAGAACATTAAAGAACTGCTGGGCAGTGAATTCCAAAGCTTCGGATCAGCCACCGAGATCGCCTGAGAACCCAAGATTGTCCTGGCGCGAGGCGCAACAAGAGGCGTTAAGAGCTGATCGTGTGCTACAATTGGAGGATTTTTGGTAGAAGCGCAGTCGTATCGTAATCTCTGCATTTCTTCAGCTGGAGAAAATGTCTGGCCGTAAGAACCAGCTAATTCATAGGCTTTCAGTCAAAAACTAAATCGGCGAGGCAAATTAAGTTTTCTTGTGTTCTTAAATACTTGTAAACCGATGTGCGATTAGCTATTGGTTAATAAAGAATATACTTATATACTTACTTACTTACTTATATAGGTTCAGGTTCCGTTCAAGTAAAAATGCAGGCTACGGTAGTAAGGGTATGATGATGATCCTTCGTCCCAACTCGGCCGAGCCAAGACGCATTAAAGGTCCGATCAACAACCAACTACTGGGAACCGAACCTGAGTGCTGAAGAACTCTGGAGGTTACTATTAGGGTGAAATTAGAGTAGAACATGGTAGCTCATCAACTCTTTTCATCTTGCCATTTCTGAACTGGTCTTCCATTTGAAAATTAAAACCATTACTTCTCAAGAATCCTCTCCGATTCCTCCACTTACCCGAGTCTTTCTCGCCGCTCCAATTCTAAGCACCATCCACGTAGCCGTCTGCCTGTCTACCTCCCTGACCTTTGCATCTAGACTTGGAACCGAATGAGGCCATAACTACCTCACCAATTTTGTTTTTGACTGAGCGCTAGCGAATAAGCTGGTTTCAGCTTTCTTGAGCGCTGAAGAAATCCTGAGATCACGATTACCTCTGTTGGTTGCTAAGCAACCGGATGGTGAGCAGATCTTCAAGTTGTCTTAGCAACGAGTCGGCGTTGGCGGGTTCCGTTTCCGACTGGGTTCTTTTGATGAAAGGGATGTCACAGGTCCTCATACAATCGTCATAACTGTCGATTGCATTTGACAGTTCCGCGTAGAGAGGAGCAAGCAAAGGTTTTCGCTGTATGTTCAGGAGCAGGTTAGCGACAAACTGACGAAATGTCACACCTGTACAAAAATAAGAGCGACAACTATTATTATTATTATTATTATTATTATTATTATTATTATTATTATATTTATTATCATTATCATCATCATCGTCGTCATCATCATCATCATCACTATTATTATTATTATTATTATTATTATTATTATTATTATTATTATTACAATTATTATTATTTTTTGCCCGAGGTATTTATGATCCCTCAGGGATCCTTCACCGCGGTGGTGAAGGATCTCACCCGATAAATTCATTGAAAAATGTCGCTATAGAAAACCCTATACATTTAAATTTACACTAAACTCCGTTTCACTGCGCCGCAGTTATTGTGCTCATTTTTTGTCTATGCGGTAGCGCGCTGGGTCTGCATCCAGCGATTGCCGATTCCAGCCTGCTTAGCGGACACCGCGTAACGACCCTGAACAAGTTGTTCGAGCCGAATGTCTCGTGCCTTAGATTCAGAATTGCTGACCTGGCGAGCGTGAAGATTACAATAAATAAATAAATAAATAAACAAAGTAGCTTACTTGTGACGTTAAGGCTTCTGTAATAGGTTCGCAGCGCACGAATCTCTTCCGTTCTGCATCGTGTGCAGAGAGATGCACTGGCTCCCATGCGCAGCTGGTAGTGCCATCCACAGATGAAGACCAGCACCAACCTCAAAGAACGACCAGAGAACACCATCACGACTGAAACTGAACCACGCTTAAGTAACGTAATCTCTTGTAACGTGAAACAAGGCGATACAATGCAGTGCCGTATAATAGAATGCAATATCACAAAATATCGTGTAATACAATACAATACACCCTGTTCATAAGTTTGAAGCTACCATCGGTTGACGCTCTGTTCATAAGTTTGAAGCTTCCATCGGTTGACGCTCTGTTCATAAGTTTGAAGCTACCATCGGTTGACGCTCTTTTCATTATGATAATGGCACAATATAAGTCGTTGCAAGACATCAAATAAGCCTGTCTTCTGATTACCCTAACTCATCGGAATTCAAGACAATTCTTGACTACTATTCACTTGAAGCGACCATCGATTGACGATGCCTTGTACATAAAAAATAACGGCTCTACATAAATTTTTATTTCTTCACATCATTTATCTATTAGACTATTACGTGTGTAAGTTCAGTAAATCTGATTCTAAGGCCCCAGTCAAGTGTGGACGAATGACTTGTCCAGGGTCGTTACACGGAGTCCGTTCATTAGACTCGAACCCGACATCGTTGAATTACACACCCTGCCCGCTACCGATCAGACCATCGTGTCACAAACGTAGATTAAATCAAATAATTGAATAAAATAACGATATCAATAATTATAAATTTCGTAATATTCCCTAGTTATTAATCTGTTATGACAAGGAAGTTACTAAGTTTTGCCTGAAAATAACCTTCGTTGTTGTTAAGAATTCAGAAAGCAAGCCTTATTCTCAGCGTTCGTTTTCCAAGTGGACTTGAATGTAAGTGCTTGACTCCTTATAACGAATCCCTCGATAAGCAATGGCTAGTAGCATCAGAGACTAGTGAGTAGAATCGCAAGTTCTGAGCTTAGAAACGATGTCATGTCGTAGGATTAATGTGGTCGTGTTTGTGCCTCAGCCGAATTCGATCTCTCCGGACCATCCATGCATCTAAGGAGTTTCTATGGAGACGCTTGTAAACAACTGTGTTATCTTTACCGTTTCATTTGTATATTAATTTGTACCACGATACTTATCAAGCACGCTTAATTATATCAGATTGTTAACTCACTCACTCACTCATTCACTCATTCACTCATTCACTCACTCACTCACTTACTCAATCGCCCACTCACTCACTCACTCAATCCGCCCACTCACTCACTCACTCAATCGCCCACTCACTCAGACTGTGGGCCACAAAAACTGTGCCGTGCAACCAGATACTTTAGGTCGCCACGCGATTGCCACGTTGTATTACCTCGATTGAGAGACTGCCACTCGGTGCTAAGGCAATCAGGCGTAGTTTATAGAGTAGCTTTAAAGTTGTGGCGCTAGAAAATCGGCGGGCTGATTAGATCAACCTCCGGTCGACAGAGAGCCTACGCAAACTGTCAAACATTAAAAGAGGTGTCCAGGAAACGCCGCTAGCACCCGACTGTTGAAACCGATTTTCAATCTGAGCGAAGAAAACGAAACGGAATGAAATACTTGAAAGCAGTAAGTAGTGATCTGTCAATTCATTTAATCAAATTTAATTTGTAATAAATGATGACGATGATGATGATAATAATAATGATAATGATGATGATGATAATAATAATAATAATAATAATAATAAATAGTAGTAATAGTAATAGTAATAATAATAATAAATTAGCAACTTCTAATGCTCCGGTGTGTAGCGAGTCGTCCTCTTTAATCCGCATTTGATTTGTAATTCTCTACATACTTACTTGACTAGTTTTATCTCTAACTGACTAGTTATCATAATTGGTTAGAAATTAGTTAAGAATGATTAGTTTTAGTATTAGCTTAAGCCGGCCAGCAATAATATAAGTAAACAGTCAAATGGAGAAGGCCAGTTTAGCTAATTCATGAATATTAAGTAGGTTTTACTGGGGGTTTGGTGTGTATTGACTAAGCACGCCATGGAGATCCGTTGTTCAATATGAACAGTCTTAACCATGACAAGGCGAATTTGAACGGCAGCCGTAACTCACCAAACGATCGATCTAACCGTTGAAACTGCAAAGCCGAGCATGATAGTAAAGAATTTGAACATTCTGACATCATCAGCAGACGATCTTCTGCAAAGGATGTAATCGTAAAACGGTTGAAATTCAGCAGTCTTACGAAAGGTAGCAGACGCGATGGTCGTTGTGTACGCCTCGTAATTCTCGAGTTGTGGAGTTTATTCGGTCGATTTGAGGGTAATAAGTCGCCATTTAAGACTTGTAGAATCTTAAGTCTTAGCTGCAAGGAGCAGTCTTAAAAGACTTACCGTTCGAAGTGCGTTGAACTTGAAGCTAAATCGGACGATGTCGATTCGTAGCGAGTGTTAGCTAATCGAAGGAACTTAAAGCTTCGTATTCGAACGTATCTTTGTTCGCGAAACTTTGGGACTAACTGATCATCGAGTTAGGTCGTCGAATGAAGGAACTTTCGATCAACAAATCATCGAAAGAATAGTGACTGCTTGTTTACCAAGTAGTAATCCTGCGTGTTATAGAGGAGTCGCCATATTGCCTCTGTACGTTTGAAGGACTCTGGGGGAAAATCGCACTGCTACACGAAAGATGGAAATAGATCTATACTTCTGCTGAAAGACTTTGGGGAATCTGTCATGAAGAAGCTCATCTTGGGGAAGTTAAATTATATATTACCTTTAGCATAAATAATTGCTGGCCTTCTAAGTAAGCTAGTTAAATTTGTCACTACATAAATGTAAATGGACTGTTGAATATAATACATTGTTTTATCTTTAATAAAACTTTTAAAATAGACATTTAACGAGCCATAATCTGTTTATAAGCTAATGATAACTGTCGATACTTGAGTAAGGTGAACAACAGCATATGATCAATGTCTGTATCACGTAGCGGACTCAAGTAAATATATAGTGAATCCTAGACATCAAACTTAAATAAGTGATCAATTAATGCAGATGGAGAGATTTAAGTTATAAAATGAAGTAACCGCTACACGGTGTCTAATGCACAAGGCATCAACCGATGGCGCAACAAAGCCAAGTCACAATCAGGTCGGTATCCAGAAGGTCAGTCCACACGACAGAGAGGCAACCTACGCGGATAAGCAATTTGAAACAGGTAAGTTTTAAGTTGAGAAAGACATGACAGAAGCGACTAAGCAGAACGAACGTTCTGTCGATTCCTTAATGTCATTCAGGTTTCAACTTAAGACTCACATGTTTCAGCTGACTGAATGTTTCCTGACTTCGCCGTTAGCCTTGACAGCGCTCTTGCTTTGGCCAGCAAGCGCCTCTGTCTCAAGAAGTTCCCATTTAGAGACCGTTAGGTAGCCGTGCTGCAGCGCCTTTGTGAGTTACCAAAAAGGCGCCTTATAAATTTAGTGATACATACATACATACAACGCAAAGGCACCAACTGTTCGTCGTTTTCAGTGAAACTGTACACTAGTCAACAAAGCGTAAACAGTTGGAGAGACCCGATCGAAATCCGACTGGTCAAAGAAACCAAAAAGGCAGGCCACGGTTGGTAAACTAGTTTAAATAGTCAAGTCTACAGCGTAGACCTGAATTAAGAACTGAAAGAACGCACAGTGAATTCCAAATTCTCAGACCTGCCACCGAGAACCCAACAATGTCCTGGTGCGAGACACAATAGGAGTCAAAATGTCCATTGATCGAGTGCAATAGTTGTTGGCATGAGTCTAGGGCAAGAAGTACAGATAGATCGCCTGATTTAAATGTAGGACGTTGTGATTAGATTAGATTAAATTACTGAAGTCGAATTATATCATTATATTTTTCATAATCCAAGGTATTATCCGGCTAAGAGGTTTATTAAAATCGATCCGGAGAGAAGATTATAATATAATAGGATTTTATTGCGCTGTGTCTATCGTCGAATCTTTAGCTGCGAACATAAAAGCGTTCCTCATTTCCATGACGCTCCGTTTCCATGGCAATCTCTCCATGACTACGGGTTAATTATTCATTCGGTTTAGGAGTTTTCTTCGTAGACTTGACTAAAGATGTTGCCTGTAGAGCAAAAAGACTTTTTAAAGACTTCAAATAGGCGCTATATAAATTGTAGCTTGCATTGCATTTCGTACCCTATGAACCCTAAGAGTGTCACAAACTACTTCTTTTCCGCTTGCGAAATATTATCCCGTTTAACTAATGAAATTCTTATTCGTTTACTCATGGCCCGCTATCATTAGAATATTAATAGGAATTGGGATTTGGCTTTTCCAGGATAGAGAAGAAGTGATTAGATCAGGATAGAGCGTAACAGGTGAGATCAGATTAGCTTAGATGAAAAAAAAAACAGTAAACTAGCTACCTCCTCCTAGATTAGATTAGATTAGGTCATATAAGATCATGTAGCATCAGATTCGATTGATTCTGAATAGATTTGATTAGATCTGATAATGATAATAATACTTCGATGCCTGACTTGATGTTGTTCTCGTCCTAGAATTCTTCTCGAAGCTTCTCCTCCTCCTCCTACGTCGACTAAATCCTTCCACTGGACCTTGCGACCCCTCTCCCTTCCAACTCCTTCCTCCGTTTCCAGCTGGATACCCAGCAGCGTCTTCCTCTTCGAATCCTTCAAGGACGACGCGAGTGCCACTCCCAGCTTCAACCTCGGCACAGAGGATCGTTCATACCCCGCCTTCGATAGGCAAAAGTACAAAGAAAGTAAGTAACTATGTATCACAGCACAAAGTATGTAAGTATGTGTGTATCAAAGTACAAAGTATGTAAGTATGTATGTATCAAAGTACAAAGTATGTATGTATGTATCAAAGTGCAAAGTATGTCTGTATGCATCAAATTACAAAGTATGTAAGTGTATATATGTATCAAAGTACAAAGTATGTAAGTATGTATCAAAGTACAGTATGTATGTATCAAAGTACAAAGTACGTAAGTGTATGCATGTATCAAAGTACAAAGTATGTATGTATGTATCAAGGTACAAAGTATGTATGTATGTATGCATGTATCAAGACCTGACAATGACGCCGGTTGGATACAGTGATTGTGACGACGATGGTGACAAGGTTTACAACGACGGCTGTGATGATAACGCAAATGAAAACGACGATGCTGATAATAATGATGATGGTGAAAACCAATGTCATCATAGCGGTCATTTTAGACTCCCATGATGGTATTTCTAATGATAACGACTATTTTGGTGATGATTAATTACGACAACGACGATGGAAATGATGATGATGATTATGATGATGAAGATCTTATCTGTGACGATGATTACGACAGCAAGCATGACGAACTTCATAGCGATTTTTATTACAATGACGATGATGACGATGATGTTAATTCAAAACAGTGGCAAAGTTTACAAACAATGAGACTGATGATAATGATGATGGTGATGATGATGATAATAATGATGATGTTGATGATGATGGTGATGATGATGATGATGATATGATGATAACGATAACACGAAACTGATATTCCTATTGTTGTAATTTACCTTTGCAATTTCTGACTGAGACCTTTCAACGGCTGATATCGATGATGATGATGATGATGATGATGATAATGATGACGTCGTTGATAATGATGATGATGACAAGGATGATGATGATAAGGAAGAGGAGGAGGAAGAAGATAATGACAGTGATGATGCTGATTGCCGTTTCATTCTGGATTTTTCCAGCAACAGACGCTTCCAGTCTGGTGTCTGTTCCAATCTGTAAGAAAAACGAGATCTGTTGCAGCTCAATTATTCTTATCTAATCTAACATGATCTTATCTGATGAGATGAGATTAGATAAGGAAGAAATCGTTTATTTATAAACAATTAACAAGTCGAGCAAACAAGCACACAACAAAATACACCCACAAACTTAAATAATAATAATTATTTATTTATTTATTTACTACTCGCTTTGAATCGTCACCGCTTTTTCTGTTTACGGCAACAAGTTCGTTCAGGTCATTTCGAAGACCATCGGCGTCTGGACAGACCTTGGTCTCCTCTCTACTTCGAAGGCTGGCAGCCGAAATGGTCACCTCTGACCTCTCGTAAGTTGACGGCTCTGGAGCAGGTGGTCGAACCATGCGGGTTACTATAGAAACACATGGTAAATTTTACCAAAACTATTTATATCTGAATATTTATACAGCGCCTTTTGAGGTTCTATCAAAAGTGACCAAATTACAGCTGGTATGTTACATTTTGCTGCTACTATTAACTGATTCGTATAGTGGTTGTAATATTACCACTCGCGTTTATTTTCAGTGATGCTCTTCCAGTTGGTGGTATAAGTTTCAGTTGTGCTCAAATTATATAAATTAATTCACAAATATCTTCCTAATAAATCCACCTACCCATCCTTCAATCCTTTCATCCATCCATCTTTTCGTTCGTTCGTTCGCTCGTTCGTCCATGCATCCATCATTCCATCAATTACTTCATCCATCCATCCATCCATCCATCCATCCATCCATCCATCCATCCATCCATCCATCCATCCATCCATCCATCCATCCATCCATCCATCCATCCATCCATCCATCCATCCATCCATCCATCCATCCATCCATCCATCCATCCATCCATCCATCCATCCATCCATCCATCCATCCATCCATCCATCCATCCATCCATCCATCCATCCATCCATCCATCCATCCATCCATCCATCCATCCATCCATCCATCCATCCATCCATCCATCCATCCATCCATCCATCCATCCATCCATCCATCCATCCATCCATCCATCCATCCATCCATCCATCCATCCATCCATCCATCCATCCATCCATCCATCCATCCATCCATCCATCCATCCATCCATCCATCCATCCATCCATCCATCCATCCATCCATCCATCCATCCATCCATCCATCCATCCATCCATCCATCCATCCATCCATCCATCCATCCATCCATCCATCCATCCATCCATCCATCCATCCATCCATCCATCCATCCATCCATCCAACCATTCATCCAGCCTGCCAACGAGCCAGTCAACCAACCAGCCAGCCAGCCAGCCAGCCATTCTTTCAATCTTCCATTGGTTGGTAGGTTGTTTGGTAGGTTGTTTGGTTGGTTGTTTGGTTGGTTGTTTGGTTGGTTGTTTGGTTGGTTGTTTGGTTGGTTGTTTGGTTGGTTATTTGGTTGGTTGTTTGGTTGGTTGTTTGGTTGGCTGGCTGGTTCGTTCGTTCGTTCATTCGTTCGTTCATTCGTTCGTTAAATACCTGGAGTCGTTCCATCTTCTTTGGTAGCATCCATAGTTTCGCTGTTGGTCCTGAGGCTGAGTCTCGTTGGTTTCCTGCGGTTTGCCAGAGATCCCTTCTGGCGCAGTTTAACCCTTTGCTTGCTGGCATCGTGATTCAGAGGTTGATGACTACTTCCCTGGATACCCGCACAGATAAAGGTAAATGCCGAAGTTAAAAAGGTAAGAATACAGGTAGAGAGGTTAAGGTATGGCTAAAGGTAAAAGTAAGAAGGACGTAGTATAGATTAAAGTGAAGGTATAGGTAAATGCGAAATAAAGGTGAAGGTAAAGGCGAATGTATAGGTAAAGGTGAATGCAAAGATAATGGCAAAGATAAACGTAAGCTTATCTGATTTACCTTACCTTCCCTAAATTTACCTTATCTAATCTTGCATTATCTTGCCTTACCTTACTTTAATTTTCTCACCTCACTTTGCCTTACCTTAACTTAGCTTACTTTACTCCATTTTACATTATCGCATTATGCCATTATGCCTTACCTTACTTCTTTCCTTATCTAACCTGACTCATCTCATCTAATCTATTGACTTATGTAGCGCCTTTATCATGCTGTACAAGTTTGTGGGTTGTTTCACGCGAAACCATAGTAGAGAATCGTAGACTGTTGAAGAAGCCCGGCCGAACTGCGATAGGTCAGAGAAACCGGAACTCAGGCACCTACACTTCTACCTTCCTACACTTTTACCTTTACTCTTACTTTAACTTTAAGCTTTACCTTAAGCCCTTTACCTGTATTCTTATCTTTTTAACTTCGGCGCTGACCTTTGCATTTACCTTTACCTGTGCGAGGGAGCAAGTTGAAACAGATGAGCAGCGAGTTGAAATATTTGAAACACTTTACCTGCCTTAGTATAATAAATAGGACGATTTGAAATATTCACTGTTTGACCTACTTCTCTTGTGGCATCGAGGTCGAAGTTTGCATACGGCTGCTTCAGTTCAACCGGATTCCACTTCAAAATTAGCAGCAGCATCCAATTACATCATCCATTTACACTTAACAATGCATGGCGGACTAACTCATGCGATTGTAAGACTTTGGACACCTTGGGGGCGTTGAAACCTTTGTTAATAACTCTACCCCTGCCTTTAGTCGGGTGGCGCCAGTCCCAATCCTAGATAAAGAAGGAGGAGGATGGTAATCATCTTCATTGTGACAGCGTCGTTAAATAGAAACTACCAAGGTTGACTGACATGAACTCCCTAAAGGAATATGGTTGTTAACAGCACTGCAGAAATACAGCAGAAATTTTGAGTTTTGGACACCTTTTTAATGCAGATTCACGCTATTATAAAAGTTCCAGATGACCCATGGTTAAAATGGTAAGTTTAGAGAGGAATTGTTTAACTCCGCCACTGCCTTTAGTGGGGTAGTGCCAATCCCAAGCTTGGATAAAGGAGGAGGCCTTTGTTGCCATAAGATGTCGTTGAATACTGGAACTACTACTCATTGTTTAGGGAAGAGTACTGCCCAGGTCAGAGCGGCCCTAACAGCCGTGAGATGTCATTAAACAATGGATAGTAACAATGGGCTTAACTAACGACGAATACTATTAACTCGCTGCAATAGTAATTGGAAATTTATGTAGCGCCGTGTCAAGAGAAACAAGTCAGAGGCGTCTGTACGCCACAGCTTAGGTGCTGTTAAATGCAGTTAAGAAGAGAACGGCCACCAGTTAGCAAGCAGTGCTCAGATAACTAGAAGTTACTACTGTGAGGCTCCCACACGTTGAACCCAACCATTGGATTCCCATACAGAGTTCACAGTTAAATATCTACGGGCGCAGCTGCAAGAGAATTTTAGACACCTTTTTATAGATATTCTCTCGGTTGAAAGAGATGCGGATTGAAACGAATTAACTGTTCGTAAAGGTTATTGTATGTATAAATGTACGTATGTATGTATTAACTCCCTAACAACATTGAAGACATACAGGCGTAAATAGAGCAGACAGTTCTATAATTATATATATTTATATATATAATTATAATTATATATATTTATATATAATTATATAATATATAAAATTATATATATTTATGCATTATAGAAATTATAACCTTTCTATAATGTACTAAGTCTGTTATAAGAAATTGCCGATTGAAACAATGTAATAATTAGATTACAAACCAAAACAGTTAAAACTGTACAATATTTTTTCCAGTTGACGGCAACGGCCTTTGAGGCCATAAGATGTCGTTAAACATGGAACTACAGTGCAGTGGTGGTTAAACTTAATTCTCATTTGGCCGAAGATCAACGTCAACGGCCCTGGCAGCAGCAAGATGTCGTTAAACTCTAGACAATGTAGTGCTTTGTTTAGACACCTTTTAAACGTTTTCAATCGACGCTATATATAATCGTCGTTTTTTCAACTAGATGTTAGGTGACTCTGTGGGTTCTTGTAATGGTGTTGGCAACTGTAAGAATTTGTTAAGGGTGAATCTAACCCAGCTGACAGATCGTGAAAGCTATTAATACATTTATACATACATATATACATGCATACATACATGCATGCATGCATGCATCCATACATACATACATACCTACGTAAGTACGTACGTACGTACATACATACATACATACATACATACATACATACATACATACATACATACATACATACATACATACATACATACATACATACATACATATATACATACATAGGTACATACAAGCATCGTGTCCCCCAGCTTCAATGTGCACCCATTAACTGTGTAAGAAGGGCATTATTATCAAATCACAATTGTATTGTACTGTAATTTATACAAACATGCACACACACAGATGCATATATTATGACTGCTTTGAGACCTTTAAGCGACAGGAAGTATAGTACCTTGGCATCTTCCTCAGCCGACGCTTTAGAAGAGAAAGTAGGCGGAGCTACTGTGACGTCATCGGAGGTCGTCTTGACGCAACTTCCGGTCTCAGCGGACTTCCTAGAGAGCTTCTTTACTGCACATCCTCTTCGCTCGCCTTGATCATCAACTTTTCCTGTCGAGTCCAACCGAAAGGAGTCCTTCTTCTGCGAGACCTTGGGGTCAAAGGTCGTCGTTTCTGGTGACTTTGGCTGCTTCCCGTTCAGTTCTTTTGGTGACCTTTCAAAGAAGTCCATCAGCGCGAGGAAAAATGGTTTCCGGTTGAGTGACCTCTCTGCATTTAGTACTTTGTCTTCAATTTGCGCTGCCTCTTTTGTATTCTTATCGAAGTTCGTCGTTTCAGTTTTTTGCTTAGTCGTCTCCTCTATGTTCTTCTCGAAGTTCCTCAAAACTGGAAATGGACCTTCAGCTGGTTTCGGATCTTCTACGTATCTAGGTGACTTCTTATTCGGTGCTTCGCTGTCGTTGACTGTTTTCGAAAAGCGCTGAGTCGAGGAGGAGTTATCTTCGACAACATCTGAAAAAATCGAAGTCTCGATTTTCTCATGTGGAGTGGCAAGTTTTGAAAAGTTGGATCGATGGTTTTCGACAGGCCTTGAACTGAAGCACTTGATGAACTGACTGCGGTGAGAAGCGGATTCGGACTTGGAGGTCTTGGCGCAGACGATCAGATCTGGAAGAAGACTTTTGTTTTTGACGGTGTAGTTCCGTGGCCGGCACACATCGGCGTTGCTTCTGCTACGTCCTTGACCGTGAGGTCCTTTGCCCGCAGGAGTGGCGTTCTGCTTCGACTCCATCTCGAAAACGTGAACCAGAGACTTGACGGAAATCAACGAGTTCTCCGTTTCGGTCACGTGACGGTCGCCTATCGGCGTTCTACCGCTCACGCTGTCTATGACGTTTTTCGCTAGTACCGATGACGTCATATCCGGTATCGCGGGTGGAAACTAACAGAATGAAATTCAGTTTATATGAAATTTGTAGTAATTTTTTTAGAAGTTCTTTAAATGCGCTATAGAAGTGCTTATGTATACAAAAATACATACATATCGTGGGCGGATTAAAAACAGGCCATACGGCGACATCTAAATAGTCTAAACAAATAAATAAAAAAATGGTGCTTACCGTTTATAGTGCAAAACAATTCGACAGCAAAGTCCGCAACCAAACCACTTTAACAGGAGAAAATTTCTCTATATATTCGGGACAGAGCAACGTCTGCCAATCTGTTACATGTAGCCTGCGAACATAGCTGGCCATCGAGCCTAAATGTTAGGTCATCGAGCCTAAAAGTTAGGCCATCGAGCCTCTGACTTCTAGGCCCACGTCCGATTGCTATATGCATCAGCAATTCTGTCGGTCATCTGTGGCCAAACACATGCGTTCAACAATTGTAATGTGGTTCTCTGATAGACTGTGTCTGTCTTTAGCCTCTGTATAGGCGTCATTTTGTTAGGAAGTAAGACATTTGTTAACACGCCATGTGTCCGTCGGCCGAGCTAGGAATCGTAGGCGTAAATTTAGTTCTCGTATCCCCACTTTTAGACTGAAGCACCATACCCTCAATGTTCCATGCCCTCTCTTTTAGACTGGGGTTCCATGCCCTCACTTTTAGACGGATACCGTACTCCCATTTCTAGACTGGAGTACCGTACCGCACTTTTAGACTGAGGCTGCTTTATTTCCACCCTTTTTGACTGAAGGGGAAAAGGAGGGAAAGAAAAATTAGTACCCCAAAAACAAACTGTTACGCAAAGGGAGAAAGGAGGAGAATGAGTGGTACCCCTCCACTTTCTAGGCAAAGTTACGCGCCTGAGCCTCTTCATTTGGGGTTCGAATCCCCAGGAGTCCTGAAGTGAAAATGACAACTTGTTTCTAAGCTCTGTAAGGAAGGGTTGTTTGATGGCTGTTGTATTTGCGCTTCAGCCAAAGTACCTTTCAAGCCCAGAGCCTTACCTTTGAGGACTACAGAGACATTCGATAAATTCACTAATACCTTACCTTACTGCACTCTATCTTACTATACGTCTTACTTTGCCTCACCTTACCTTTCTTTATCATACCTTACCTTACATTTCCTTATCTTACTTAATTTTGCCTTACCTTATCTTACCTTACCTTGTGAGAGAGACACTGCGCTGGCTCCCAGTTGAGAGAAGAATTGAGTTCAAGATTCTCCTTTTGGGTCCACTGCACCCTGGCATACATCGGAGAGCTACGCGTTCCGGTATCAAGCCAACCGGGTCGGCGATCGTTGCGCTCTTCTGCCCGTGGAGATATGCAGGTGCCGCCCTTCCGCACATCAACCTAAGCCCATCGTGCCTTCTCCTGTGTTGGACCTCTCTCTTGGAATAGACGTCCGTGACATCTGCGTACACTGTTACATTTGACTCTGTTCAGCAAACATTTTCAAATTGTCTTAAAACGCATTTGTTTAGATCTGCTAGATAGTCATATGTGCAGCGCTTTTGTGAGGTACTAAAAGGCGCTATATTAAGTATTCTGATACATACATACCTTGCCTTACCTTACGTTACCTTACGTTACCTTACTTTACCTTTCTTAACCTTACATTTCCTTATCTTATATTACATTACGAATTCTTTACATTACAGTTACCTTTCTTTACATTATCTGACATGATCTTTTCTTACCTTACCTCAATGCTCATGGATGACATATGTCGATCAAGTAACAAAGAATAGTGAATGTGGATTACAGCCAGAAAATTTAGTTCGATTAAAGACGACCATAGCTGAGGACATCTGGCGGCATTAGTGAATGATGCTGGTAGACATTATCTCAGTAAGAGAAGGAGACAAGGAGACGAAGAGACAGAGGTAGAGTGACATACGTGCAGACTGACATACAGACATATAAATAGAGAGACAGATAAGCAGGAAGTAAACTATGGAAAAGACTGCGACAAATGAATTACAGAAGCACAAGGAGGGAGACTCACAGAGAAACGGCAGAGACACTCAGACAGACAGACAAACACACATTCACAGACAGACACACGGACTGACAAAAAAAACAGACACACGAACAGACACAAAGACAGACACACAGACAAATAAGGAGAGACTCCCATACGGTGAAGTCTGCGCGGTGCATCTGCTGCAGCCAAATGGGAAGCTGGGGATGTGGCCGATATGGCCGTGGTCAGTGTGTGTCTGGGGTGAGGCTGGTCAGTTGTGACGTTGAACGCTGGTCAGTTAGTTGTAACCACATGCTGCACCGGTCATCGTGCAGGTCGACAACGATGTCACGACAATTTATTAATCAGTTAATTGCCAGAGACCGAATTCCCCGCATACACGAGGAAGAAATAAACTACCGAGAAACATTTGCCAACACATTCCTCGATGCTCGCGTCATGTACCCTACCTCAACGGCTGACTGGCTGGTTTGTTGGCTGGCTGGCTGGCTGGGGATTGACTGGCTGGCTTGTTTGCTTGCTTGGATAGATGTTGCGACACCGTGGTCTATCGGCAGAGCGCTTGGCCTTTAATCTAACGATTGCGGTATCGAGCCTGCTGAGCAGATTCCATGTAAATACACTGGACAGGTTGTTCGTAAGAACCTCCTCGTTGTTTCGCTATGTGTCAGGGAAACTTCACTTTGCATATAAATAAAAAAAAATTATTACAAAGTACTTCTTTATATAATATATATATATATAGCCTATATGTAAATTACTGTATGCCTTTATTATTATTATTTCTGCATTTATTAGGCGCCACTATATAATGACTAAGCAGCAATCGATGGCGCCTAACAATTGTGAGTGAAGGACTTGCTCAAGGTCCTCACACAATAATCGTCCCAGAGGAGGCTCGAACACGTACTGTCCGCGTTACAAGCCGAGCGCTCTATCCAATATGCTACCGTACCCCATGCATTTATGTATGTATATATGTAGGCCTACGTGTGTCTATGCGTGTATGTGTATGCATGTATAGATATATATATATTCGTATGTATGTGTAGCAATTTTCTGTGTGGTCTGCGGAAATAAGTTGACAACCATTAGTTGAATCGACGTAATATGTGTCATAAAACGGGCTTCGCATGTGACGCCGTTTAAAATCAGTGCGCTATAAAAATTGTTTGAAAGCAGGTGTCATGCGCCTAAGGCGAAGGTGGTTCAGCGTCGGAATTAGTGTCTAGAATCAGGAGACACTTGTGTGAGTAGTGATTCTGCGTTATATTTGGTGAGATAGTCGAGAAGCGAACCTATCGAGTGACGGTGGCCTGTAAGCAGACAAAAGGGTTTTTCACTGCTTGAATTATTTATTATTTATCAATTAACTTTTTATGTGAATAAATAAGTATCGAGACACAGATATAGCTCCTTTTAAGAAGCTCTGAAAAGTGCTATTAATGTCTGGAACCAGCAGAGATTAACCTATTCAGACGGATCCTTATCACAAATCCTCTGTCGGTCAACCACATTCACCGCGACTACCAGTGTCAAGTGTTTAGCGACACCTTGCGGCTGCCAGGGCCACAGACGTCGTCCTTGCCTTACACGGCCGTTCATCCTCTGTTATTGTGTCAGGTATGTCTATTTAGCTTCTGTTTAACGACGCTGTTTCATAACGAAGATGATTAAAGCCGCCCTCCTTTTTAATCCAGGCATCGGACTGTCACCATCTCAGTGTGGCGAAGGCGGGGGTATTACTGTTGCTTGACTTTTATAGTAAATTAAAGGTATATAAAATTAACGGGAATACTGTAGAAACACGACATCTAGTGACCTAGTCACACTGGCGTCTGCTCTCAGCGAGACGCGTATTATAATAAAACGCCTTCATGCGCCCATAGGCCCAACACTAGTGCTGTGGCCACAATAATTTTAGTAGAGCGAGCTGATACTTTGAGAGTCGTAAAGGTGGGGGTTCTACTTTGAGAATGTTAACAAATGTTGGCCAGATGGGTGAAGTTTGCGTTTTTAAAACGAGCTAAAAGTAATTTTGAAAACGTTCATCAAGTCTCTCATTGCATGGTTTGCGAGTAGCACGGTACGTTCACACGTTTGTTTACGCAACATGTCTTCTGTTTATGTAGCACACTTCTTTAGGCTACGTAACATGTGTTTATTAGGCCAAAGTGGGTTATCACACGCTTGTTAATAGGGCCTATAACATATTTGTTTAAATAACATACATGTTTAAATAACATTATATTTATGATAAATATGTTTAACCAACGCATGTAAGTTAACATATTCATTTATATTTATATATTAATTACTTATGCAAAATATGCGGTTAGGCCTATAATAGAACACGCTTATTTAAGTGGGCCTGTTATACTTCATTATACGATAAATTTGTTTTCATAGCTTATTTGTTTAAGTTTCATATTTGCTTACGTAACAGTTTACAAATATATTTGTTTAAGTAACAGATTATAAATAACTTAAAATTGTCAATAATACAAAACATTTGCTTACATAACGTATTTGTTTCTTTAAACTTAAGCTAAGCGTACATACACGATAATACGTTTGAATAGTTTTATAACACCTTTTTTAAGGACTACAGAAGGGTTACAAATAATTGCTGACGCGTATATTTTTAGAAATTTATTTCCAATTAGTATAAAAACAGTTAAGTACGATCGACGTTAACGGCCCTGGCAGCCATAAAAAGTCATTAACCAACGAAAACTATAAATAGTTGTTTCGTGTGCATCTTGGATTTCGACTGATTCGATCTGTGATAATCACGTGCGTGATTAAATATCGATTTACCAGGGGCTGCTTCTCTGTCTTCTGGACTGACCTGGATATTGACCTGATTACGGTTGTCTTTGGTGCGCCATCGGTTGATGACTTGTGCATTAGACAACGGCGCATTAGAAGTTACTTATTATTATATTATTATTATTATTCTCATTAATCATGTATGTATGTACGTACATATGTATGTATGTATGCATTCATGTATGTATGCATGTATGTATGCATTCATGTATGTATGTATGTAGGTATGTATATATGTATGTATGTATGTATGTCTGTATGTATGTATGTATGTATCTAATCACATTATATAGCGCCTCTTAAGCACCTATATAAATCACTATTGGGTTAATAATAAATTATTGTTGGACCTGCTTAGGTATTGGACATGTGTATGAGGAGGATCTGTTGTTTGAGGCGCTGTTGCTATGCATTCCTCCTGATTCCTCTGGCATCGTTTGCAGTCATCTTTATTATCCTCAGTGGCTTCGAGAACCGGATGGAGGATGCTAAAGCGATCGACAGGATCGTGGTCCAAAAGGAAATGGAACCAAAGAGCATGGATCACAGGACCACGGAACCTAGGATTACGAATCATAAAAACATAAATCAGAGAGTCACACACCAAAACATGACGGAATCCAGGAACAATGATCATAGGAACAAAGAAGAAAAGATATTGGAACCCAGGAACATGGATCACACGATCAGAGACTTAAAGATCACACAGCCCGGAACCACGAAACTCAGTCAGAGTGTTCCATCTCTAACCGGCAAGTGGCAGACAGCCCAGATGAAACTCGGGTCAATTCAAGAACTCGACGGGGGTCAAGAAAACCACTTGGAGACATCGGACCCCACAGTCCTTGAGCGCATCATAGCGAAGAATGCAAGACTCCAGGGAGTCGTTCAACCGCGTCATCCAAAGATCATTCGCAGAGATTGGCAGGTCATAGCCGCCAGCTACGACACCTACCTCTACTCAGCCTACTACGACGACCGCGTCACCCTGGACCAACCCCTCATACGACTCATAGGAGTGGCCGACACGAGAACCAGCACAAGTGCCCTCTACTGTCTGCTCTGGTACAACACGCAGAACATACCGGAAGTGACGTCATTAGATCGGAAATCCGTCGGACCGAACATCCGGTTAAACGATCAAAGGGTGTTCGGACAGTACGTCTTCTCGTGTCGGGTACCGAGAAGCACGGGCGTACCGCGAAACGTATCCGTCGTCACTGCGTACGATATCAAGCCTTCGAACGTCCTCGAAGTTCGAATTCCGATGAAACCAGTCCATCCGAGTGAAGTCATAGAGTTCGGACACTGCATGTCGATCGTGTACTGGCAGCGAGACCCTCTGCGGGTCGTCGAGTGGCTTGAGCTGCACCGGATCTGGGGGGTCGGAGAGGTCAACGTCTACGGATACTCCCTCGATAACACAACGCTGGCCGTGCTGCGTCGCTACGATCGGACTGGTTTTGTTAAGTTTCGCGAGGTTCTGACTGTAGTTGAGGAAGGCGGAGAGTGGCCTATCCTCCTCAACATGTCTCCAGTCATCAACGACTGTCTCTACCGGAACCTCTACCGCTTCCGCTACACCGTGTGCACGGACTTCGATGAGATGATCGTACCGCGCGGTACCCACCGTACCTACCAGAGCATGCTCGACGCCGCCAAGATGAAGGTCCGATCCACCTCCATCAAATCCTTCGCCTTTCGTAACGTCTACTTCTTCCTCGACTTCGGACCAGTCATTCTAGAGCCTTGGTACCTGACTACGTCGCGATACCAGACCCGTATTCATCCAAGCCGGTTCGGGTACTCGTTCAAGTCGATCACTAGGACCCTGGACTGTCTCGGGCTCCAGAACCACTACTGCTGGGAGCCCCTGGATGGGGAAAAGAACCACCCCGGCTGGAATGTCGATGTGGATGTGGAGATTGGAATGAACCAGCACTACAAGAAGTGTCACTTCGACCAGTACCTCCACCAGGACGGTGTCTGCCTCCAACTCATGGCCACTTCGTTTCGGGACAGAACGATGGATAAGTTTCGCGAGGAACTGGAGCAGAGGGTCCCCGAAATCCTCATTGACCTAGATCTAGTTGACACGCGACCTGTCGAAACAGCCACCGATGTGTCCAGACACACAGACGCTTAATATAGCGCCTTTTGAGTAAATCTAACAAACATCTAACGGCATCATAAATAAATAAATAAATATGTCTAATATTTATCCATTCATCTATCCTTTTTGTCTGTCTATCTATCCACCTATCCCTCAGTCTGTCCATCCATCCATCCATCCATCCAGATATATGCCCATGCAACATGATACAATACATTATACAATGCAGTGTAATGCAACACAATACATTACAATTGCCTCACAACGACATACTATACAATACAACGAACAATGGTAGCAACGAGACACCATGGCGACGCGACGAATCCTCTCCCATCTGACACCTCTTTTCAGAGACGCATCCAGAGGATTCAAGACAACCGTCTGTCTGTCCCTCCGTCAGTCATTGGCAACCTCGTGTCGATTATACACACCCAGACAGACAGACAGACAGACAGACTGGCAGACAGACAGACAGACCGACAGACAGACGGACAGATGATGTATGGATTGGACACCGAACACGTTGCTTTCAAGATCCTTCTGCTGGGACGTGCCTCAATTAAACTCTGTCTGTCTATCTGTCAGTCTGTCTGTATGTATGTCTGTCTGTCTGTCAGTCTGTCTGTCTGTCTGTCTGTCTGTCTGTCTGAGAAAGAGGCAAAGAGTGAAGGAGAGAGACAGAAAGATATTGAACGACAGAGAGAGAGAGAGAGAGAGAGAGAAGAGAGAGAGAGAGAGAGAGAGAGAGAGAGAGAGAGAGAGAGAGAGAGAGAGAGAGAGAGAGAGAGAGAGAGATAATAAATCAACGTCCGTGGGGATCTTCGGTTACTGAAGCTGGGCATAACGATGATGGTAGTGGAGGTGCTGATGATGGTGAAGGGTTGACAGGCGAGAGATGCATCGGTCTCCGTTGTCCAGGGGACTAATTGCCCAAATTAATCGACGAAAGAACCGCCCAACACGTGACTGGGGTAATTTAATATTCTGTGAAGCAAAGCAAAGTGATGCAATGTGATCTTCGGTTGCTGAAGTTGGGCAAGACGATGATGGTTGTGGAGGTGATGATGGTGAAGCTTTGGGTTAACAAAATCCATTCATGTATATAGAGTATGTACTTGGTGTATATGTATGTATATGTGTATATATGTGTGCAATTATACATGCATGCATGCATGAATGTATGCATGTATGTATGTTTGTATGTATGTATGTATGCATATTAATATGTATGTATGTATATATGTATACATGTATGTAAGTAAATATGTATTTATGTAGTATGTTCTGTATGTATTTATGTATATATGTCTTCGTGTATGCATTTATGCAAACATGCATGTAGGTAGGCATGCAAATGTATGTATGCATATATAAGTATGCATGTATGTATTCATGCATGTATATATGTTGGTATATATGAGCCTGTGCATCTGAAAATTTATGCAGCACATTTTATGAACCTCCCAAAGATACTAACAATTATGCAAAGTTGACTTCAGATGAGCAGCGAATTTGCTCTTCTTGTAATGTATTTCAATTAAATGTCAATTTTACGTTAATGTTATTGAACATTTTCTAGCGCCTTTAGGGTCTGTCTCGAAGGCGCTCCTTGCTAGACTAACCGATACAAGAGTTCTTTTAGAACGACAAGTTCATCCGTAAGAAAATAATGCTCAGATGACTGTAAGAGTCTCGTGGCGCTGGAGAACTCTCGCACCCACGTAGAACTCATCCATGGTTGACAGTTCGACGTTATCACGTATAGTAAACGTCTATAGTACAAGTGGCAACTTGCGAAGATTGGGCGCCTTTTGTTGTTACCATTCTCATTATCATAATCATTATTATTATTTCTATTTTTACTATTACTACAACAACAACTACTACTACTATTATTATTATTATTATTATTATTATTATTGTTGTTGTTATTACTACTACTACTACTACTACTACTACTACCACTACTACTACTGTTACTAACTTATTATTATTTCATTGCATTTATTAGGTTGGCAAGGTCATTGAATCTGAATCTGAGGCGTGAAGTATTTGTGGGTGAAGGATTTGCTCAAGGTCCCTACAACGTGAACATCTCAGGGACGGCTCGAACGCCTACTCTGCGCATTACAAGCCGAGCGCTACCGTGCTCCACAAACCTTTGAGACTTTCTAAATATTGTGGCGAACGGCGGTCTGTCTTTTCCGTCGACGAGTGTTCTGCAAGTCCGTCAGGTTCGGCTCCCCTAAGTCTAGCGGGAGGCTGCTTCTACTTCTCAAAGGAAGGACAACGAAGTGAATCTTTGAATTTATTAATGCTCAACTCAAATGACAACTTCAATTAACTTTGCAGATCAATCGTTCTGTACTAGCGCGAACAGTTTGAGACAAGTCTTTACATCAGCAACAACGACGACGACAACTGACGGCTACTCGGCAAAAACCCACAGCTGCTCGACAACAACCCACAGTAGCTGCCACACCAACAAACCACAGTAGCTCTTTATATAACCCTCAGCCTACCCCGTGCTGAGCCAAAACCCGTGCTGAGCCAAGACCGTGCTGAGCCAAGACCCGTGCTGAGCCAAGACCGCGCTGAGCCAAGACCGCACTGAGCCAGAGCCGTGCCCAGCCAAGACCCGTGCTGGGCTATAACGACGGCTCGCTACAATATGCGCTATATAATTGTTTACGTAATGATATGCGATGTGACTGGATGTGACTTACATGTAACGTAGTGTATTGTGTTGTATTGAAATGGAATGTATGCCTGAAGTAGTGTGTGATGAATTGTTTGAACTTTTTTTGACTTCATATCCTGCTTTTTTCCATTTGATTATTTCAATTTCATACTTCCGACTCTAGACTCCTTGTTTTAGTTCTTTTTTCGCCTCTAATCTTATTCACCTTTCTTCCTCCACTTTAATTCTTCGTTTTCAAGTTCTTGCTGTCGTGGTTTCTTCTTGAATGAGTTGCTGATGTCCTGTGTTCTTGTTTCCTCGTCTTATTGATGACCCTCGTTCTCGCCTCCTTTCTACTTCCGGTCCGAGTTCTTTGTCCTTGTTCTTTCCGTCCGTCCTGTCTTTCTCAGCGACACTGAATTCCGTCGTTAGAGGGAGCTGCTGCTGCTGATGTAGGCCTTGACGTCATCAATTTAGCGGCTGGCCCCCGTCTTAGCGGATCGGTGATCGGACTGCATTAGAACGTCCGGTCGAATTAAAAGCCGACTGGGAGTCGAAACTGGATCTGTTAAGATTAGAGACGGAACATCGATCAATCGTGCAATAGAACCTAGGACAGGTGGAAGCCAGAGGAGGAGTGGAGATCGAAAGACTGTTTGTTAGGGAAAGGGAGAGAGATGGGAGAAGCTTAATGATGCAATGAAATCAGAGAAAGAGAAAGAGAGAGAGAGAGAGGGAGAGA
This sequence comes from Norana najaformis, assembly GCA_964023275.1. Classification (NCBI taxonomy): domain Eukaryota; kingdom Metazoa; phylum Annelida; class Clitellata; order Crassiclitellata; family Hormogastridae; genus Norana; species Norana najaformis. Next base: position 21,139,585 of record OZ029923.1, read on the forward strand.
GAGAGGTAAATTCAGACAGGCAGACAGCCGGACGGATAGATGGACACACAAAATAGAACAGACAGACAGATGAAATAAACTGATAGACAATATGTAACAGAGAAACTAGACCAGACAGACAGGCAGACAAAATACGACACATATACAGACAGGCAGACAGGCAGATAGGCAGAAAGACAGACAGACGAACGGACGGACTGACGGACGGACGTACAGTGCGGATTGTCACACAAACAGACATACAGACAGATAGATTTTCAGACATACATACATACATACATGCATACAGACAGACAGACAGACAGACAAAGATGAATGAATCAGAATCAGAAACTAGTAATGCACAACATATATTATACACGCCCCTTTCCTCCCCAAAACACAACCAAACTCCACCCGGAAACCCCTCGTACCCTCATCCATCATTTATCAACCCTTTCACATAGACCTACTCTTTCCTTCGCATCTAATCCATTTCTGCCAACCAGAGGCACAGAACGTTTCTTAATCCTCCATCAGATTAATCCTCCCTTTCAAACTCGTCTTACTGCTAACGATTTCCCTTAATATTTATTTATTTCGAACAGCAATCGCTTCCTTATCATCGCTTCGCAGCGAATCTCGGTTATGCTTAATTACTCTGCTTCTGCAATCTGCCACCTCGAAATTTAATGTATCGTTTGAGTAGAGACTAGTGTGGTCGAAATCTCTATGCAACCGGTGTCATTGATTTCTAATGTCTTGGTTAAGCAGAGGCTGAAGAAAAGGAAGAAGAACAAGAACAAGAATGCAACGAATGCGAAGAAGAGGAATGCAAAGAAAAAGAAGAAATAAAGTAAGAAGAATAAGAAAGAGAAGATGAGCGCGAAGAAGAACTCGAAGAAGAACGCGAAGAAGAACGCGAATAAAAAGAACGCGAAGAAGAACGCGAATAAAAAGAACGCGAAGAAGAACGCGAAGAAGAAGAAGAAGAAGAACGCGAAGAAGAAGAAGAAGAACGCGAAGAAGAAGAACGCGAAGAAGAAGAAGAAGAAGAAGCTTCAAGCTAACTACGAGAGAGGGGAATGGAAATGAAGTGTCAGCGACTTCATTCGTTATCAAAATCCGATGGAGAAGCCAGGTCGAATTGCGATAGGTCAGAGAAACCAGAAGTTAGGCTACTGTGAGTAAGCAAGTTGAAGCAGATGAGTCTTTAGTTTACACCTGACCGACTCAAAGAATTGACTAGATGAATTGGTTTGGGTAGAAAATTCCAAAGCCGTGGACCAGCAACCGAGAACGTTCGAGAAGCCAACACTGCTTTGGTACGAGGGACAATGAAAGTCAGTGTCCAGATCGAGGCCACGGGGCCATTGCTTCACAGGACTTGACGTTTACTTTCTAGCTTACACCTCACGAAAATTCTACCGTTGGTTACGAAGGCAAGTGCGCGCGCGTGTGTGTGTAAGTGTGTGTGTGTGTAGGTGTGTGTGTATGTGTGTGTATGTGTGTGTATGTGTGTGTATGTGTGTATGTGTGTGTGTGTGTGTGTGTGTGTGTGTGTGTGTGTGTGTGTGTGTGTGTGTGTGTGTGTGTGTGTGTGTGTGTGTGATCAACTGTGATCAACACAGTCGTTACACGGAGTTCGGTCTCGCATTCTTCAATCCGCAGACAAACTTGGACGACATTCTGATGGTAAGTGTGCAGTGGGAAAAGAGCGGCAGTTCAAGAAGATACGACAGGGAATGGGGGCGCATGTAACTGCTACCTTGTTATTATTTGAAGTAGCGCTATAGAAGTTGTTTTAGAACTTCATGCAGCAATGGCGCAATATAAATATATTCTAAGTTCTCGCCTTCATTCTAAAAATGTTGAAGTTCCTCACGGAAATCTCATCATATCTGCAGTAAGAACTTTTGTAGCGCTGTTTCAAACTCCCATTCAATCTGATTCGCTTTCAAAGTATCCCTGCTGTAGATATGCGTCGGCGAACTCTCTCAAAGAATCCGATCAGGGCTTGAATAACAGATACACCTATAGATAGACTGATGCAGGTGAGTATACACAGGGACAGCGACAGATGCTCGTAACCGTGCAGATGCGGATGCAGCACAGGAAAAGAGGAATGTTCTATCTCATCGATAATTTCTCGTTCGATGTCAGATGAAACCCATTATCTCCCTTCCTCTCTCTCTCTCTCTCTCTCTCTCTCTCTCTCTCTCTCTCTCTCTCTCTCTCTCTCTCTCTGTTTCTCTCCATCTGTCTGTCTGTCTGTCTCCTAATAATTATGCAAAACATAGGCATCAGTTACCGCCCTAATTGCAGAACGAGACCACCCGCATAGCCGGACCATCACGTGACTCGAGACGGACTTCTTCCGCTGACCGACTGATTTTATGGTAGCGTCTTTTGTTTAAGGATGCTTTATGGGATCAATTTTAAACCGCGGTAGAGCTCTGTGAAGCAGTGGCGGTGACATCAATGGAAACGGATGTCGGCGGCGGCGTCTTTGATGTGCAGCGACGACAACTTTTTGTGATGGTTATTCATAAAGGTTCGGTAACATTCCCATTCCCATGGGAACTGATTCTGGTACAGAGAGTTTGGCATTGACCTTGACTCTCTCTCTCTCTCTCTCTCTCTCTCTCTCTCTCTCTCTCTCTCTCTCTCTCTGTAATCTTTTTCACTCGTTCTCCCTCTTATTCCATTACTTTCACTCTCGTCTCTTTTTCTCTGTCTTTGCCACTGTATCTCATTTATTCCCTCTCTTTCTCTCTCCTTCCTCTCTCTCTCTCTCTCTCTCTCTCTCTCTCTCTCTCTCTCTCTCTCTCTCTCTCTCTCTGTCTCTCTCTGTCTCTCTCTTATCCTGTCTCATTTTCTATCTCTCTTTCTGTCTATATATTTCTTTGCATCGTTCTCTTTATCCATTCTTATTCTTCTTCTTCTTCTTCTTCTTCTTCTTCTTCTTCTCTCTCTCTCTCTCTGTCTCTCTCTGCCTTGCTCTTTCCCTCTATCTGACCCTCTCTCCCTCTTTTACCTCTGTCTCTCCGTATCTTCCTTTCTATCTCTCCTCTTTCCCTTTCGTCCTTCCGTGGCCTCCCCACCCACTGGTCGCAGGTGCAGGACAGCCATCTTTTATTTTTATTAATGACAGCGAAGGTAGACACGAAGACCCCAGTCTTAAATAAATTAGACTGCGTCGATTCTTCACTCGCCACTAGCTCCACCTTGCGATGCAGAGGGGAATCGGCGCAACAGACCGGACTATAATAGATGGCCACTCGAATGCAGACCGTACGGGTTCAAGACCCGGCGACCCCGCCGTTGAACTCAGCCCGGAAATAGATGTCCTATTCGACAAAGCGCCACACAGCGGTAGACTTACATGTCACAACTTCGGGATTGCTTGTGAAGAAGAACGTATTGTATTGGATATTGTATTGGATGTTATACTGTATTGACTTCGATGTGTCAATTTATATAGCGCTTGATGCAGAACAAACTATATAGTGGCCTACCTAACAGTACGCTCGGTAAAAATAAGGGCGTTTTAACGTAACGGGTTGTAATGTATTAGGTGTAGTGTATTGTGTTGTATTGTATCTCGTTGTGTTGCATTATGTTGTCTTTTGTTGTACGTTACTGCATTTTGTTATATTGCAATGCATTATATTCTACTCTACTGTATTATATTGCATTGCAACGCATTTTAAGGAAGGAAGGAAGGAAGGAAGAAAGGAAAAAAGGAAAAATGAAATGAAGGAAGGACGGTGGAAGGACGGAAGAAAGCAGAAAGGAAAGTAGGAAGGAAGGAAGGTAGAAAGGAAGGACGAAAGGAAGAAAGGAAGAAAGCCGGATGGAAAGCAGAAAGGAAGTAAGATAGAGAGATAGGAATGAATGAATGAAAGAAGGAAAGATGGATGGAAGGGAGGTAGGAAGGAAGATAGGCAGATAGGAAGGAAGGAAGGACAGAATGAATGAAGAGGGAAAGGACAGACGGACGGTATGAAGGAAGGAAGGAAGGTAGGAAGGACGGAGGGAAGAAAAGAAGGATACAAGGAAGGACGGAAGGAAAGATGAAAGAAAGAATGGACAGAGGATGGGCAGATGGACGAATTCTGCTGCTGCTGTTGCTGACATCTGTTGGCCTTCGATAAAAGCTGACGCCGTAGCGTCAAGCTGCCCTTTGACGCCACTGCGCCGACTGTTCGTCCCCTACGACGTATTGGCAGGCGACGCGTGACACAAGCCAGCTGACCGTGACGGAATCCGGGTAGAGACTAAACATTGCAGGCGATTTCTGGTCTGACCAGAGACTTGTATAGGGAAAGCAATTACGATCAGTAGAAACGGTTAATGTGGCCTTGCGTGAATGTCTTAGTGCCACATAGACTGTGTTAAACGGCGCTATATAAATATGTGGATATCTAATCTAATCTAATCTAATCTAATCTGATCCAGTGGCATCGCTGAAGCGGCTACGGTCAGCTGAGTTCCCAATCAGACCCAATGACTTCGATAGCGCCACTCATCACAATGCACAGCGCACAGACTGATGGTCACTTCAAAGTAAACCGTTATCAAAAGTATCCACTGCATTGAAGAAGAAGCCCCGGTTAAATTCGACAGGTCAGGAAGATGTCCAGCTACGGAAATAATGTTTCCATTCATTTTAAAGAATAATAGATGGATGGATGGATGGATGCATGGATACATGGATGCGTGGATGGAAAGATAGATAGACAGACAGACAGACAGACAGACAGACAGACAGATGGATACATAGTCAGAGAGCGTTATAAGAAAACGGAATGCTTTAATTCTTGTCCCGTAAGTTTGATGCCCACTAATGATATATGATCTCTGAACTTATAATAAAAATACTACTACAACTACTACCACTACTACTACTACTACTACTACTAATAATAATAATAATAATAATAATAATAATAATATTAATAATAATAATAATTGCCAGAGCGATCTAATGGTTGAAAGCACTCACTTTCCCGGGTAGGTGCCTTGAAGGAGTCGGCAACAGCGGAAACAGGGCATTTGAGAAATACACCCTCCCTTGCATAGGCTAGTTTTCCACATCTTCAGGATTTGACCCTTTGAGCTTTAATAGATCAATAATAAAATTAATGAATTTCAATAATGTATGCATTTATCTATGAATGCATGTATTTTTGAATGTTTATGTATGTACGTATGTCTGTATGTATTTATGTATTTATGTATTCGTGTATGTATGTAGGTATGCATTTAAGTATGTATGTATCTCTGTATTTATATATGTATGTATGTATATATATGTATATATGTATGTATGTATGTATGTATGTATGTACGTATGTCTGTATGTATTTATGCATTCATGATTATGTATGTATGCTTTTATGTATGTATGTATTTATATATGTAAGTATGTATGCATGCATGTATGTATGTATGTGTATAATATGTATGTATGTAGATGTATGTATGCATGTATGTGTACGCATTATTGATGATAACGTTATATGCATGCATTAGTTATACACGCATTAGGGCATTTTTACAGTAGAGCGCTTTTTAAAGATCCCGTGCGATGCATAAATCCTAAAATTCGTCGAGTAATTGCGATCTGCGCTCGTCTTACAAGAGACCATCTTGCTTTGTCTGAAGGAGACGAGGGCTCTTTTCAAAGACAAAACGTCGAATTGCTGGGTTTCACGTTAATGATGCTTGAGAAAAAGAAGTTTCGCACCCGTAAAATTAATCATCCTCTCTACTCCTCTCGAATTTCTCGCCTGCCCAGAGGACTACACTGTGTTCAGATAAAAGCATGCTAACCCACAGAGAGACCGACAAACAGAAAGACATACATACATACATACATACATACATACGTTCATACATACATGTATGCATACATACAAACATACATACATACACTCGTGCATGCATACAAATATAGGCCTACATAAACCTATACATGCATGCATCCATGCATACACATATCCAACGGATTATGATTTAGGGTAGAATGCTTAGATCTATACGTTCTAGCTTAATGGCGATCGTAATTGCACATTAATATAGCGCCTGTTTAGGAAAACTCAACAGAGGGCTCCCGATCTGTCAAAAACAAGACCCCGATCGAAAAGAATCGTCTTGAATCGCTGGCAAAATGGAGGCAGAGAAAAGACAAGAGACGAACTCTGCCACTGCCTTTAAGTCAGGTGGTGCTAGTCCCAAGCCTGAATGAAGGAGGAGGCGATGTCAACGGCCTCTGATGCCATAAGATGTCGTTAAACACTGGAAACTACTACTACAAGAGACTCATGCCGCGGGTTTCACGGCACCCTCTTCCAACCTGACTTGTCAATTCTGTGATGTCATTTATGTCTAAGCTTAAGACTCATCTGTTTCAATTTGCTTACCCACCGTACCAGTCTAGTTAGCTACATCGGTAAGTGCGTACGCCAAGAAGCCTATGTGCGTGAGGATCCCAGGTTCCCCTCCCGGTCGTGGCTTATTTCAGAGATTTAAATCTCGGGGTTGTACGGTCCGTGCGCGGGGACCTTAAGTGGCGTGGCGCCCATTCAAACGGGCAGCGGTGGTGAAGGATCTCACCCGATAAATTCATTGCAAAATGAGCAGGGTCGAAGCCATACGGTCGCTATATAAAACCTATACATTTACATTTAGCCTGACTTCTGGTTTCCCTCACCTAACAGATTTGACTAAGCTTCTCCTTCGGATCACGATGTCTGACTGCAGAGTTACTCGAAGCGACCACCTAGTTATAACAACGGCGCTATAGAAGTCATTAGATTAGATTTGGAGACGTAATAAATGATCAAGAACTTGGTAATAAATATGAGTTGTTTTCGAGATACTCGACAGTACTCAGAAGAATACGAGTCAGATTTTTTGGAACACGGTGTAATAATTAATGCTTAGAATCAAATGACCTTAATAATGGCACTAACAGCCCGCCATATGTCTGTCGGCGTAGGATCTTCGGCCATATTAGTCGTTGCCTAGCAACGCCTGGTGACGCCATTGGAAGTAATATTTCATCCGAGTTGGCTCTGGCACTCATGCAGGCGTTTTTATCATGAAATTCTATACAGGTCTTCCTGTGTAGTTTTGTTTGGCACTCTGTCTGTCTTCCTGTTTCCGGCTTTCTGATCTCTCTATCCCTCTCTTTCTACTGTCTGTCTGTCTGGCTGTCTGTCTGGCTGTCTGCCTGTATAAATCCTTCTCTTTCTCTCTTTCACGCACTTTCTGTCTATCTGTTTCCCTGGGTCTCTCGCTGTCTCTCCATCTCTGTCCATATCTGCCTCCTTTTTCTGCCTCGAACTCTCTCATTATTCTCCATTTGTCACACTCTGTCATTCTATGTCTTTGTCTCTGCCGCTGTCTCTGTCCTCGTCCTCGTCCCTGTCCCTTTCCCTGTCCCTTTCCCTGTCTCTATTCTCGTCCATGCCCCTGTCTTTGTCTGTGTCCCAATCCATGTTTTATCCCTGTTCTTCTCTCTTTCCTTCTCACTCTCCATATGTCTCTCTCTCTCGTCTCTGTCTCGGCCACTCTGTCTGTCTGTCTGTCTCCGTCTCCCTCTTTTGCTCGGCCGATCAGGTGAAACTTAATGGATGTGAGTTCAGCGCCACTCCCATAAACAATTGTGACACTGTTCTTCTCGATCCTTCCACTCGGTTTCCGATTTTCCGAATGGCACCCTTTTTCTTCCCACCACCTCTGCCTCCCTCCTTCTCTCTGAGCATTCAGCACCCTCTTCAATTACTCTCGACTCCCTCTTGGTTTCTGTGCCCCTCAACTCCTAGCTCTTCATTTATCGCCTCTCTCTCTCTGTCCCTCTCTCTGTCTCTCTGTCTCTCTCTCTGTCTCTCTCTCTCTCTCTATCCTGGCAGTCTTGTTTCTGCCTATGTTCTCTGTCTCTGTCTCTGTCACTGTCTCTCTCACTCACTTTCTCTCACACACACTCACTCACTCGCTCACTTTATCTTTCTCTTAGTCCAACTAGCGTCAACTCTGCCTCAGCCCCATCGGGCGCTGACAGACGAGCACCTGATCCACGCGGTCACGCACGTCGACGGTTTGACAGAAACGCAATCCTTGGTTTCCTTGCACACGCCTACGTCTAATGTCTGATAAATGTCAGACACTAATGTGGCTAGTAAGCTCACTGTCCGTTTTTCTACTCCTGTCTGTACATTTGTATCTGTCGTGCGCTCCTGACGAGTCTTGTGAAGCTGACATTTCGTTGTTAAGCTGTGTAAATCCTAGACATGCTGCCTGTTTGTGATATAGCTATTGACAGACAGACAGACAGACATATTCGAAGGTTGATAGACAGACAGGCAAAACCAGAGACAAACATGGAGACAGACAGACAGACAGAGCTAGAGTGAGAAGAGATGCAGACCAGGACGAGAAAGAGACAGCGGGAGAGATAGAAACAAAGAGAGATGGAGTGTGACAGAGAGTATGAGAGAGAGAGAGAGAGAGAGAGAGAGAGAGAGAGAGAGAGAGAGAGAGAGAGAGAGAGAAAGAGAAAGAGAAAGAGAAAGAGAGAGACAGAGAGACGCAGACAGGCGAGCGTGAAAGGACCAGAGAGAAAGAAGAAGTGAGAGAAGTAAACAGAGAACCAGACAGAGAACCAGACAGCCACAGAAACATCCAGACAGAAAGAGCCAGACAGAGAAAGACCACGAGCACTTACATCGTCTCGGGTATATCTGCAGCATACGTCTGATAGATTTAGCGCGCATTTCCTCGCACCGGCCTCGCAGCAGACGATGCTAGGAAACGCTGGTGACGGGCACTCGACCTTATATCGCTGACAGTCAACGTCCCTGGAGCCAGCAGCACGGGCAAGACAAAGAATAACGTGACAGATGCCGGCTAAATGTGACAGGCTGCCGCACGGGTGAGACAGATTCTTTAGCTAATGTGACATATTCCAGTTACCTAGGCGACTTGCTGTAGTGTGTATACACCAGAATAGTTCAGTTTGTGAATTGGAGCGCTATAAGCTTATCAAAATTTAGCAAATTATCAGTACTTTAGAAAATATTCCAGCTAAAGTGATTGGTTATCGTTACCTTTAAGACTACGTGGACTAAACGACACTTCTGCTGTCGTTAAGGTTATAATAAACTGGAGCTAAATGAATTGGTCGATTCTACTAAGACGACATTTACATCGCCACATTAGCAGATAGAATTCTCTTCAGTTTGACGTTACTTTCTACGGTATTAACTGCTACATTACAGCAGATTAGCGTCTAGAGTTACAAAGATATTCATTGACTAATACGACTAGTTTCATTACAAAATACGAGGACTTTTACAACGGGATTATTTCAACTCGGAAACGGAAGTGGTATTTCTAGGTTCGTTACAGAACACGGAAGACTTTTTACATTTTAACAACCGAATATGCATAACTCGGATTCCGCGTGAGTTTCTGACGTCACCATGACGTCGTTGTCGACCGATTCGCCGCCTGCTCACAATCCGGATCAAGCCGGGTCGAAGCGGCGCAAGGGTCGACGAAGCACGAGGGAGAAAATTGAAAAGCTCGTCGCGGAGGGTGCTAAGAACTACCCCGCCTATCTGAAGCTGATCTACACGGGCGACTCGGAACAGTCGTCGGAAGAGGAGAACAACGCAGACTCGAAGAATGACGCACTTATCGTCGCGCCCTGGGATGCGGCCGTCACGGGTGAATGCCCTGAGGGTGCCGGTAACGCACCCGTGCACGGGGTCGTGTCGCCCGAGTCGGACAAGCTGCTTGACCCTGGGAAGGAGAAGCCTCCGACGCCTACTGAGCCGAGCGAGGGGGCTGCAAGAGAACCGGAACAGCTGAAAGGGGAGCCTAGTACAGGTAGACATTTGTTCGTTCGTTCATTAATTAATTAATTAATTCATCCATCCATCCATTCTTCCGTCCATCCATCCATCCATCCGTCCGTCCTCCGTCCGTCGGTCCGTCGGTCCATCCATCCATCCGTCCGTCCGTCCGTCCATCCATCCATCCATCCATCTGTCCGTCCGTCCATCCATCCATCCGTCCGTCCGTCCGTCCGTCCGTCCATCCATCCATCTATCCGTCCATCCATCCATCTATCCGTCCATCCATCCATCCATCCAAGCCGTCCATCCGTCCGTCCGTCCGCTGTCCATCTATCCATCCATCCGTCCGTCCGTCCATCCATCCATTCATCCATCGATTCATCCATCCATCCATCCATCCATTTATAGCATCTGTAAGCTGATTTACTTTGGAATGCGTAGGGGATGTGTGTTCGTGTTGTGTGGGATTCTATTGGACATTGATCGAGTGAGCTTAGAGCGGCAGGTGTGACTACACGGGCTATGTGTTTAGGAGTGTTTTGTCCATATTTTAATTGTTAGAATTATATAACCCCACTTCAAGATAGACTCATCAGGGTTGCTCCCGGCCCGTTGTCCCAGAGCCAGTAGGAAATTATGCTGTCTTCAAGCGATGAGAGGGAGGGAGGGAGAATGAGAGACGAATGAGAGACAGATAGAATGAGAGAGAAACTGAGAGAGAAACTGAGAGAAAAAATGAGAGAAAGAGAGAAGAGAGAGAGGGAGAGAGAGCGAGAGAGCGAGAGCGAGAGATAGACGAATTCCCGCCGAAGATCACCAGGCATATGTGCAGTATAGTCAAGTTTCATCAAAAGCAGAAGTCTGTCTGTTGAGGTTTAAGTGAATAACACTTTTAAATGTGTCGTGTGTCATATATATATATATATATATATATATATATATATATATATATATATATATATATATATAAATATATAGTCATATATATATATATATATATATATATATATATATATATCTAACAAACATACCGAACCTCGTGTTATCTTTGCAACTCGGTCACATTCAGAGCATTTATATAGCGCTGCATCAAGTTCTGTTTGTTTTTCAATGATTCAATTTAATGCAAATCGTGTCTAACTTAAGCTTTAATTTAATCATGTCTATCCAGTCTCGATTTGATCTTTCCAATCCGCTGAGACCTAGCAGAAGTAATTAAGTGATCTTTGTTAGCTCCAGACAGTTAGTTACCCCCACTTTAGAACAACAATGCGTACAATACAGTAAAAAGACAAGTATAGCATTCGGAGAAATGATGCCACATTATAAGCATATTAAAAGCCTAACTCTTTGAAGAGGACTCGAGAGAAAACTAAGTGTTCCTTTTGGAGCAATCTGGACAACTAGATTTAATGACAATTTTATATGTATACAGTGAGAGTATGATGAGTGATTTGTTTTGGTAATTCGTAGGTATGCCCATTTTCCGTAAATTGGTAATTTCTCTGGCGAAGTTTACAACAGAAGCATCCGATGGCTGAAGAATAATTTATGTATATAACTAGGATTTATGTAACGCCTTTTATGGACCCTTCAGAAGCCTATAATCCCTGCTCCATCTTTTCGCCATCTCTCTTGCGATATCATCTGCCGCCGAAATCTGACATCGTCATCTTTCTTCGCGCATTTCATCTTTCTCTTCTGAAATCTTATGATATATCACCGGCGTCGCAGACTGCTCTCCAAAGCAGTCGCAGACTTTGGCACCGGCGCCCATCTGTCATCGGTGCTTCCCGCCTCTTTGATGTCGCCGCCGCTGTCTGTCCGTCGGACGATGCCACACCGCCGTCTGGTTCCATCCCTTCCATTAAACCCCTCACCCTCGTCAATTCACCATTTTTAACCCCCTCCCATTCACGTCGCGTTCACGCTCTCCATCTCGCTGTGTCTCTTTCTATCTCTTTCTCTCTGTATCTGTCTAGCTACCTAACTATTTGACTGTCTGCCAGTCTACCTGTCTATCTTATTGTCCTTTCCTACGTCTGTCTGCCTGCTTTTTTGTCTGTCTGTGTATCTGTCTGTGTGTCTCTCTGTCTGCCTGTGTCTGTCTGCCTGTATATGTCTGCCTGTGTCTGTCTGCCTGTGTCTGTCTGTCTGCTTACATGCCTTCTTATCTGTCTGTCCGCTACCAGCCTGTTTGTCTGCCTGCTTGCCTGCCTGCCTGCCTGCCTGCATGCATGCTTGTCTACCTGTCTGTCTGTCTGTCTGCCTACCTGACTGCCTGTCTGTCTATCTATCTGTCTGTCTGTCTGTCTGTTTGTCTGTCTGTCTGTCTGTCTGTAACCATACGTCACATTGCGACGACACTGTGCATCAGAAAGATGTTTCCCTGACTCCAAATCAGACTAAGAAAAAACGCTGATATTTCGGGTCAGTGGGATTTTTTTCTAAAGAATTTTTTCGTTGGACGTCGTCGTCCGGTTAATGGATGCTCGGCTTCCATTCAAAGGTCAGGTTGTGCGTGACCCCTGGGATCGGGTGTGGCATTTATAATTCCATCATTAAATTAGAGCCCGTGATCTGGATTGATCTATTGCGGCCATTCTCAAAAGGCGCTTTTGCTGCTTCCGAGAAAGCAGTTGCTGATGCAAATGCCGCTGAACTGCACGATCTATTCCGCTGCATTCTAATCCACTCCAATCGGTACTATTCACTGCAGGCTATTCCACCCCATTTCAGTTAATTAAAACACATTCCTTACCAGTCCAACCCATTCCACTAATTTTAGTCCAATCCAATTCCTTCCAAATCATTACACAGAATTCCAACGCAGTCAGTCCAGGCCAACTGCATCCCTTAAATTTTAGTCCAGCCCAGACTTTCAGGCCCGTTTCAGTTAATTCTAGAACATTCCATTCCAACTGTGTGCGCTAAATCTTGTTCCAGTACAATTCAATCGAAACCATCTCCTGCCATACCAGTGAAGGGCAGTCCATAACATATCAGCTCAGCTCAGTCAGTCCAACACAATCTTATTCAGTCAAGTACAGTCTAATACCTCTGCCACCTTATATACCCTGACCTTACATTGCCCCACTTTGCGTACCTTATATTTCAATACCTTACCTCATTTTGCTTACCTTAAATTACATTGCCTTACCCTGCCATGCATTACTTCATCTTACAATATCTTAGCTTTCCTCGCCTACATTACAATACCTTCCTTTAACCTACTCCTGCCTTACCTTACTTTACCTTACCGCACCATGTTTTATCGTATTTGAGCTTTTCTTGGCTACCTTACCTTACTTTAGCTTTCAACAGCTACCTTACTTCGTGTTACTTTCCCCTACATTACCTTACCTCATCTACCATACCATACCAAACGATCCTCAGCTTGTGAACCACCATTGGTGTCTGGTGTATCGAGACATATCTGTTCACAGTGAAAGTGCTTATTAGCGGCTTGAGTCTCATGCAATAGTTATGATTGGTATTGGAAGCTGATGGCCGTCGAGAGAGCATCGCAGCTGCTTTGAATAAACGCTATCTTGGCTCAACGTTCCCCACGGGAGACTTAAAGGTCGAACCGACGTAAGCAGGGATGGACGGACAGCCGAATGGGAGGACGGAAGGGGGAGGGATGGATGGATAAATAGATGGATGGAAGGATGAATGAATGGAGGGATGAGCAGGATGGATGGTAGGATAGACGGTGAAAGGGTAGAAGGAAGGAAGAAAGGAAAGAAGAGGAGATGAATAGATGGGTGGATGAATGAGTAAACTGTATGGATGGAAACTTGGATAAATAGATAGAAGAGAATAAATGGAATGATGACGGCAGGATGGATGGTAGGATAGATGGTGGAAGGGTAGAAGGAAGAAAGGAAGAAAGGAAGTAAGGAAGAGGAGATGAATGGATGGATGGATAAATGAAAAGGATAGATAAATAGAGATGGATAGATGAATAGATGGACGGAAGGGCGCTTGGATGAATGACTGAATGGATGGCGGGATTCATGGGCAGACAGACAGGTTATTGTATAGAAATATAAAGTATCCCATATCCTACAAGTGAGTCGTAGGGGAGGCGTTCATTTCCTTTTCGTAGGCCCTTGAGCCTGCATTGAACGAAGTCCAAGGTCATGGAAACACGGGGCCAAAGCATCGCAGGACTTGCCGTTAACTTCCCAGCTTAGGCGTCTACCAAATTCATCTGCTCGGTGCCAGAGGCACGGTGTGCGCAAACAACTTGTCCTGGGTGGTCGCACGGAATCGAACCCGCAACCACGTGATCATTGACCAAACTCGTTACTGATAGAGCACCGTGCCACATAGAGATATGAACAAACCAAATAGCTTAGTAGTTACTCAGGAATAGGTTGAGTAGAGGAGAAAGAGACAGAGACACACACTAACAAGCAGGTAGCTCTCCCTACAGAGAAACTCAAATACAATACCAAGACTGACAGAGGGACAGACAGGCAGACAGACAGGGAGGCAGACAGACACACAGGGCATCATAAACACCCATTTGGTGCGATCGAGATAGGATTCGTCGATTCGTCCGGTCACACTACATGTATGTGCTTGGACGTAGACTCCGTCATAAAGATGCTACCGGGTCTTTCCCGAACAAACAGAGAACAGTATGCAACGAAATGAAATGGAATAAAATGAAACGAATTTCAGTGAAACGCAACGAAACTGAACAAAACGAAATAAAATACAACCTCACGAAACGAAACGTAATGAAACGGAACGAAATGGAACCAAGCGGAACGGAAGGCAAATCGCCGACCGGCGACGATTAAAATTATCAACCGGAAACAGAAGGCACGCCGCCAGTTTGAACCGCCACTAATGATCGGAACACGTAGCCATGACAACGTAGCTGAAGATGGTTTCCCGGATGACGTTTTCCGAAATGACTGATTCAGTCAACACTCTTTATAGCTAGACTCTGAGAAGCAATATCTACGCAGACGAGACACTACAGTTCTTCCAGGTTGCGACACTTCATGCACATATAGAGGCTTCCCTAGTGTACTGGTTATCACATTTGCCTAGCCCGTCCCCATATCGATTCTCGGCGGAAACAAACGTTTATTGCGATACGGCAGCCGACTGGTTTGAGCTCTCACTTGGCATCGCAGGGTGTGGGTTCAAAACTCCTCCCTGAAATGATTACAGTTACGGACGTTGAGCAAGTTCTTCGCGTACAATTGCAAAATGCTGTCGACTGATTCTGTGTCGGTAGAAAGTGGTGATTAATAAATACAGAAATATTATAAAAATTAGAACACACCTTTTCATCTACACTAAAACTGTTTTCCTTCGCTGGGAACGTCTCTGGGTGGATATCTTGTGGTGCACTATATAAATGCTTTGAATGAACGAACAAACGAATGAATGAATGAAAATTCAGAGTTTAAATCCAGTACCTAAAACCGAGAAATAACTTGTACTTTATTAATAAGATAAGTCCTATGCAAACAGAACCTAATTGCCTTTCACTGAAAACGTTTAAAACAGAAAAAACATATAGTCGTATTTATTTACATTTACAATTACTTTAGACACTAGATATATTGTGTGGTTGTTATCATCATTCAGCATCATATATCGTCGTTAATTATCATCTTCGTCAACAGCGTCATCGTTCATTATCATCGTCGTCGTCATCATCATCATCATCACCGTTATTGTCATCATCGTCGTCGTCGTCATAATCATTTATTAAGCGCCACTGTCTATTAAGCGCCTCATCAATCAACTGCAACGAGCAATGTGCGTGAATGACTTTTCCAAGGCCCTGCTAAGTAACCGTCTCATGGGAGAAGGCTCGAACCCTTGCACTCCGCGTTACTAAACGAGCACTCAAACGAATCGATTACCATGTAACACACTGTGTGGCTGCTACCAGGCATTGTGTGACAATGATTCGTGTGGACACATTAATATTACAAGCGTCGAGACCGGTTTCCACACAGAGGCCCCGAGGCAGATAGGAACGGCTGATTCAATCGACGAAGTTTATTGAAAACTAATCGATTGATAGTGCGCCACTCTGGGAAGCCCGGATGATGGCAGATGATGGCTCTAGGGCGGATATGTGGGCGAGGGGTGTTGCAGGGCTGGAGGAGTTAAGGCGAGGGAGAGACTGAACAGTGGGTCTGGGAATCGAAGTGTGTTTCTTTCGATATTTTTGTCACTAAGTTACCTAAGTTTCTTTGATATGAGATTGTAGTATGGTCAAGACTTTAATTGTTATAACCAGTGCGTCGTCGACTGTAGCCTCGCATAGCGTGTTTAAACACAGTCGGATTTAGAACAGGACGATACAATTCTATACTATATAACGCAGTATAATACAATACTATGCTAGGCCCTACGTCATATTGTACTGCACTATACTATACGATATCAAACTATACCGCATCATACCACACAGTACCATATTATGTTGTAATATTCTACGTCACACTTTACCATATTATGTTACACTATTCTATGCCACCTTATACCATACCGACCTGACAACTAAAGTCAGCCTATTGCTTGCCTCTATGGCTTGGTTTTGGTGCGTTTTCAGTTGATACCTTGTGCATTAGACACCGGTGCTATAGAAGTTGCTAATTACTATTAGTAAGGCTTGATGGCCACACGCTGTAATAAGCCGAGACTAAGAAACCGAAGTCATTAGGACGTGGAGCGCTATCAGAAGACAGAATCCCATCACATCCATCTGATGATATCCAATCCAGTTCTATTCTATCCAGTTCAATCATATCTAATCGTATTCTATCCTATTTTTGCAATTCTGTCCTATCCCAGTGGTTCTCAAACTTTTTCAGACTGTGGTACACTTGGTAATGCAAAATTTCTGTCGCGGCACATCTGTGTTCATAATGCTGGACTTTCGTGTAATTAACCGAAAATTTAAAGTATTTTACAATTTACACTACCAATGTTACATAAATGTTAGGCTGACGAAAGTTTTTATACGAATATAATTGTAAAAATCGGCAAAAGTGTGCTGTAAATTAGACGAAAATTGTTTTACCATCAAAATTTGGTGGCAAACCTCTGACTGTCTCGCAGCACTCGGGTGTATTTCGCCGACGATTCCTCGCTCAATCGATGGACATATGGCGTGTTAACAAATGCATTACTTACTTATCTAACCGCAAAACCACTACGCTACACAATATAGTACACTAGACACGACAATCATATTCGAGTTGGCTGCGGGATCATTTGCTGAGTCATCGCACCATTGATTTGTTGATTTAGGTCGTGAATTGGAGCGACCTCTGTCCGCTGGCGGATGAAATTAGAGCGACGTTCATAATCGCCGACTGAATAGGAAGAGAAAATATTATTATCATCGTCCAATCGTTTGCCTTCCACTGCATATTATATCTAGCCTTCCTTTTCTTGCGCCTCTTTCTACAACCTCGGTTAACGTGAGACAAAGATTATAATGTATTATGGTGCGGTATAGTGAAGAGTGATAGGAGAGCAAGGGCTAGATAGCGTGAAATAGGATAAGATAGGATCGGATAGGAGAGGAGAGGAGAGGAGAGGATAGGATAGGAGGAAGGAGAGCAGATCAGAGTATAGCAGAGGATAGCAGAGGATAGGATAGGATAGGAGAGAATAGGATAGGATAAAAGAGAACAGATAGGATAAGAGAAGAGAGGAGAGGATAAGATAGAAGATGATAGCAGAGGAGAGGATAGTAGAGGATAGGAGAGGAGAGGATAGAATAAAACAAAATAGGATAGCAGAGGATAGGATAAGATAGAATAGGATAGGACAGGATAGGATAGGATAAAATGGGATAGGAGAGGATATGCTGAGTATGTTTAGGAATGCAGTGCAGTACACTGCCGTGTTGTAACTTAGTGCAGTGTAGAATACAGTGGTGCAGTGCAAAAAAGTGTAGTGCCGATTAATGTGTAGTGTAATATGGTGTAGTATAGTTTAGTGCAGAATAGAGTGTTGCAGTGCAAAGCAGTGTGGCGTAGTATAGTGTAGTGTAATGCAGAGGAGAGTAGTGCAGTGTTATAAAGCGTAGCATAGTTCCCTTCTTCACTGTATTCAAGATTTCTCGTTTGCAGACTTCATGCATAGGTTCGTGAGTCTGAGACTCGACGGTTCCGCTGGGAACCTGTCCTCCCCTGAATAGGGGACGAGTCAAATAGCAGCGAGAACAACATAAGAAAATGTGCCATGGAAACAGTATTTCACACGTTATCTTTAAACATAAGGCAGTGTGTTATATGCACATTATTTCAATTTAACATAAGACAGTGAGCTTTTAAGGCATCATTTAACATACCATTATTTAACATTAAAAGATTAGTATGAGCCACAAAAAATTCCTGTTGAAGTGCATGACCCAGTAAATGAATTACTGAATAGACAGATATACATACAGAGATAAACAAGAAAATTATGTGTAAAATTAATAAACTTAATAACTTGAATGAAACAGCTCAAACCCGATAGCATAAACTAATTAACCACACAATTTAACTAAATAAAATGAAATAAATAAATAAATAAGAAAGTATTTCAGGTTTTATGAAAGACATCACGCTACTTCAACGAATATCCACGAGTCACACCTCTTTTCAACGGTTACCCACGCGATAAAGTGCTCTTCGACATCCAGCCACGAGAGAGAGGGAGAGAGAGAGAGAGAGAGAGAGAGAGAGAGAGAGAGAGAGAGAGAGAGAGAAAGAGAGAGAGATAGAGGGAGAGAGAGATCGCTATCTGACTGGTAATTAGAAGGGAAAGTCGTGCGACTTGAAAGCTAGACGTTAAGTCAAAGTGTTGAAAGTGCTACACGAGAAGAGACGGAGATAGGGACAAATTTTGGATCTACGGAGAGAGAGAAAGAGAGAGACAGAGAGAGAGAGACAGAGACAGAGAGAGACGAAGAGAGACAGACAGAGACAGACAGAGAGACAGACAGAGATAGATCGCTATCTGACTGGTAATTAGAAGGGAAAGTCGTGCGACTTGAAAGCTAGACGTTAAGTCAAATTTGTTGAAAGTGCTACACGAGAAGAGACGGAGATAGGGACAAATTTTGGATCTACGGAGAGAAAGGGGGGGAGAGACGGAGGGATGGAGGGACGGAGTGAGGCAGGTTGGACGGAGGGACGAAGAGAGGGTGGAAAGACTGATGGATGGACAGATGGATAGATGAATAGAGACCCAGACAAGTAGAGGGAGGAGACAGAGACAGGCAGACAGAAGCACAGATAGACAGGAAGAGATACAAAGAGAGATGCAGCAATAGAGATAGACAGACAAACAGACAGACAGACAGGCAGGCACATAGATAGAGACATACAAGTACAGACAGGCAGACAGAGACATAGACAGAGATACAAAAAGATACAGCAAAAGAGATACACAGAGAGACAGACAGATAGAGACATACCAGAGGAGACAGATGGACAGAGAAATAGACAGACTTAGACAGAGGCAGGAAGACAAATACAGAGATAGAAAGCGAGATAACAACAAGGCCGAGCTGCTGCAACTGGCGAGCTATCCATGAGACAAACTGCTGAAGCTGGTGACGGTTAATGGCAGACGAAGGGCTACCCACGAGACAAATTGCGGCTGTGTGGCTGTTGAACGGGAAGCCAAGAGACGAGTCGAGAGTAGATCAAACGATTTCCAAGAACTGCGCCAAGCACGTACTTCGTCTGTCATCGCCGAAACAGATGGAAAGAGAGAGACAGAGACAGAGACAGATAGAGAGAGGTAGGGAGGGTGGAAGAGAGAATAGGAGAGGGAGAGAGAGGCAGATAGATAGACATACATAGGCGCCGAGGCAGAGGCAGAAAGAAAGGCAGGGTGAGAGGCACAGAGAGAGTCACGGGGCGATAGATTGGTAGGTAGAAAGAGGGCAAACAGAAAGCGACAGAGATGGGATAGACAGAAAGAGGCAGTGAGAGAAGCAGAGAGACACAGACTTAGGAAAAGAGAGATTGAGATACATCATAGGAGAGATAAAGAGGAAGAGGAATAGGAAGAGACAGAGACAGATACAGATACACAAACAGATACACAGACATACAAGACCACAATAGATTCTCTGGCGTAACCAGCCACTACTGCTCATCGCCGAGTCCTCCAAGGGAGTCATCATGCACTGTTAGCAATTTTCTCGTTGCTGCTCATCATCACCTCAGAGTCCACGGCGCAGTTATATCGGAATCTGAGTGATGCTACGGCTCCAGCAGCTGCTGCTACTGATTCCGTGTCTGCTGTTGCTATTGGAGACTGAAGTGGTAATTGGACGAGTGACGTTTCGCCGTAGACCTTCGGCAAATAAACGAACAACGTCCACCGCCGCACTATGCGCTACCGTTTACCGTATACTGTCACCACTGCCGTCATAGCACGCATTCTCATCAATATATGCACAGCGTGCGATGATTATAACAAATACGGTACTATGTATGCGGTTGCATATGTAATATATTGATATATTTATGTTACCTATATTTACTAATGTAGTGATATATATACAATATTTAGCTAATGTATATATGTAGATTGATAAAAATACAAAGTAAAATTATATAATATACTGCTGTAGGCTATACATACGTCATATATTGTACCGCATATAAAATATACTGTATATAAAAATATATAATATATTAATATATAATACGTAGTTGATATAGGGTGGCTTTTATATTTATGTATATAAGGCTAATGAGGGCATGCTCAAGTATTAATCAGGCGCCATGCTTCGGAATAGCGTATGCTGTAAATATATTTATCAGCAACTATATACGGTATATGGAGTTCGTATATAGATATATATACATATACGTATTATATATGCACTACATTAGTTGTGATATATGTGGGGTGTATGTATATAAACGCCATATGCATACTAGCTGAGCAATATATCTCGGTCTACTATTTATAAGCAAAAATTATATATAAACCGATATATGTACCCATATTTATCCAGCCATCTGTATATGTAGCTATGCATCTATATAAATAGATTATTTTTTAATATTATTCCTGCATTTATCAAGCGCCGCTATCTAATGACTAAGCATCGATCAATGGTGCTGAACAGCTTTGAGCGAAGAACTTGCACAAGGTCTCTACACAGAAACCGTCTGATGTGAGGAGGTTCGAACCCGTACTCTCCGCGTTACAAGCCAAGCGCCCAAACCAATCGGCTACCATGCTCGAAAATAGGGTTGATAAATATGAGTTTTTAAAAAATTACATTAATAAAATATGTGGGTTCATAAAATATCAGAGATATATTGCTCAAATACAGTGCTAGTCTGCTGGGTAAAAGATTAAACATGGAAAATATTTGCAGGAAGCAATAAAGTCGTTCAGACACAGCTGTCAATATTTGCCGTCTGACATTTTGAAACCGCATAAAGTCCACGCAGAATTAATGATGAAAGCGACGAATTCGTGATCGCGACTGCGTTTATGATTCCGGGAACAGGTACAAATGGCCTAGACAGAAGCACAATGCTGCCAGATAGGCAGGAATAGACTCAGTACCGAGAAAATACATGGAATAAAGTGTCGAGGCATCTCTCACAGGGAGAAACCAGCCAGGAAAATTTCATGGGAAATAGTGTCCATCAACTAAAGATAAAATATCCAAGTAAAATTGCGTATGAACACAGGCAATGTAAAGAAAAATACTTAGAATAAAATGTCCAGGAAAAGTAGAGAAAAATATGGATAGATAAATAGACAGACAGACATACAGACAGACAGACAGACATCAGACAGACAGACAGATAAAGATATATATACACAGAGAGAGAGAGAGACAGAAAGAGAGCGAGACAGAGAGAGACAGAGAGAGACAGAGGGAGACAGAGACAGGCAGACAAAGAATTAATTAGAAATTGTTGAAGAACTTACAATAAATTTTCCAGAGAAAGTACAAGAAGACACCACCTAAGAAATAATTCCTGAAAGATTTGCAATTTACAAAGGCCAAGGTCAAATATAGATCCACGAAGAGTTTCTCCTGCCATGTCTCCCTTCCTCTGAGTTTAAAAGCCAGAGCAAAGATCAAAGGGCAGATATCAAGAAGACCTGCTCTAAGAGGTCACTCTGGCCATTCCTCCTAAATTCAGATGACGGCATGGCACCCTGGAATCCCCTTGTCCTGTCCTCTGTAGATCCGAGGCCCCACTGCATGTGACCCGAACTTAGGACCCACGACAGGCATGGACGCCTGTCGTTTTGCTACCAACGATAGATGCTTTCCAGGAAGCCCCTTGATCTCCCTTTCCTCGCCCTTCGGCCATGAGGTGGCGCTAAGAATGCCACTGAGACCGAATGGCCGTCTGTCTCTGTCTCTCTCCTCTCCATCTTTCTCTCTCTGTCTCTCTGTCTCTCTTTCTCTGTCTCTTTTTCTCTGTGTCCCTCTATTGACGTAGGCATGAGGGTTATGGCCTCCCGGATTATCACCTGACCATAGATCTATCAACAGCGCCTCGCAGACAACGATGCGTCTACGGCGGACTTCCGGAGACGAGAGAAGGAGAAGAACGGAGATGACGTATAGGTTGGAGAATGGCTGTTAATGAACCCGAGAGACACACAGACACACATAAACGGACACAGGCAGGTACAGACAGACACGTCCAGACAGAAACACAGACAAACAGAAATGCAAAAACGGACAAACAGAGGTTCATAAAGATAGATGCAGACACTCACGCAGACGGACGCACACAGACAAAAGCAGACACTTACACAGAAACACAAACAGATTCAAGAGAAACTAATCAGAAGCGCTCTCTGCGTCAGTCTAAACGATGTCAGATGTCATTAAGAACAGAACATTCATCCGTTAGTAAACATTGCTCAGATGACTTGAAGAGTCACCTGAGGCAAGCTGGCGCACAGAAGCCCAAATGCAGATGAAAATAGGCAGAGATGCAAGCATACAGATGAACAGAATAGGAGCAGACATGCACAGGCTGAAACACAATAGGTAGAAAGATACTCAGACACTCTTAGACATACAACCTTTGCATGATCGAGGTAGAGAATGACACACACACAAATACACACACAAACAGAAATCAGAAGAAAAGAGGCAGAATTGTAATGAAGACTAGACTAGAATAGAATAGAAGAGCTACAGACTAGACTGGAAGATTATGGACTTGACTAAAATATAATAGAATGGAACAGTTAGATTATAAAATTATAGACTACACTAGAACACAAGAGTTATAGACTAGACTAAAAGATTATAGACTAGACTAGAAGATTATAGACTAGAATAGAGTAGAAGAGTTATAGACTAGACTAGAAGATTATAGACTAGACTAGTATAGAATATAGACTAAACTAGAAGATTTTAGACTAGAATAGAGTAGAAGAGCTATAGACTAGACTAGAAGATTATAGACTAGACTAGAATAGAACAGTTATAGACTAGACTAGAAAATTATAGACTAGATTAGAACAGAAGAATTATAGACTAGACTAGAAGATTATAGACTAGACTAGACTGGAAGATTGGGCCTATAAATAATAAATAAACTAGTATAGAAGATTATACAGCCTAGATTAGACTAGGCCAGGCTAGTCTTGACAGGAATAGAATAGAATATCAAGCACATTCACGTTAGCACACTTCCAAACAATTCCGCAAATTACTACAAAATTTGAGAAATATCCGACTATAGACAAAACTGACTACGCGTCTTTCAACCGACTAGTGAACTTACATGCTTACCAGTCACACTGGTCTCTGCTGTTTTCAGAGATTACAATCAGAAGCAGGCTATTGTCTGGATAGTAATTAATGGCTTGTTGTCGGCACGAGAGTCGCTTTTGAAACAGCAATAAATTCTGCTAATGGCACCTGTCTACGAAGAACGTACGTCGGAGCACCATGCCTGCAGTCCCACCTGTGCCTTCAAAGCGATGTTTTGCTTTTCCAGTTCAGTACTCGCTGCTGGTCGGGTATTTCCAGGAAACTGAACGAACAATGGCTTAATACCGGATGACTACTGCATTTAATGTCTTATGAATACTGGGTTTACATCTAATGACTACTGGTTTAAAAATACGATGACTGCTTGGTTTATCTGATCTACTCTAATCTAATATAATCCAATCTAATCTAATCTAGTCTAATCTAATATTATATTATATTATTTTATCCATTCCAATCGAATCTAATCTAGTCTAATCTAGTCTAGTCTAATATAGTCTAGTCTGGACTGGTCTGGTCTTGTCTAGTCTGCATATTCTATTCTAGTCTAGTCTAATCCATTCTAGCTTAGATCAGTTCAATCCAATCAGTTCTAATCTAATCCGTTCTAATCCGATTTAATCTTATTTGATCTGATCTAATCTAATCCAATTCAATCTAATCTAATCAAATTATCCAAATGACCTAGCACAATTCAGTGCATCCAACGAACTTAAAAATTTCAATAACCAGCAAACGGAGCATCAGTCGATGGTCGCTTCGAAGCTGAACTGCATTCCAACAACTGATAATCAATAATTATCGATGAAGCCATTCTACGAAGAACGCCTCTGCTTACAACAGACAACGGCTCTGGTCATTGTAAATGGCGTCTATATGGGTTTTTAATTACATGTAAGTAGGTCAATGATGGCGCTGATGAAGACGATGATGTGATATTGGATTACAGGATTTGAGATACTTTAATCTATGGCATGTTGTTGCTTTCTCAACATAAATTGTAATTGGACATTTATATAGCGCAGACACTAATCAGAGGCGATAGCCGAAATGATGCTAAATGTCACTAAGAAGAAAATGTTCGTAAGTTAGCAAGCATTGCTCCGATAACTAGGAACATCACCAGTAGCAGATTGGCGCACATACGCTGAGCCCAACCAACTGGTTTCCATCTAGAATTAACGGATGACACCATGTTCAGAGCTCTTGGACTAAGCAGAAGACGTAGATCGAAGACGGGTGATAGCATCCGCGGCACACGATAGTACCACTGCTCAACGTGGTTCCTCATAGGTGGTAGAAGACGCGGCGTCCAGACATTACGCTATCCACCCGGTCGAGCTGTGACGGACAGCCATTCGATTGATGGTTAAACCTCTTTCAGGTAGACGGTCAAAACCTCTCATCACCTTTCGACGGCATAGATAGGTCTGCAGGGTTGAGCCACGACCGTCCGACAAGAACCTGTCATCCCCTTGAGTAGAGATGGACCATCCCAAGGTGAAAAGGGCGCTAAACACGAGCAGAAAACACCGTCCGAGACTCAGAATCCACAGCAAACTCGTGTAAATAACTCCGAAAGGCCAAATCGATCACGGAAGCAGTCAAAACATTAAAGAATTATCGAAGAAATTCCTCCCAGGGACGAACTTCAAGATGATGTGACGAGCGACGAAAACACGGCCACCGGTTATGGCAGTATTTTCGCCGAATGAAAAACGTCCAGTTATAACAGCTGATTCGATTCCTATGAATAGTTTCATCCAGACGATTGCACTCTGCTCAACTGTTTTAACTTCTGTAGCGCCGCTGTGATATTGTACTGAACCGAACATAAACTTTAGTTATTATCAATTAAAATTCGTATATATTTTTAAATAAGTAAATAGAGTTCACATGTCTCATAGCGGGATGTACAGAATAGTCATTTTCTGCTCTCCAGCCCTTGATCCGGCCGTGGACAAACCCCAAGGTCCTGGACACAGAGTCAGTAGATCGCAGGACTTGGCGACCCCTCGAACACCATTTTACCAAATACTACAGCTTGTTGATAGAGACAAGTGAAGGGATCGTTAAACGGAGTCCGCTCAGCACATTCAAAGCAGCAACCGTTGGATTACCAGGCCAAGCGAGCTATAAAATGGATCATTTCGGTCAAAGGTCTTGTTACGCATGCCATAGGGGAAACTCAACAGGGACCGCATATTACATTACGTACATGCACCGATTTTGTTTCAGTATCAACGGAGGCTGACAACATCCTCATCACCGACGATGCGAAACCAGTCAACGAATCGGATGATGTCGAAAGCCAGCAGAGCATGGAAGAAAAGTGGAAAATTGAGCTATTTCAAGTTAGTCTATTTTTTATCATCGTTATTATTACTGTTATTGTTATTGTTGTCATATTTTACCCGAGGTATATAATATTCCTTGGGAATAGAAAAATTGGGGAGCGTCTCTCTGGAATCTCTAGGTTGATCTCTCTGAAGCAGCTTTTGTGTGGCGCTGAGAAATTCCGGAGATTTACATTACATCTCATCCCAACACATAACAGTAGACCTACTTTACTTTCTGGTAGTGATCTGTTATGTTGAGTAAAAAGATTCCAACACTTTTTTTAAAGCTGAAGTTAAGTTTGTCAAAAGCAATTGAATTATGAGGGACACTTGAGCCTTGAAATGGAACAGGAAGACACGAGCACTAACCCTCATTCATTCATTCATTCATTCATTCATTCAGAGCATTTATATAGCACTCCTTCAAGATATATACCCAGAGGCTCTCTCAGCCGAGCCATTATAATACGCTTTAAATGTCTGCTCTCATCTGATCTGATTTGATTTGATTCAATCAGGCAATCCAATCCAACCGAGTCGATTCTAAACCAGTCCAGTGCAGCCTCGTTTAGTCTAGTCTAGTCATCATCATCGTCGTCGTCTTCAATTCTGCTCTTGTCAGCTAGACTTCCGTAATGTAATATGATGTTCTGTACTGAACTGTAGGGTAATGTAATGCGAGGCAGTATCACGTGACTTCTCCCTTCCTTCTTCACAAGCAAACTTCATTAAGTCAGGAGATAACTGATTGCTAGGAAACCAGGCGTTCGAAAGCCACAGTCCATCGAGAGAGAGACAGACAGACAGACACAGAGACAGCTACAGACAGACAGAAGCAGACACAGAGACAGATAGACAGACAAACAGACAGAGAGTGACACAGAGACAGATAGACGGACAAACAGACAGACAGGCAGACCCAGAGAAAGCCGGGCGTCGTCTGCAGTGGCTGGTTGAGGGTCTGTGAAGGTAACTGATGTTTATGGCTGCATCATCGGTTGCAGAGGCTGAGCCAAATGGATCTGCCCTGTGAGACGACCAACCGAATTTTCCCGTCTTAATCGAATTGCTTGCGGCCATCTTTTAACTGTTTATCAAGCAGAGAAATACGTGAAACTGTGTTTCCGGTGAACACATTACTGCACTTGATAAGAATTACGAAATATATAGCATAAAATTACCAAATAAACTTACTTTAAAAGCATAAAAACAACCACAAACTTACCGAAAAGTACTCAAAATATTACACGAAAAATTACACGATAAATTACCGAAAGAATTACCAGAAAGTATAAACCTCCAAAATATCGATGAACTACAAGAACTAGCACTGGCTTGTCACTGAACTGACGTGGTATATATAAGTGAGTATACTTACCTATGTATGTATGTATGAATGTACGTACGTATGTATCAAGACACTTAATATAGCGCCTTGTGAGTGTCGCGTATAGCCAACCAACGGAGTCCCTCCCACCCATGTGAAAGAATTGGTAGCTCTGCTGGATATCGAGATCAAAGTGCCTCTCCAGGGACCAAATCTCCCCGCAGCGGAGTTATTTACATTTGACAGAATTCAGCAACGCACTGATGGACACGTCAGACCGTTCGCTAGATCGTCCAGTCGTGTGCCACAGCGGGATTAAGCGCAGATCAAAAAGCACCGACCCGTTCTTTGTTCGTGCTAACCCGACGGCCCTAAGCATCTACTGGGAGCGTCCAGCTAGAGTGCTTTCCTATTATTATTGTTAGCGTCGGATTGGCCGGCCATGCTGTCCGTAATGGATAGCGTTCAGTCACGCCATCTAATATTTAGCCGATGCGACTATCGCATGGGATAGGATAAGAGTTTGGTTTCGTCTTCAGGGTTTTGGCAAGGCGGTGGGGTTATCTAGGCACAGAAGATGCTTACAGATTTCTGCTTCCTCTAGCGAACTCAGATGTGAAATGAGTACACTGACCACACACAGTCAGTGGAAAGATCAGGCAACGAGGCAGAGGAGTGGCCACCCGCCCATATATGCCTACTAAGAAAGCGAAACAACTAACACTTCATTCCCATTTTGCCTCTCAAGGGGTGAGCTCAAGGGACTGCTCATCATCATCATCATCACCACCATTACCATTACCATCATAATCATCATCATCATCACCACCACCACCACCACAACCACCACCACCACTACATCCACCATCATCATCTTTTTTCTTCTTATTTCTCCTCTTCCTTCTCCTTCTCCTCCTCCTCCTCCTCTTCGTCTTCCGCTTCGTCTTCCTCTTCTAACAGCAGTATGTCATGATCGACGTTAAAGTTAAGATTTGTCAACTGGGGCTAGTTAACTTGAGGTTGACTTTTGGCTGCCCATACATTGCTCCCCTTCACCAATTGCGATTTGTGTCCTTCAACATTACATCTTTAATTTCATACCCTTCCTGCCAAAATTCCACGAATCCAACACATCCAACCCTAAAGTTATGGTTGGTGTTATACTTGGCGACTCAGACCATAGAGACTTTGATCTGTCATCAGATCCGATGTACAAAGCGAAACGTACGAGAGGCGCTCATTTCTTGCTCTTCAGCCCTTTAGCCTGCAGTAGACGAATTCCGAAGTTCTTGACACAGGACCAGCGCATCGCACGACTTTCTGTTTATTTCCCAACTTGCGCCCGTCCCAAGCTCAACTGCTTTGTAAAACCGACAAGTATACACGAGCAACATGCACGGAATCTACATAGCAGGCGCGAACGCACAATCGTTGGATTGCAGACCAGTAGCGCTACCGAATAGACCGGGGTGCCTCGCAACATACACTGCGCAGATTTGCATCTCGAGCAAGCACGTTCGGTACACCGGGACCTACAGAGGCAAAGTGTCCATTCCAAGGGGCAGTAGTGGCGAAGGATCGCACCCGATAAATACATTGTGGAATGAGCAGGGTCGAGGCTAAACTGTCGCTATAAGCAAACTTCTGCATCCCACGTACATTTGACTTGATATGATTGCAACATAACTAGACCTATAACATAATTTTAAACATAGCATCATATATCACAACATCACACGCAAGAAAGATAAGAGGGCCATTTTCATAAGCAAACCCCGACGGCAACCACGGGAATGTTAGCGACCTAATTTTCTTAGCCTCGGCATATGATGGCGGGTGGCCAGTCCTCTGATCGCTTGATCTTCCCACTGCCAGGTGACTCATTTTATAGCCGAGTTCTTCGCAAGAGGAATAATCTCGAAACATTTTCAGGCCTGACGGGGATTTGAATCCCAGCCTTCTATAGGTTGTCAGTCTAGCACGCTATTCACTTGACTACGGCGCATCTCCAAATAAACTCAAACCTATTGTTGAGACAAACCTTATTGCATTTTGCTGAGAAAAATTCCTACTGTAAACAGTGAGATTTGGTCTCTGCTTCGAAATATAAGCGACGTCATGGTGTGATGACCAGTGGGAGTCGAGGGGCTTGT
The DNA here is from genome assembly GCA_964023275.1 of Norana najaformis. NCBI lineage: Eukaryota > Metazoa > Annelida > Clitellata > Crassiclitellata > Hormogastridae > Norana > Norana najaformis. Next base: position 21,169,026 of record OZ029923.1, read on the forward strand.
GACCTGTCAACCGTTGGGCGACCATGTCACTCGAAGTGAAGAATATGGCTACAGGTTCAGATTATGAAGTTGGCCAAAGCTTTGGCTCGTCCAAAACTTTGGAATCCGCAACCCAGTTCTTTGCCTTCTGTCAGTTCTTTGATGCCATTCAGGTCTAAACTTAAGACTCGTCTATTTCCACTTACTTACTCACCGTAACTTTACTTCTGCTTTTCCTAACCATTCAGATTTTGAACGGGCTTCTTCAAAGATTAGGCCTACGCTTTCTGACTACGGTTTCACGTGCAGAGACAACGGATTGATGAGTGTGATGACTTGTCTAATCTAATCTAGTCTAATGACTTCTATAGTGCCGTTGTCATAATGCCCAAGGCATCATTCGATGGCCGCTTCAAGTCGAAATCGCAATCGAAGATGATAATCCGTTGGAGAAGCTAGGTCGAACACCGGTAGGTGGTCGAATTCCGATAGTGCATTATGATAACGGCGCTATAGAAGTTATTAGACTAGACTAGATTATATCCGAACACATCTAATCATATCTTATCAGAGCATGTCTGATAAGATTAGAATAGAATAAGGTGTCAGGCTAGCTTTTATTTCGACTCTTGTAGCACTGTTCCAGGGACCGTTGTGTTGAACGTAGAGTTGTTAATAATGAAATAAATAAATGAATATTGTTCTCTGCGCTTAACTGAGGTAGAATGGCAACGACTACCTGGCTAGTTCATTCTTGTCTGTCTACATTTGGCGGCAACAGCTGGAACTGAACTGCGAATAACTCAAAGGATTTAGAACCTGGCTTCTAAATTAAAGTCCGTTGAGTCTTAAGCTCGAATGGGAAGGTTTTTAACACCACTGAATTTGTAGGGTTCATGGGGGAACTTCTGCCGCTGGTTTCGACTAAAGATGAGTTGTTCTTGAGGTAGCGCTATATAAGTTTGCGATTATATAATTACAGTTTTTCCGTTCGGTTTGTTCCTTGCCATCGATCTTCCATCGATTGGTTCGGAGTGTCTCGCACTGAATAGAAATTTTGCAAATAGAGTTTTGCATGGCCATTGATCTTTCTTCCACTCATTCAGACCATCTACCACTAAGATTCGTTTTCTGTATACACTTCGCTCCGGCCAATAGCACTTCCTCAGTGGTTCAGACTTATTTCATATATTAAAGGTAAATTCTCCCTTCACAGTACACTCCTTCTAACAGGTCTCCACGCTGGTCACAATGTTTTTCCATTTAAGGCATATTTTCCCCGTGAGATATGCTTCTGCTCATAGGAATTTCTCTCCAGTTGTTCACACTGTCTACCACTAAAGATTCATTTTCTTCATATACTTTTGTTCCTGTGAAACAGGTCTTTCTCCTCCATTGGTTCTGACTGCCTCCCACGGAAGGTGTGTCTTTCTCCTCCATTGGTTCTGACTGCCTCCCACGGAAGGTGTGTCTTTCTCCTCCATTGGTTCTGACTGCCTCCCACGGAAGGTGTGTCTTTCTCCTCCATTGGTTCTGACTGCCTCCCACGGAAGATGTGTCTTTCTCGTACATTTTTCTGTCAATATGTCTTCCTTTCCCTCTCTAACCAAAAATTGCACCCTAACTGCGAAATCACATGAAAATGTAGATGAGCTGAATATCTGAATATCCTTCTGTATTTGCTGAGTCATTTTTCGGAAAACGATGATTGCCTCGATGCAATGTACATAAAGATCAATTTAGTCGTGCATATCAGCTGAATTTAATCAACATTCCAGTAAATACTCGTTTGATATCAACGCGCAACTTTCTTAATACTTCAAATATGATCTGAACTGAACCGATCTAACCTGATTTAATCTAACCTCATTTAATCTAACCTCATTTAATCTAACCTAACCTAAGCAACTTCTGGTTATAAGTCCAAAATGTAAATTTAAATGTAATATAAATGTCGGTGTTGATGTTAATTGTTGATAGAGATATAGATATAAAAACAGATAACAGCTACAGACAAAGATACAAACATAAATACAGATATAGATATCAATATCGAAACAAATATCAATATCATTGGCAATAGCAATATATATATAGTTATATGCCTCTGGATTAGACGACCCTTTTAGCTACTCGAGTGTCTGTTGCTAACAGAGACCCTTGCCACACATTCAGCCAAAGTCCTGTTCTTCTGCGAGAAACGCTGCCATTCATAAATTCGGAATTAACGCCATCTGCCGTCAGCACCATTTTAACTGTCGTCGGCCAATTTGGGCAACGTGTCACGGTCCTGTGCTTCGGGATTTTGCTTCGTGTATTCTATTTTTTTTGTATTTCAGAACTTATATAGCACTTCTTACAGAACAAACTACTCAGAGGCGCTTCCAGTATGAGAACCCCGGGGAATTAAGAACGTCTTTAAACAACAAGCTGACTGAACTCTGTCACCAACAGTGACCCTTGCACGAAACGATAGCGGAAGTTCATTCCATAGAGAAGGGCCAACAACAGCAAAAGCCCTCTGCTGAGCAAACGAGGGCTTAACACGAGGAGCAAATAGATCCAGACTATCTAGAAAACGTAAAGGACGGGATGAGGTACTAGAGTGTGGAGGCCGAATAAGATCACAAAGATATTTTGGAGCCTCGCCCATGCGAGCTCTAATTACCAGTGACAAAAGTTTAAACTGGACACGAGATTGAACAGGGAGCCAATGAAGTCGTGAATTTGTCTGCTTACATACACGCGCGCACACACACACACACATACACACCTTTCACCAGTACTTGGAAGCTGTTCTCTTTCGCCGGGGCTCGGCTGGGAGGGGGGCTCTGGGTATATATCTTGAATGGCCCTATGTAAATAGCGAACCTATCAAACATTTGAATAACTAATGGAAATACATTGTTCAAGTTTAATCCCAGCTAGGTTTGCCTTAATGTCTGACACAGTCAGAAAACAAGTGTCTGCCAAAATCAGACACTAATGAGCCTAGAATGATCATTTAAGGCAGTGGCGTAACTAAGTAGCCACAAACACACACACACACACATACACACACACAATGCTACAGGTGCACGTTCACTGGGTTGTCATGTGTGAACAAGATTTAAATCAAAACTAATCTGGAAGCTTTTAAGGCGCCGTTATCGTAATACACAAGGCATCAGTCAAGATGTGGTCGCTTATGAGCAAAGAAGGCGTTGGTTCTCCATTAGATTGTGTAAATGCGGTGTTATTTGGTGTATCCTCTTTTAATGTAAAGAGCTCCAGAGGGTTCAAAAATCTCTTGAATAGGGTTGCTACATGTTCTTGTTCTTCAACAACTTCCTCTTGAATGGTGCATTAAGTTTAAGATTGCATGCTTGACCTCTAAGGCCAAGAACCCCAACCTTTCATCGTATGTTAATACAATGCTAATTCCATATCGCCCTCTTATACTGCAGCGTTCTTCTTACACTGGCTTTTTCAAAAACCTAGGTGCAGGACAATTGTATGATCACGTGCCTTTAGCTGCTGCGCTCCTCGTTTTTGGAATCGTCTACCACAAAAGGCCCGATTTGCCAACTCGCTTTCATCATTTAAATCACTTGTTATATATATATATATATATATATATATATTCACGCTTTCGCTTGGCCAGTTTGTAGAAGTGGAACTCGTTGCTTGCCATCCCTTGCCACACGGGGATTGGCGATCTGATGATTTATTCATAGCGCAGTGTCGCTGAGCGAAAAAGAAGCTTTTTCCAGTGCTTTAGTCCATCGTTTGCGGTGGCGGGTCCAGGTTACGAAGTCGAGTCTGGCAGTTAATGGGATGAAAAAATAAGAGAAACGTGAGGCAGTCAAGTGTAGGGAACCAATTCTGTGCGTTCTTCCGTCAGTTCTTTAATATCCCAGGATACAATACAACGCAGTAGGACTGTAATTTGATAATGCCCTCTCACACGGTTCAAAAGTGCACAGGAACATTACGAACAATATATAAATCAACTAGAAATGGTTTGTAATATATTTCAGGTTTAAAAAACTAGGTGTGTGACTTTTTCGACAGCTGTCGTCATCTGGATAACCTTTTGACCCTTAGAGTGGAGGAGGCAGTAGGAAAGACGGGATGCGGCACATGTAGGAACTTCTGAGTATGACATCCGGCACAAAGATCAGCTGTTGACCGTCAAATTTAATAAATTTCTGTTTTTTAAATTGAAAGCATTATATTACAAGGATTTGTTTCAGTTGGGATGGCTAATCTTCGCTCATTCTGTCATTCATTCGTTCATTCACTCATTTATATAACGAGTCATCTTCAGACATCTACTCAAAAATGCTTCCATGGCCAGTCTCAGAGAAGAACATCTTCAAGTATTGATGAAACGTGTATGTAGGATCATCACTGGCCAGAAGAATAAACAGACCTAGAGGAAGGTCGATAATCCAGGTAGATGATTCAACCTCTGAATAATGTTAGTGTTCCTAAGGTAATCACAAGATCATCTCAAGAAGCCAGGCATCTTAGTCTCATCCATCCCTGGGCGTAGATTTCTTGGTTCTGCAGCGCAAGGTAACCTCGTTCTTCCGCTGACCAGAGCTTCCACCTTCCAGCATAGAAGTGCTGGTTGCTGTGGTGAGTCCATATTTCTGTAATAAGTTGCTTTGTCACCTAAAACATAAGCTTCTTGGATTTTCTAAGCTGCACTTTCTCTCACCGTAGGCGCTTGAAAACCTTGCTATTCGGCCGTTGTTGGTATTGTCAGGTCGGAAGAGCTCCTGATCGGTTTATCTTTAAGTGGTGCTATATAAAGGTCACATGATCCTTAAAAATTTGGAAATCACTGCATAGCCATAGCTGTTCCAACCCTCTGGAATAAACTCCCGCCAGAATTACCACAATTATCAGACCCATCATACGAACTCACCAACACTTCGCCTCTTGCAATTTCTGCGCTAGTCTTTCACTCAAAACTGTTACTTTTCCAAAAATCTTATCCTGATTCTTCCTCTTCCCCTTATTTCTCTTCCCATTCCAATTCCAAACACCATCCACCGTAGCCGTACGACTACCTGCCTGCCTGACTCCTGGATCTTTACTAGAACCGAACACTTTCTGCCGATCGATTTTGTTTTGACTTAGCTTTCGTTGGGAGTTGTAGAAGTCTCGAGATTACGATTATGATTATAAATTTGCGATGACAATTAAAATATTATCAACTAGTAACTTCAGTAGCACCGATGTCTAATTCACAAGACAAGACATCAACCGATGGCGCTCCCAACCAAATAATAACAAGAAGCTGAAATACTGACTTATTACTTAACCCTTCATTTACAGATCTTCACATCAGGCAACTCTTCGTTGTCATAGCCTTGGTTGAACGGAGCTGAAATCTCCGAACCTCGACTTCCAAACACCGGCTTTCATCGAGGCTCTTCATATTGGAGTTTGGCTGCCCATCATCCGCAGAAAGATTGCGCAGCCTCCCAACTCCTTCATCTCCTCCCAGCATACAATTTGAAGAATGACTAGCTAACGTTGTTTCTGTTGCTTAAGAGTTTTTTTTACCTGAGTGGGTTTTATTTATTTATTTATTTATTAAAGCACTTGTAACGCGCGCAATGTCAGTACACCTGAATCTGAGGTGCGGGTTGCAAAGCTTCCGCAGAACCCATCTCTCTTATCCTTCTTTGGGACAGGCTACGCATCCTATTGAGGTGGTCTAGGGGAGTAAACGACCACCGTCTAAGTGTAGCTAACGACTGCTAACAGATCTTAGGAAATTTCCGACGAAATTTGCTTGGTAACAAATTTGAGCAAAGACATTTCAGTTTGTGTGTTGAATTTCCTGAATTTCTCAAATTCTCCGTTCTTCTACCCCTTCTGTCGTCCACCCACCGTCATCTGTCTCAAGCTATCTCTACCCCATGTTTATTACTCATCACGCATTCCATTCAAAACTGAAGTCTCACATTTACAAGTGCGACACGGTGGTCTATCGGTAACGCGATCAATCAATGATCATACGGTTGCGGGTTCGACTCCGTGTAACGGTCTGTGACAAGTTGTTTGCGCACACCGTGTCTCTGTCACCAAGCAGCGAAATTTGGTAGCGGCGTAAGCTGGAAAGTAAGCAGCAAGTCCTGCGATGCACTGGCCTCGTGTCCAGGACCTTGAGATTCGTCTATTGCGGACTCAAGGGCATAAAGAAAAGGAAATGAGCGCCTCCTCTACGTTCCTCATGGGATATGGACGCTTTAACTTTTCCAGAAATCTTTACCCTGATCCATCCAATCCGCCGCCTTCCCATTTCTCTCAACCTAAACACAGCCTGCCCCAATAGCTTTCTCTAAGGTCTTCTGGCAACCGTGGCAATCTGGCAATCTTCCCATGGCATCTTTGGATGATCCCTCTGACTTGACGCAGCGCTCCTGAATAAACTGTTGCCCTGCGCTTAGCTTTAAGGTAGCGCTTTAAAAATTCTAGCTTTTACGATTACGATTACGATTAAGGTATTAAAAGTGTAACGTGGCTAGGGCCTTGGTTAATTGGCCCCAACCCCGTTTTACATTCTTTCGGATCCGCAACTGCCTCTTCACGACTCGCAACTGAGGCTTTCCATTCTGTCAGCGTTTATTTCGAGAGCAGTGTCAGAGACGTGTCTTGGAAGACAGATTACACAGTCTTCAATCCGACTCGCGTGCAAAACGGCGAAACACGGAACAAAAACGGAATTGAACGGAATTTGCGAAGAGCGATTGGCCGGGAAACGAGGAATTTCTCGTCGGTTTTTCTGTGAAGTTCTTGGCGCTGGATGTTGGTCTCATCGTCTACGTTGCTTTGTTGCATGAAATACGGCGAACGAGGCTTTTAAAGTGTTTGTCTGCCTGCGTTCTTTGCGAATCTGTCTGTGTATCTGTCTGTCTGTCTCTGTGTATCTGTATGTGTCTGTCGATTTCTTTGAGTTTATGTGTATCTGTCTGTATTGTTGAGTGTGTATGTCTGTCTGGTGGTGTCTTTCGTGCCTGCCTGCCTTTCTGTCTGCCTGCCCTTCTGTCCGTCTGTCTGGAAGGTCTGGAAGGTCTGTTTATATGACTAAATTTCTTTCGAATGATTACTTGCATCCGGTTTGTCTCCGATTGTTATGAAAACCGCATAGCAACGGTTGCCTAGCGACATCTGTTGTCAATTTTTGAAACTGCGAATAAGACGAAAGGGATCCCGATAATTTGTATTCATCGGAGTAAACAAGCCAGATAGTTATCTGCGCTTTATTGCAGTTCTATTGTATTGACAATACCACGTTGTATTGATAACAGTATTTACTCATTCACTCACTCACTCACTCTCTCACTCACTCACTCACTCTCTCACTCACTCATTCATTCACTCACTCACTCTCTCTCTCACTCACTCACTCATTCACTCACTCACTCACTCAGTGTCCTGTGTGCGAGTGAGTGAGTGTATGTGAGTTAATGATTTAGTAAGTGCGCAAGGAATCCAATCAGTCAGTCAGTCACTCAGTCAGTCAGTCACAGTCAATCAGTCAATTAGTCAGTCATTTAGTCAGTCAGTCAGTCAGTCAGTAAGTAAGTAAGTCAGTCAGGCAAGCAATCATTCATTCATTCAGTGAGTGAGTGAGTCAGTCAGTCAGTCAATGAATTGATCAGTTTGCGTTGTGTTGTCTTTTAGCTGCAAGATGATATCGTATCTCTGAAAGCGATGCTGAGTGGGAAGCTGCAGGTTGCTGCGGAACTGAAGCAGAGGCTGGGAATTACACCGATGACCGAACTGAAGCATGACCTTAAGAACAGCTTTCTGTCTATCAAAGAGTCGGGCACGTAAGTCAGCCACATATTCAGATCAGAATCTAGGAACGTAATTCAGAAGCATATTCAGATTCACATTCAGTTCCAGTCAAGCATATTTTAAAATACCTTACCTTACCATACCATAACTTGCCTTACCTTAGCTTAGCTTATCTTACTTTAGCTTACCTTACCTTAACATACCTTACGTATGTTAACATACCTTACCTTGTCTTGCCTTGCCGTATTTTACCTTTCCTTTCCTTGCACTGCTTTGTCTTGCCTTGCCTTGCCTTGCCTTGGCAAACCCTGCATTATACTACTTTTCCTTGCCTCACTTTTCCTTAGCAACAAAAGTTAAAAGCCTCTGAATATTTCGATGGATGTTGAAGATCTACTCTTAGACACCTTTAAAAATGGATTGAGTAGATTATAAGAAAGCAAAACTCCGCTACTACCTTTAGTCGGGGAGTGCCAGTCGTAAGTCTGGATAATGGAGGAGGGCGTGGTCAACGGCCTTTGATACCATAAGATGTCCTTAAACTGCGGAAAGCGAATTAACTGCTATAAGAAAGAATGCGCCATGAGTCTTACTATAATTATTTAGACACCTTTTTAAAACGGAATACGTATTTATAAGAAAGCAAATCGTAGCGATTACAAAGGGAGTAAACCTGCTACTTATTTGATGTGGGTCAGTTCGACGTCAACGGCCTTGCCAGTCGCAAGATGCCTTTAAGCAATGGAAACTACCACTGCGAAACGATAGTTAGTTGGCAGTATAGCAGATCGTTGTTTTTCTAGGGCACTTCAATTTTCCCCTTCCTCTCTCACTGATGATAATTTAAGATGCCTTTTAAAAAACAGATTAGATTTACTACATGAAAAAAGGCTAGTACAGTACGATTTAAAATAGTATACCAACAATTTCTCAGGTAAGATATGGTGGACATTAACAGCCCCGGCAGCCACAAGATGACGTTAAACGCTGGAAACTGAGTTCAAAATGACCCCTCGAAGCGTTGGACCTATTCCGCTAGTCCGCTACCCGTCTTTACATGCTGTGGGCTCTTGGCGTTCCCACCCTTAAGCCCAGAGAGGCGAAGAATTGTTAGGTCACCGCGCGAGGGCGACTGATGGACGGTCGTGATTGGAAGTCTGTCGTACCTCAAACTACAACAGATAACGAAGGAGGAGGAGGAGGAGGAGGAGGTGCGGAAAACACAGCACAGAAAAAGGCGCGAATGTTGTACTCGGAGGTGTCATTCGAACGCAGAAGAGTTGATCGTTCGGTGCGAAAATCGCAACGGACAAGAAAAGGTGGCCGAGCTAGTTGCCTGCTTTCAAAGCGTTTAAAGAGGGCGTGGAGCAACAGACGTCTGCGAATGCAGGAAACAGCAAACAGCCGAGCCTCCAAATCCACTCTAAAGGTGGAAAGGAAAAAAGGAGACTGGAGCAATGGTTTAGCCATTGAGGGCCAGGCGTGGATCGGCTGCAACCGACATCCAGAAACAATGCAAAGCCTCTTCAAACGTCGGCTGCGATCGGCCTGAGCAGACGACATGAGTCAGATGTCGACGAGAAGATCCTCGTTCCCCACCAGTCGGATGTGAATGACGATGACGAGGGGAGCGTCCAGACCTACATAGCGATTGGCATGGACAAGAGGCCGTCCATGTCAACCAGGGCCGTCTTATTCATTAGGCACAATTAAGCTGTGGTACATTATGTTAACTTTACGGCTCTTTGCATTAGCAAAATCACATATAATGTCCTCAAATATCATTTCCCGCATTAAGTCGTTTTCAATTGAAAGTAGTGCAAGGGAATATATATGTCAAGAAATAATGTGAATGTGTTTAGCTCTAATGCAGAGTTGGCAGTTGGGGCGAATGCGAGAGTGCCTAGGGCCTACGACGACCTTAAAACGGCCCTGATGTGAATCGCCATGTATAGGTCTACATAATTTCCTAATCATCTTCGTTATGACACAGCGTCGTTAAACAGTAACTCTGCTCATTTGTGACAGTGTGACCTCTGTATTGACCCTATATGAAATAAGGTGATGCTGACGTGAAGGGCGATTGCAGCTAAACGATGTCGTTCAACAATGGATACTATTAACTCTACAAATAGGATTTTCCGCCGATTTTTGGACACCTTTTTTAAGCTCTTCGTAGCGCAAATAACTTAACATGCACATAGCTGTTTTTCAGAACCAACTCCGCCACTGCCTTGTTTGGGGGTAGTGCCAGTCCCAAGCCTGGATAAAGGAAGAGGGCGATGGCAACGGCATTTGATGCCATAAGCTGTCGTTAAACTGAGGAACTACTACCACTACTTTTCAGAACTTGTCTTCAGGTATGTAAGGTCAAGTGGGTGTCAACGGCTCTGGCAGCCGAAAGATGTCACTAAACACGGGAAACAATAGACGATAGGTAAGAATATTAAAGTTACCACATTAACGATGCACAACTGGCTGCGAACAGCAGAACCTAAAGAAAGCTAAATTTAAGCCGAAAACTTCTATAGCGCCGTAATATGTATGGCATCGGAGGGTGAGGCGCCAACCCTTTTTCTGGTTGGAAATCTCTGAGACTTATTAGTCACCCTTGTCAAATTTCAAGTAAGTCTTTTAGAGGCTTTGTATTTAGACAGAGTAAAAGCTCGTTTTCTGCACTGAAGTCTAGAGTCTTTAACACCGAGTTGCACCACCGTGGCAGCCTGCGATATGGTCTGATGGTTTATGGCGTGATGCAGCTGGTTATTCTGGTACTTGGTTTACGCGTCTTTATGTGGCTGTTATTTCATCTATAATTGTGTGTGTACAGTATATATATATATATATATATATATATATATATATATATATATATATATATATATATATATATATATATATATATATATATATATATATATATATACATGAACCAACATATATATACATGAACCAACCATATTTTACGTATCATATAAATATGATGTATATGATACACACACATACATACACACACACACGCATACACACGCGCGCGCGCGCACACACACACACACACATATATATCCATAATTGTGCATTGTCAGTTTGAATTGCAATCGATTCAAAATGGCCGCGGTGCGTGACTTTCCGTCATGCCGAGCATTCAGAAAGCGCCCTCTGACGAATGGATGGACAGACGGACAGACGGACGGACAAAGAGCGAGGAAAGGAAACCGATCGCTTTGCTAAATCGCCCGATCGCCCTGGGGCAATATTATATTATGTGATATCGATGCACAGCCGCACCCGATGGGGCACACGCCGAGAAATGATGTCTGCTTCTTGCAGATACTACTGTGGACGGACTACTATGGGTCTCGTTTCACGCCTCTTACTACTAAAGTTTAGACACATTTTTTAGAAAATGAAGTTTACTATAGGAGAGCAAGGACGTCGAATAATATTAAGACGTCGTACTGCGTCGTTGCTCTCATGTAGTAAACTTTATTTTCTAAAAAAGGTGTCTAAACTTTAGTAGTAAGAGGCGTCCGTCACTGCCTTGTTTGTAGGTAGTGCCAGTCCCAAGCCTGGATAAAGGAGGAGGGCGACGGCAACGGCCTTTGATGCCATAAGTTGTCGTTAAAATGAGGAACTACTACTACTACAGTATTGGGCGTTCCATTCTCCAACCTATTCCTAACAATTATGCGTAATTGTCTCGTTGGCTCTGCTCCATCATACCTTAGGGACTTCTGCATTTCGTCTCCTTGGTTCCTTAGGCCGTAGCACTCTCCGGTCGGCCTCCCTAGTATGCGCACCGCTACAGCTCAGTCAAGGAGCTTTGCTTATGTTGAACCTACCAGCTAGAATCACCTTTTCCCAGAACTGCTCCAGAGCTCCCTCTGTTTTTCCCTTCCGCAGTTCCGCAAGCGCCTGAAGTCTGTATTATTTGATAGTGATCTCACTGGTTCGGGTCGGGAGCGCCCCCGATGAGTTTATTCTTGAAATGGCGCTTTATAAATGGCAGATTACAATTACAATTACAAACAAGGTGTTCTATTACATGATTGTTACTTCTGTAGTAGAAGTAACAATCAAGTTGTCAACCGCCTACGGGTGAAATCAATATTGTAAGATCGACGTGAGCGGCCCAGGCAGCCATAAGATGTCGTTAAACACTGGAATATTATTACTGTGCAGCCATGCTCGATAGCTGAAAAGGCAGCTGACAGGTGTTTGGTGAGGCAGCTAAGGGTTTCCCTTCCACTGACAAGCGGCGTCGACACCTTTTTCAAAGTAGCTGATCGGATACTGCAAGAGAGAAAGCGCAGAACAATTGCAAATATTCGTGTGGCTAGTAGCCAACTGCAACACTGTTACATCTTACTTACTTCAAAAAGTCAAAATAATGTCTGGCTGTAGCCCACAGTAACTGTGCTTTAATTACAGACAACTTATGTCGACATTAACGTTCTGCATACTATGTTGTCTATTATTTGAAGGAGTTTCTGTAAACTGTTTTGAAACTCGTAACTTTTTTACACAGAATTTTTTTTGTTCTATTCACATTTAACAGCTTACCTTCCAAACTTAGAAGTAGTTTCAATGTTTAACTTTAACGAAATCTTATTACAACGTTGCCCTTTTACGTCGACTTTTATTACCCATTCAGTAATAATTTTTTCGTTCCTTAGTTATTTATAGGCAGTTCTAGCGCCTAAAAAAGGTGTGTAAATTGTCAAATAGAATTGAATTAAACATTTGCAGTAACTATCAGATGTTTAACGATATCTCATGGTCTTATGGATGATAGGAGCCGTTGACATCTACCATAGCTCACCTTTACTGCTAACTATTGCTACAAGTTTACTCAGTTGGATAGAATTCATTTAGCGCCAGATATTATCTATACCATTATTATGTGTGTGGTGCTGTTTGAAGACGCCCTCCTTTTCATTATATTATTTTTACTGTATAGTTAGCAAGGATTAGAGCCTTAACAGAGGTATCGAACTTTCTACAAGCACCTAATAAATTGAGTGTTGTAGCTATTGTATTATCCATTGTTTAGCGACATCTTGTGGCTGCCAGGGTCGTTGCCGTCGACTTTCCCTTAACAATTGTGACAAAAAACGGAATTGTGCCCGATAGATGGATTGTTTTCAAGAGTTGAACGACATTTTATGTCATCGAAGACCGTTGACATCGACAGGCAGTTAGTGGTTTGCACTGTTTAAAGACACCTAGGGTCGTTGACCTCAACCTTTCTGGACCAAGTTTTTACAAATAATTTAGGAGTAGAACCAAAAGTTGAGTGACATCGTATGGTAGCATTGGCCGTTCACGTCTTCACAAATGTTCTGGGCGAAAACAGTTCTCAAATAATTTAGTAGTAGTTCCATAGTTTAACCACAGCCAATGGCATCAAATGCCGTTGCCGTCGCCCTCCTCCTTTATCCAGGCTTGGGACTGGCACTACCCCCAAACAAGGCACTGCGGCATTAACTCAAATAAATTAAAATTCAGGTTTCACCATGGTTATTTATAGCAAAACGTAAGCCTTTAAAAGAGGTGTCTGATTAACGGCTGTGAACAACGTTCTATTAGCGTTCTTGCTATGAAGTTGTCTGGTGCTTCCAGATTATACTTTTAAGACTGTAATCCAGACGGTGGGTGGGTTGTGGCGTGGACTAGGAGGAGGGTGAGGGGGCCGCTGATCCCACCACGATAAATTTGCCCTGACAGGACGAGTCTGATCTGCCATCTGGCGACAGGCTGGGTAAACGCAACCGGCGCCATGCTGACCGGATGTTTGCCTTGGTTGGACAAGAAGAAAAATGGATACAGGAGATTGATGAAAGCACGCAACCTCCCTTTGCTGACGGTGTTCGATATGATGATGATGATGATGATTATTATTATTATTATTATTATTATTATTATTATTATTATTATTATTATTATTATTATTATTATTAATATTATTAATATTATTATTATTATTATTATTATTATTATTATTATTATTATTATTATTAATATTATTAATATTATTATTATTATTATTATTATTATTATTATTATTATTATTATTATTATTATTATTATTATTATTATTACTATTATTATTATTATTATTATTATTATTATTATTATTATTATTATTATTATTATTATTATTATTATTATTATTATTATTATTATTATTATGGCTACGTCTTCTCTGGCTCTGACAAAGAGAAGGTACAACGAAAAGCGACGGCGAAACCATTATTATGGTTATTATTATTATGATAACTGTCCTGTTGCATCAGTGTGTATATCTGGACCTGCGCTTCGTCGAATGTATGTGACGATGGGTCGACCATCTTTCGGTTGATCGTCTCTCTCACTTGCGCGTCTGGACTGACCTCCGAATCTCGTGATCCTGTCTGTAAGCGCCGTGGTGAAGAAGCAACCCTGAGTTAGCGGTCGCGTAAGTGCAGAGCGTTCTGTGGGCGCTTCCTCGATGGAGCGCAAGAACCTCCGGTGTGGATCGGACTAACATCCAGCACCACCAACTCCCTCCTCTTCATCGCCGTCGTCGTCTGCTTCGAAGGCGCCTGCGTCGCGGGCTTCACTGACCCGAGCGTCGACGTCTCCTCGACCTCGACCCGCCGGCTGACCTTCGACAGGCGGTGTGGCTCTTTGACCCAGAGGATCGGTTGGGGCCCGTCGGCTGGGTCTCGATGATCTGTTCCAGGTTCTCTCCCCCTCCCTAATCTTGGCTTCAGGCACGCCCTTCTCTCCTCCTTTGATTTCAGCCGTCCTGTTCCTCGTTGTATTGTTGTCGATGAAGAACTTGATTTGCGACTGGGTACCCTCGCTCGCTGCGCCGAGCGCGAGTTCTGAGATCGTGAATTCGTCTGATTGCCTCCTCCGAACCAAATCCTTCAGATAACGTTCGTCCTTTTTCCTGTTAACCATTGCAAATGCTTTGTCATAGCTGGAGTCAATCGCTTCTTCTTCCATCGATGGAAGGTCGCGCGAAGACAACTGTTCTCGGTCAGGTAGAAGACAAGGGAAATTATGAGGAAGCAAAGAAGCATGGTCTGAATGGGTAGAATGTTCGTCGCACTGATTTGAGGCTGTCTTCCGGCCGGTGATTGTTCTCTGGAATTGCCAGTCTTCGCTTAAATCTGGCTCCAAGAATGTGCCATTAAAGGCAATCGCGTTAGATCGCTGGATGGCAATGGAGAGGCGTTGGAACAGGAAAGAAGTCTCCCTCTTGTCTCCCGATACTTGGGTTAAATGGCGACCGAATTTCTTGATGAGGCTAAAGCCTTCCTGATTTATGGGGCCTAGAGTCTGGAAGGCCAGAGGGACGAAGCTGTGTGTCGAGAGAATATCACTGTATTTTGAGGTCTTTCGTTCTGCTGCGATCTTAGCAGCAGCACCTGCGATCACGGCTGTTCTGGATTGATAAGAGACTGCAAGAGTATCGATTACTGTGGCGTCCCAGGTCAGGCATTTACCCCCCTTTCCAAGGAATGAGGGTTGCTCCATCAGGTCGTCGGCCGTCGGACCTAACCAATCCTGCCGGTTCTTTAGTTGATGGAAAGCCAGCCTTCACGAGGGCGCGCCACACGATGTCATTGATGCAGGCGTGTCTTGCTGTTCTCCCTGGGCCTAAAGGGCATGCTAGGCCGTGCGAGCCCTCCGCAGTGACCAGAAACCCGCAGGGGCAAACGTGAGGGGCGCACAAGTCTATCCCAAGTCTTAGGCCTGTTGCGATGCGTATAACCTCATCGTCTAGCCTCAAGCCGCAGGCACTTATGGGTAGCGCCAAAAGCCAGTCGCCAGAGTGTGGTGAAGAAACTGCCTTAAATCTGGCTTCGTGGTACTCGGATGTTATTGAGATATATATATATATATATATATATATATATATATATATATATATATATATATATATATATATATATATATATATATATATATATATATATATATATATATACGTTTATTCACCACGAAGGTAGATAATACAGAAAGTACAACAAACTATAATCAAAAAAGAAAGAAAAAAAGGAAGAAAAATTAAATGGGCTTAAGTACTGCCCTTAGCAAAATCAATTATCATAAATTCATCCAATCTATGGTGCAACATAGATAACTCAATGTTATAGTCACGACTATATTATTATTATTATTATTATTATTATTATTATTATTATTATTATTATTATTATAATTATTATTATTATTATTATTATTATTATTATTATAATTATTATGACGACGACGTCAACGATGATGATGTCCTAGACGACAATGATGATGATAATCATGATGATGATCATGATGATCATGATGATGATCGTGATTAAGAATATGATCATCGTGATCATTATCATGATCATGATCGTGATAATGAACATGATATGAACATGACAGTTAAAGACATGACACGGTAGCCAATTAGTTTGAGCACTGGCCTTGTAACGGAGAGCATGTGGGTTCGATCCCCTTTCCCTGAGACAGGGCAGAGCCGCCCCTAGGCTTAGACAGGTTTGGCAGTTGCCTAAGGTCGGCAGGTGTCAGGGAGGGCAAAATGAACTTGAAGGTAATTTTAAAATTAAATTAATATATTATTAACTTCCTCTTGGTTTTAAGGTTGCTGTGACTTAAAATAATTCACATGCTGTGTTTATTCTGGTATGACATCTTAGGTACAATCAGTGCTATTTTCAGATGGAACGCTCCGGAAAGGCGTTCCAGCACCTTTTATCGGCTTATAATAAATAATTTTTAATAAACGAATTGTGTTACTAAGT
>OZ029923.1:21190605-21233105 GCA_964023275.1 Norana najaformis
TCATCGAAACGCAGCATCAAAAGTCCATGCTGCGTGAGTAAGTATGTGAACTGACTTCGTTTCACGTTTCACTTGACTTGGTTCGCTGGATCCGTTGTTGTCTCATGGCGCCGTTCGGGTTTTTCAAAGAAGACATCAAGGCATTCATACGCATTCACTCGCACATATATACAAGCGGAAGTTTATATTTTTATACATCAATATATATACTTAATATGAATACATGCGTGTAGATATATACATATGATATACAAATATTATATATATTAATTGTATTATGTGTATATGCATTTGTATGTATGAACGTGCATGTATATGTGTATGTATTCATGTATGCATGTATATGCGGCATGTATGCATAAAAGTATGTACATACTTTATGTATGCATAATGTCGATTGTGAAATCTAAGTTTCTCTGTGTATTTGTCTGGAAGTTGTGTTTTATTTTCATTCGTTAATGAACATAGGAGACAAACTCTTAGGAATCGTTTTAGGGGTATATATAAATACAAATGCATGTACATAACGAGGTATATTGATAATGATGCAAGTTGCCGCTGCAGCTGCCACCACTACAACAGCAGCAACTACAACAACTACTACTACTACCACTACTACTACTACTACTACTACTACTAATAATAATAATATTTTAAAAAATAATAATAATAGTAATAATAATATGGAAATATAATTATGCGCAGAAATTCCGTTGTCTTCAAGTCAGTCGAGGAAAAATTGGGCAGAGTAAAGGTAAGTAGACACAAGTTGTCTGATATAGCGCAGTCTGAATATTGTGGCCTTTAAACATTATTGACTAATTAATCGCTGTAGCACACGAGGTCAAG
Organism: Norana najaformis; assembly: GCA_964023275.1. Lineage (NCBI taxonomy): Eukaryota > Metazoa > Annelida > Clitellata > Crassiclitellata > Hormogastridae > Norana > Norana najaformis. The sequence continues at coordinate 21,191,455 of OZ029923.1, forward strand.
CAGAGCAAGACAATGGAAGACAGGCTAGTAAAAAAACCAGCGTAAGATAAGGCGAGTTATGTATTTGTATCTAAATACTTAATATAGCGCCTTTTCGTTTCCACAAAAAGCATTGTCTATTGAAGCCAAAAATGATGTTAATGTTCACCGAAAACAGACAGTTCATCTGTAGACAAATAACATTGATATAACTAGAGAAGTAACCACTGACGAGCTCCCGCAAACACGTAGAGTCCAAGCAACTGAGTCGCACACACTGTCGACAGTTGACGCGTTGTTCAGAGTTCCTGCACTGACGACGATGTAAAGTAAGGTACTGCTGGACAAACTGACTGCTAGATTTACAGTCTGTTTACCTTTCACTTTTGCTCCTTCTAATCCGACCGCATCAGATCGAATCGGATCGAATCGGATCGGATCGGATATAATCGAACCACATTGTACTTTTGTTTTCAGTCGAGATCAATGGGACATCTAAAGTCAAAACTGGTAAGTAAATATATTCAGTAAATATATGCTATATTTAACAAACAAACAAACATACATACATACATACAATATTACATGCATACATACATACATATTGTCTGTTGTTGACTGACTGCTGTGACTCAACCACGCGGACGATACCTCGCTCAGCTGATGGACATATGGCCCGTTAACAAAAGCATTGCTTGCCTACTTTCGACGAAAAGGATGACAGGTATGTATGTGTCACTAAACTTGTATAGCGCCTTTTAAATAACTCACAAAGGTGTTGCAGCACAGCTACCTAACGGTCTGTAAAGAGGAACGTCTTAAGACGGACAGAAAATGTTTCCTAAACTGTTGAACAGCAAGAGATCGGATGTCTGGTGGAAGAGTGGTCCAGTGGAGAAGGCGTGGCCCTCCCGAACCCACTTGCATTATGACAGCGGCGTTATAGAAGTCCTTAGATTAACATTGACTGTGTTTCTGCCTGTAGCACCGTAAGTTGCCTGCTAGTAAGTCGGAGAGCAACGTGGGAGAGCTGCGGATGACGATCGATCATCTTACAGTCATCGACAGCATCGAAGACTTGAGTCAAACTGACTCACTGACGGAATCAGTCACCAGCTCAAGCCACAGCCAAAGCTTGTACGTACCCTGAACTTCCGCTATTTCTCTAATTTATTTATCTCCAGAATGTAACACTTACTTTACCTTACAATCGTTCATTCAGTTGACTCTTCAAGGTGTCTGCTCAGAACAGCTTCAGTCCTGAACCAATAAATGGTCGCTTTATGTGAAGCTGCCGTAATAAAAAATCATAATCAGTTGAAAATTAAAGAAATGTAAACTAATTTCCTCTAATCTGATATAATGACTTCTAAAGCGCCGTTATCATAATGCACAGGGCATCAATCGATAATCGCTTCAAGAGAACTTGTAGTCTAGAATCGTAATCCTTTGGAGAATCCCGGTCAAAATCTCGATAGATCAGAGAAACCAGAATTCAGGCTACGGTCTGTAAGCAATTTGAAACAGATAGGTTCTACGTTTAAACCCGGCTGACATTAAAGAACTGATAAAACGCATATGACTGGCCAGTCAATAATATCAAAGCTTTGGACCAACTGCAGAGAACGCAGAGAACAAAAGCCAAACATCACTCCTTTATTTCTTTAATTCTATATTTTTTATTCTTAATTTCTAAATTTTTGCAATATTTGATATTTGTAAATAGCCTTTATCTGAGAGTTCTGGTCGAATCCGGTTAATTTTCAGATCGAATGACATTCTTGGCGATTAGCCACAGATCTGCTTGAGAGGACGTCACCTACATTGCGACAGTAGATGTCGCCACAAGCGTGTTTACTACGACTACGGATATTCCGAACAAGCGACCAACAATGCTAACCAACTCAATACATATTATTTATTATATTTATTTATTTATTTACTTATATTCAACACAACTTGTGTACCGCTTAGTTTCACTCATAATTTGTGTAAAGCTTAAGCTATGTGAAAAGAACCGTCGATGTCGTCCGCTGAGAGCAGATAGGCCCCCTACTAGTTTGTGAAACTAATTTCCGATAACTTTAGAATTCTTTGAAGAGTTTACGTTTACTGCAAGAGAGCAAAGCATTCTGTATAATTCGCTTAAGGAACCTGCACGAATTAAGGAACTGAGGTGAGGGAGATATCATTGGTCCTCCGGAAGCAACACTGGAAACTTTCTACGACGAATAAAGTAATTTCTGGTGATAAAGTTAGACACCTTTTTAATGCAGATTAGATTTACTCTAAGTATGCTAAGCCTATACAGCAGTGATTACTTCTGAACCTTCTTTCGACCTACCACGGGACCTTTCTTAAAAGCCATTCACCAGACGGCACACTGCATTATAGTACTTTATAATATATATATATAATATATATATATTATATATATAATATATATACACTTATTTATTTTAGATAAAGCAACATTTAATAAGTAAGTAAGTAATCAATCGCACATCGGTTTACAAGTATTTAAGAACACAGCAAAAACTTAATATGCATGCAACATCCTAATAATAATAATACATTTACGCGTTAAATTATCAGCGGGAGGAATAATACGCTCATGGCCCAGCGGAAGCGGCTCCCTCTTTGGTCTCTGGATGTCCTCTAATCGCCTCCGACTGAGCTGTGCTAAGACCCAGTTCATCTGGCTTGGTGGTTGTGCTCAGCTTGCTAAGACTGATTCATCATCCTTACGCCAGAGGTTTCCGGACTTTCTATTCTGTTCCAAAGTCCGTGATCTTGGGGTTGTCCTGGACCGGGAACTCTCCTTGACCGATCATATTAACAGTGTCTCCCGCTCATGCTTTTATCACCTTCGTCAGCTTCGTACCATCCGCCGCTCCCTCTCCTTTCATGCCGTTACTACTCTAATTCATGCCCTTATCTGCACCAGGGTGGACTTTGGTAACGCTATCTTTGCTGGACTCTCACTTGCCAATATTTCCAAGCTTCAGTCTGTTCTCAGTGCTGCTGCCCCTCTTATTGGAGGTGTCCCCAAGTATGGCCATATAACTTCCTTATGCGGGACACTTTGCACTGCCTCCCCATTCAGTAGTAGCGTATCCAGTTCAAGATCTTAACCCTTATGCGCAATTGTCTCGTTGGTTCTGCTCCAACATACCTTAGGGACTTCTGCATTTCGATATCCTTGGTTCCAGACCGTAGCACTCTCCGGTCGGCCTCCGTTGGACTCCTGACTGTCCCTCGTATGCGCACTGCTACAGCTCAGTCTAGAAGCTTTGCCTATGTTGGACCTAATAACTGGAATCGCCTTTCTCGAGAGCTCCGGCTTGAGTTCCTCAGTTTGTCCCTTCCCCAGTTTCGCAAGCGCCTGAAGCCTGTATTATTTGACAGTGGTCTCACTGGTTCGGGTCGGGAGCGCCTCTGATGAGTATATTCTTGAAGTGGCGCTTTATAAATGTCATATTACAATAACAATTACAATACGATCAGCCTGGTAAGATATTGTACTTGACTAATTTATCATTCTGGGACAGCGCTGATCGAGTGATATTATTGTTATTTAAAACTTTTGATTTCTGACATTCGGCCACGGCACACTTCTACCACGCTCGCGGCACACTTGTGTGCCGCGGCACACAGTTTGGGAAGCACTGCTATACAGTTTATTCCTAGTATTAGCGTTTATGCAAAGTAAGGTAAGGTGGACGTCAACGGCCCTGGCAGCCAAGGGATGTCGTTAAACAACGGAAAGTTTTAGTCTAATTCTCGTGGCGTCGTTAGGGTTTTTCAACGAAGAGGTCAAAAGATTCAGACACATTTACTTCTGTATGATGTCATGGGGTTGACTGCCAAATGTATCTCTCACTTGTGATGCTTTCAAAAACTGAAAATGACCATGCCAACGACCACACACATACGATCACTCCTGATAGATTAGATTAGGTTCGATTAGATTAGCTTACCTGGTAGATTAGATTAGATTAGATTAGATTCATTGTCACCTGCCGCCACATGGTTTTGTTTAGTTGCTTTAAAATGTCACATTAGTCTGGCTATATGGACCACATCATGTGGTCCACATGTAGTGGCTATGTTTTTTACCAGAATGTCGATGTCTGCGAGCAGTCTGGCTACATAATTAGTGTCTGCTCTTTTCAGTCATTATTTTTAAACAGTGCATTAGGCAAATTGCGTTGCACCTCCAAGTAATTTTCTTGAAGAGGCGCTATATAAATGTGCAATTACATTAACGATTACGTGTCTGTCAGTATGATTTCATGTATGCATATTTGTATGCATGTATTTATGTCATAAGTAGTAACTTCTAATGCGCCGGTATCTAATGCACAAGGCATCAACTGATGTATGTATGCATGTATGTATGTATGTATGTTTGTATGTATGTATGTATGTATGCATGTATGTATGTATGTATTTATGAATGTATGCATGTGTGTGTGTGCCTCATTATATGGTATAACGAGAAAGTGACACCTAAGGAGGTTCGCTTGTATGTGAAAAGGTGTGAAGGTAAGGACTTACGAATTGCTCCTGAATTATTCTAATATCCACTCGAAAGAGCTGTAGACAACTTGAATACTGGTGCTCAGAGGGGCCTTTGCACTAAAGGGTCAAAACTTTTTCTTGCGTCTTGCGTTTATTTCTAAATCAGAAGTGTTATCTTCAAGCTTGAGTATTGTGGATTTACTTTAAAGCATTTAGTCGTAGCGAATTTAGTAAAGCTGACTTTTTGTGTCAATTTTGCGTGAACTTGAGTTTTGTGGCGAATTTACGTAAACCAGTGTTTGCAGTTTCACTTAGCAACTTTGCTTGAATTAAGTTATAGTGGCTTTGAATAGGATTTGGCTTTCGTATTTACATGTTTGCCTAAAATTAAGTTATTCTGAGTCTGATGAAACGTTATGAATTGCAGATTTAGGCTGTTCAACGTTGAGTTGTTTTGCTAATTGTTACGCGTGAGTGGTTATTGTGTAATTGCTTATTCTTTAGTGTGAGTTAAGGTTGTGTTATTTGCAAGTTAGCTATGACCCTTCTTTTGTACTCGAGGGCGTCGCTTCAGGGGGTAAGATCGAAGAGGACATTACCCCAACTAAAAAAATTTTGGGGCAGGACAGAGGTTTTTGGGGCAGGACAGAGGTTTTTTGTATCTATATATAGAGTCTTTTAAGTACATCTCAAAGTACCACGTTTGATATGAAAGATAATTATTTGCTCCTTTCCACTTCTGACCCAAAATATTGGAATTTTTGTGCCTCAGTTTGGATTTGAGAATTGCAGTGCATGAAGACCTGCTTGAAAAGGAGGTAAATAAATATGTGAAGACTGGATAAAGAAATGTCGGAGACCAAATAAATCGTCAGCAATCTGTCAACAAAATGATAATTAAGTCCTTGGCCCGTATGCATGAGCAAGGCCAAAAGAAGCGATAAAATGGAACTTAAAAACAAGAGAGCGAGGCCTTATTCTTTCGGGTCGGCACCCTTGAAATCCCATCGGCAGTCAGAAAGAAGCAAAGAAGCAAAAATAGTCGCCGACTGGCGCCTATGCCCCGAACTAGGTAGTCTCTGACTAGCAGCCTTCGACGAGGGGTAGGCACGAGTCTGGCTTAGGCAACGGACTAACTAGTCGTGGATTAGGATTCGCTGGCTAATTTTTTACGTTGGGAGTTTCCAATATTAATGTGGTTTGTTGATCGCGCTTGCGCAAAGTTTATTTTGGTGAGATAACATGAATATGTTTATGTTCTTTAGCTTAATATATTAATATTCATGATGTATATGGATGAGCCGAGTGTTTCAAACACGAATGATGTTTATTCACAGTAGTTTTAGTTTAAAATTGTTAGTTCAGAAGAATTTACGTTTTAAGATTTATTGTTAATGTACTTTTTGAGATCGAGTCGAGTGGATTGCGACGGTCCCTAAACACTCGCTGACGTCAAAAACTTCGTCGAATCGACGAAATGAGACACCCGCCATTTTGTTTATTTTCACTACACTAGACCTAGGTCCATTTAAGTCTGGTTGCGACGTGTCGAGCGCAGACATCGTCGTGTAAACCGAGTTTATTCGCTGATCGGGATTAAGCCCAGGGGCGTAGCAATAGATTGTGCAAGTTGTGCAAAGCACAAGGGCCCACGAGACCAGAGGCCCCTGTGCCCCCAAGGGGCCAAGGCCCGGTTGCTCAATTACTTAAAGAAAAATAGCCAAAGTTCAGTTTGCACAAGGGCCCTGATTAAGAGAGACTTCGGCATGCAAAAGTCGGGTTTTTGAGGTCAGTTTTTGTGTCAGGTCAATATCCGGGAGTAGGTCAAGCCGGAGGTGTAATACGTACACGAATCTCAAAAGATGCCTCCGTGCTTCGTTAAACAGAAACTACCCACAGATTTTGCTTGATATTTTTTCAAAGACGAGGTAAATTGACGGCAACGGCCCAGGGAGTCATAAGACGTCGTTAAACAATGAAAACTAAAAATTTCTGGCGTATTCAAGGATGACAATTCGAACACCTCTTTTAAGGCTCTAAATCCTTTTATAAATAAACATATTAAATAATAACGTAATAATTAACTCCGCCACTGCCTTGTTTGGGGTAGTGCCAGTCCCAAGCCTGGATAAAGGAGGAGGGCGATGGCAACGGACTTTGATGCCATAAGCTGTCGTTAAACTGATGAACTACTACTACTGCTAACGTAATAATTTAAATGTAAGGTGAGGTCGACGTCAACATCCCTGGGAACGATAAGATCTCGTTAAACAATGAACGCTAATAATAAAATTTACCGGATAATGCACAAGATATCGCTAAACAGTACCGATGCTTAAGTCGTAGCTGTTATTCTAATGCTTTCGATTATAACGTCTTGAAACAACATACACTAATATATCCTGAACGCTTACAGCATGGCGCGCTGCTGACATTTTCGACACCTCTTTTACTTAGTGCAACTCCCTATATATTAAGGCTAAAGGGGATATTGCAGATCTTGAACGTTGAGTTGTAAATTAAGGGTAAGGTTAGGTCGACGTCCACGGCCCTGGTAGCCATGAGATGTCGTTAAACAATGGAAAATACTCTTTGTTTCTGTTCAAGTCTTTGAAATGGAGTGTTTGGGAGCAGCAGAAATTAATGCAGCCATAATGTGCGTAGTCGTCAGTTATCACGTGTTCAAGCAGTCACTGAGGCCTTAGGATGGTCCAAATTTTATTTGTTTAAAGTTCAATATTGTTACCCATAACTGCAGTCCATCTGTTAAGAAATTAAGAAATTAGTATGGTGACAATTGCAGCCAAATTGAACTATATTTGGGGGTTGGACAAGTCGATTTAAAGGTTTCTGGGTATACGATATTATGCAGCTTTGGTTGCAAACAAACGATAATCAGTAGACCAACATAACAAAGCATGTAAGCCTATTTTATTTTTGATTTAAACTCTAAAAATTAGATTAGGCCTACTGTAAGAAAGTAGTAAGTCACCAAACTGCAAGTACAGTCACAAATTTGTCAGCCTTGAGTTAAAACATACATTGTTCTTACATGTAACCAGTCCAGGTTGTTTTCCCGCCCGAACACAGTGTGGCGTGTGTGCATGTGTATGTGTGTGTAGGTGTGTGTGTGTGTGGGTCGTACCGAAGATGAGAAGATGGTTAGCGTCGCCCTGTCTCCCTCCTCCTTCTTCCCCACAATTGGACTATTCTTCCAAATGCTTGCGAGGTGCGTCTGATTCTAATTTGTCTACCGTTTTCGCTATTTTCACCTGCGCTTATTAGACTTCCTTAGATAGCGATGTGACAACTGTAGGTGAATAAGCTGAATAGGGTAAGTGAGTCTATGTGAGTAGAAATAAGATAACGATGTGGTAATATTATATGGTAACGCGCAATAATGAAGGGATAAGATAATCAGATAAAGTAAGATGTGGTATTATGGCAATGTAAACAGGTAAGATGAAAGGATAAGATTATAATTCAAGGAAAAATTGGTAATATGGTAACGTAAAAGGGCAAAGTGAAAGGAAAAGATAAGCTAAAGTGAGATTTTATAATATGGTAAGGCAAAACTGGTAATAACATGGTTAGGCAATGACCTATATTATGCCAGGAGGATGTACAGCAAATTGAATAAAGGCCTTGCAACAAATGAAGCTCCCGTTCAATTTACTGAATATTAAGCAACAGCGTTTGTGGGTCGGACGACAAATCAAGCGCTCGTCCCACGGGTCGGACGCTTGGCCAGCGCGATGCTGCAGATGATAATAGTGTTACGTTGTCAGGTCGACCCTTGGGTCGTCGCGTGCTTTACGCAATCGACCCGCAAGCGTACGACGATTGAAATGAACGGTTTAACATTGTCTGAGTGACACTGCGGTGATCGCTATTGACACGAGCTCCAGACAAAGCCAACTCTTTTCGTTAGAAAGTAATACCTCCTGATAACCATATTTTAAATTAGTGTCTGGTAAGGGGAGCCGTTAATGTGGCCTTGTGATGTACTAGATAGGGCGCTTGGTCTGTAATCCAACGATTACAGGTTTGAACTTGCTAAGAGGACTCCGTGGAAAACCCTGGACAAGTTGTTTACAAAATGTGCCTCTGTCACCAGTAAGTAGTATTGGGTACCAGCGCGAGCTGGGAAGTAAAGGCAATGCTTGCGATGCGCTGGTCCTGTGTCCAGGATCTTGGGATTCGTTCGCTGCCATCTCAAGGGCAAAGGAGAGGTAAATGAGCACCTCTCCTATCGACAGCTTAACTTTACTAACAGCTTTTATAAGGTTCTTAAAATGCGCCGCATTAAGTTTCTACATATAAACATAATTATATACATGCATCATCCTAGCTACACTAGTGTCTGCGTTAGTCAGACATTGGGCTTAGACGTGTGGTCATTGCTCAACAGGGAACTTATCGTTGATGGCATAAATGACGCGAATATATTATGTTTAATTAAAATTCGCTCAGTAAACAGACGACGCAGCGGGGTAGAGCGCCATTAGCGTGTCATTTGGGGTAATTCAGCAAGGGGTGACTTTCGATCGACGATCGATTTAAGAAGCTTAGCGTGGTCCGCGGAGGGCTGTCACGCTTCGCTGCGTCGGTGATCAATTTAAGAAGAGTTAAAGACACATCACGCTTGACCAAACATGCGATTACTCAATTCGGTAGCAACTGCAGAGGATGGGGTACAATAGGGGAGTTTGCATCTAGACGTAGCGGAACATTTATATATCGCCTTTAAGAATCTCTTAATGCCGACTCGCATTTGGTCGAGGGCATGACATGACATCAGTAACTGGGAACAACAGATCTTAATCTAATGCAATCCAATCTAATCTAATCTTTAGCTTCTATAGCATATTAGTATGTTAGACAGGTACCTATTAATAAAGTGAAGCTCCCATGTCCCATAAGGAACGTAGAGGAGGCACTTATTTCATTTTCTTTAGGCCGTTGAGCCAGCAATGGAAGAATCCGAAGGTCCTGGACATGGGGCCAGTGCATCGCAGGACTTGCCGTATACTTCCCAGCTTAAGCTGGTACAAAATTATGCAGCTTGGTCACAGAGGCAGGTTACGCAAATAACTTGTCCAGGGTCGTTAGACGGAACCGAATCCGCAACCGCATGATCATTGACCAAACGCGTCACCGATATACCACCGCGTCCTCTGCTAATAACGACGATGATATCTTATCTGACCTCGTCTGATATAATATAATCATTTATAATCTAGAAATTTCTTTAGCTCACAATAGTACCATTTAAGGCGTCGATCGATCATCGCGTTGAAATGAAACGTTGTTCATGCCGGCGATTGTGGGTTCGAGCCTGCGGAGCGGAATACGCGTAACGACCCTGGAAAAGTTGTTTCGCGCCGTTTACTAAACACGAATGCGCATAATAAGTATTATAAATAAATAAGCAATAATAAAGCAATAAATACATGTAGAGAACGCAGAATGTCCCGGTTCAAAACTCTCCTCCAATACTGTAGTAACTTCAAATAAGTCAAATATGATTACAAGTACAAGACTGAGGCCAGCACAAGCAGCGCTGTTGTGAGCTACCCAAAGCCGCTACATTAAGTCTGGGTACATATAGAAATACATACATAGGTCAATTTCTCTATTTCACTATCCAAAGTCAGCCCTGGGGCGTGCCGTGTTTCTCCCATCTCATCCCAACCCAACCCTTCGTTGTGTAACAACCTCTGCGATAGACCCAATATCCCGATCAACCGATACCCACAAAAGACCAAACGTGTGCCCAACGCACGGCGACTGCCCTTCGTCACGGTCCAGTGCAGCTCTTCGAATTGGTGCGATTCAGTTCCACTTCGATTGTTGTTCCAATGCGTCTAGTGCGAGGGTAAGAGCTTGCGCTAGTAGCAGTAGTATTATCCAGTGTCTAACGACATCTTGTGGCTGCCAGGGCCATTGACATCTTCCTTACGTTGGAGCTTCCAGCCTCTGGTCAGCTTGGACAATTGTTGTTCGTCTGTCACAATAATGACATCGGACTGCATCCATGACTTAGGTACGTCCCTCTTAAGTCAGCTTCGGAGATCGACTTGAAAGGTATTAGTCAGTATTTAAAGGTACTCCTTCGCGGGATAGGGTCTGTATCGAAAGCGTTTAGGAAGGTGTGGAAGAACTGTCGACTATAGAATTGCTTCAGTAAACGCAGAAGAAGGTAAGAGAGGAAATGAAAAACTAAACATTTACTTATCTAGTTAATTTTATTTTTATTTATTTATTGTTGTTGCAAGGACATGAACTATGAATAAAAGTTGATAAAGTGTGGGCTAACAACACTGCAGAGGAGACTTAATTGAAGCTTATAAGATCGTCAGTGGAAAGGAAGCAGGGCAGAGGGGGAGATTCTTTGAAATAGCACCAAACTAGGCCCACAGATATAAATAATTTTAAAGCCAAAAGGCTTAACAAAAGGAGTACCAAAAGATTTTTGGAATGGTACGGATGATAGCTACTGCTGTCTCAGTGAACATACCACAGCGTTTAAGAAAAGTTAGGTAGAATTGGTTACTATATAAGCATATACGGTTAATTTGCGCGGTTCTAACGCAGATTACATATCTTCCGAACCATTAAAACCCTTGTTTTGTCATCGAATTTTTATCATGCGCTCAAAGTCAGTAAACCTGGACCATAGGCACGAGACAAGGGCGCACGATCTGGTCCAGGGTCGTTACGTGTAGTCAGCTGGTGCAAGCCTGCAGCAATCAACTCGCTACCGTATTTACTTACCATTTACCTAGCACTGAGCAAATAATATATGCATATAAACGTATAAACACAACACAGAAAGGTTTTTCAAAAGAAACATTTTAGAGCGGAAACAAGAATTTAAGAATATACAACGTTATTTTCAAAACAGAAAAAAAGGTAAAAGAGATAAACAATAACAAGGATAACATGGAATGCGGGTCTCTTCAGAGCTCCAGTCAAGACAAAACTGGCAACAAAAAAGAAATAATGAAAACTAATGAGACGTCAACGAACTCCGATGCCATGAAACGTCGTTAAGGTTAAGCTGCGGTGACGTTTCATAGCAAATTAAAGTCATCGTTGAAGCCTCCTAGTAAGTAGGCCAGTTGCTGAGTAGGCTACATCGTCGCACAGTTTTCTTATAGGTGTTTTTCTATACATCTAGACCTAGTACAGGGCCTCATAAAATCGCTGTCAACTCTTACATAATTAGTATTACATTCATTAAGAACAAAACGTTTATTAGTAAGTTAAACAGTGCTCGGATAACTAGGTATACGTCCACACACACACACACACACACACACACACACACACACACACACACACACACACACACACACACACACACACAGACCAACCGAAGGATTCCATCCAGAGGTGACTCATGTTCAGAGTACCTGGATGGACTGCGTTGCGCTGAGGATGAGTTGATAAGACGCTGGGAGACGCTGTTGCGAAGTTAAACAAAATCGACTCAATGTACGACCCTGGACAGGTTGTTCGTGCACACTTTTCTCGTGATTCAGAATAAGATTAAGTGACCTAGTGCGGGTAATAAGTGCAATAAATAAATAAACAAATAAATAAGAGTATTATTTTCTCTCCGGATTGATTTAACCTAGCTCTTCTGGTATATCACCATATGATATAAATAAATAATTAAATGAAATTTCCTAGACACCATCGCTATAGAAATTATCATGTCATTTCCAGCTGAGGAAGACTTCTTTATCGTCGTGACGTGTCTTGTCATGCCTCGTTCATTCCTACTGCGACATCACCGCTTAGCCAATCGCAGAACCAGGTGCGCTGGAGCCAGTATCGTTCACCTGTCTCCGCCAAGGGAAAGCGAGTTCCGAGATGGTGACACCTGTTCAACCAAGGGACATAATGAAAGGAAAGACGATACGAACGACAACTCGTGGGTTTCCGACGACTGTGGATTGGACTCGAGATTAAGTGCTTCGATTGGTAGACTATTCTATTTCTATTCCTAGTTATTCATGTCTTACAGATAACTGGCTGCTTCAATGCAGAATTGTATAGACAAAAACAATAGCATAAAAATGCATGAAAGAACACAATATATCAAACAATTATTATTATGATAACAGTAATGATGATAACAGTACTGAATAGCAATGCTTTCATGCCTCCGAGTCGTTGGTTAAAGTGGATATCATTTTAGAGATTTCCTGGACTGATTTGAGGTCTTGACAATGTTGTCAGTCCTCAGAGTTATTGGTTTAAATTAGATATTATTTTAGATATTTATTGAATTGGCCTGAGACGTTTGACAATGTTTCAGGGCACGACTCAGAAATAGTGTCTGAAGTCAATCAAGAGGAAATGTTCCAAAATACTAGAACCAATTCAACCAGCCTGGAAGCGAATGAGAAATCAAGAACAGGCAACAGAACCGGAAGTTCCGAATCACAAAAGTATCCGCAGAACAATGATCGTCGCCAACTGCCGGACTCAGAGAAAAACGCCAATTACCTCAATGACGCATCCACCTACTGGAATGACGTCAACGTTCATCGCACAGCATTTACGTCATCTGAAGTTGGTCTACGCAAACAGTTCAAAGCAGTAAGCCTTGTCAGGCAGATGGCCGAAGCTACCAATTTGCGGAGGTCGTATTACGAAACCCCTTTCATCGCTCACCCGTCGAAAGTGCATCCTCACAGAAGGCTGGACTCTCATCGAATTACCCCATCGTTACCGAGAGGCACTTCCGCTGACGGATTACCCTGTCGGGGTCTCCCATCACGTCTCAGAATGGAGTGGGCGGCGGACACATTTTCCGCCTGGATGAACGCCCGACAGTTATGTGGGAAAGCGCTTCTGTCCAGGAATAAGGTTCCGCTCTTGTCTTGCGCACCTGGGATGAGTAACATCTTTGATTGCCACCCAGTCATAAGAGTCTCCGAGCCCACGCCAGCTCTGGAACTGCACGGCAAAGTTCAGATGTCAATGGCAGAAAGGCTGAGACAGCGAGGAGATACTGTATGTCGGAAAACATCGGAGGAAAGTAAAAGACCTTTCGCAGAAGGCGGTGAAAGCCAAGATGTGAGAAACCTCAAGGATGAACAAAAGTTTGCGGTTTTCTCTGGCAGTGGCTGTAACGAAATTCAGAGGAGATTTGGACTTGGAGTCGAATCGGTTGTGTATTCCGAGGACAGGGTTTGTCTGAATCAAATTGGTAAGAAAAGAAACTTCACCGTTTTGTCAACAACAAGGAGCCCGGAAAAGAAGACCAATTTGGGGTTTGAACCGATTTATTCCACTTCTCACAATCGCATGTCTAGTGCAAGAATTAATCAGGAACAAAATCTGGCGTTGTCATCTGAAGTGGGCAGGCTCGATAAACGGACTACATCCGAATCACAAACATTCTGTACAGATAGAGTTTCATATACGTCTCCAGACACATCTAGGTACAATCATATCGAAAGCTTCTTGGATGGATCAACTTCAAAGCGTTCGTTCTCTGCAAATACTTCTACCGTTAAGAAGTTTCCAGAGATTTGGCCACATGTGGAAATCAATTCTGCGGTCATACTGGGGACCGATAACCCAGCAATCCGAGAGGATGGCGTTGTGGAAAGTCCAAATCTTTGTACAAGCTTAGCTCAGTCATCTGCAAGAGAGGCCGACAAATTCACTAAACTTGAATTAGATCGTAATCAAAGCCATACAACTGAGAAATCTTTTTCGGATACGACACGCACAAGTATTGTCAACACCCAAGTTCGCAATTCACGACATCCGGTCCAGCCTAGAAGACACATCCAAAACATGGAATGGAAATCGTCGTTGTTTCCCGTTGGTGATTTGTATCGCCCCTACCTAGACTGCCCAAGGGGTGCCGCCGGCGTTCTGGAAAAGCCGAAAACCCCATTTGTGCTGCGAAGAAATGGCGGCAAAACATGTGGAAGTGGACAATCGAAGAAGTACCCATGTGACTTGTGCGGCCGGGTTTTCTCAAGGACCAACACCCTCATCACCCACAGGGTCAGTCGAGACATTTAATACGCTTCATATAGCCGGTACTCTACATATAGACAGTCAGTGTCCGTTGATCGAGTAGACAGCAATTAGACTTAAAATATTTAGATAGGCAGGGCGAGCACTTGTTTTAAGGGTCTTGCAACGGCCATAAAGTTAACAGGGATAGTTAATCCGGTGATTACTTACAAGTCAATCGGGTAACTACACAGTAAATGCCCACTTAACTTCTACTCTCAATTCCATAGCTCCGGGCGCGTGTCGCGGGTGAGCGCGAAGATACTCGACCGTCACGTCTTATTGTAGTTTATGCATCACTGCTTCCGTTCCAGTCGGCTGCATACTGTCTGCATTTAAGCGGACTGCGCTTAAGTGAAACTGATGCGCACAGTTCCATAGACTCGTCTTTACCTAAATATTTTAGCCCAGTGACCATGCTTAATAAAGGCACACTGTCAAAAACCTCACTACACATTTACGATATGAACCAAACATTGTGCTTAAGTTCAGCGCACAAGAAACCCATTAGATTTCTATATGCATGTATTCACGCAGATATCTATCTATGCGCAAACGCAGCCTCGGTAGAGGTCGGATACGATTCCTTCTGCCTCTTGTCTCTAACTGCTTGAAAACTGTTGTATTCGATCTTAGTTTTACGTTGTCAAGTGGACATCACCTCTGAGAAGTTTCTCTTCATGTGGCGCTAAATAAATTCGAGATTACAATTAACATTATGCAAATTCGGGTAAACTCATAATGCCATACATAAAAGCATGTGTGTATATGCCTGTGTTACCTATCTTAATACTGACCACGTGCTTACCTAACCTTATCTTTCCTTCATTTACCTTACCTAACCTCACCTTACCTTTCCTTTACTTACCTTACCTAACCTTGCTTTATCTTTCCTTATCTTAACTTATCATATCCTATTATAGCTTTACTTACCACATAATACACATTAACAATTTTATACATTATCTTTACCAAACTTATATCATACCTAACCCTACAGTACTCTCACCTGCTGAACCTTACCATACCTTTTCATATCCTGCTTCGCCACATCTGATCTTGCCTTACATTACCTTACCCTACTCTAATTTACCTTAATGATCTTATCTTTAATAAACTTTACCTTACCTTACCTGTTCCGTACCCTACCTTATCCACCCTAAACGTGCCTTACATTACTTCATCATTTTTACCTAGATTCTTGTTCTGTCCTTTTCAGAGAATTCATACTGGCGAGAAGCCCTTCCAGTGCGACACTTGTGGACGAGAATTCCGTCAGCCAGGGAACCTGACACGTCACCGATTTACTCACACGTCAATCAAACCCTACGCATGCGCAGTCTGCCTCAAAGCCTTCAATCGCCTGGCTAATCTGCATACGCACATGCGCGCTCACGAGCAACGACGAACAGTCAAGATCAGCTAATTACTCTATTAGTCAATAATAAATCAATAAATAAATCATTCGATTTATGGATTAATCAGTCATGCAGTCAGTCATCTAGTTACACTCTCACTCACTGACTCACTCACTCAATCAATCAATCAATCAATCAATCAATTAATCACTAGATCACTTCAAAAGTAAATCACTCCATCACCTGACCACTCAATCACCCAGTCAGTCCGACTGTCAGTCCGACTGTCAGTCCGACTGTCAGTCCGACGTCAGTCCGACTGTCAGTCCGACTGTCAGTCCGACTGTCAGTCAGTCAGTCAGTCAGTCATTGAAAAACTGCTTGAAATCTGAGTATATGTTTCGAACTCTGAATTCTATTACTGTGGTATTTCGTTTAGATCAGTGGTGGGCAAACTTTTTGAACATGGGGCCACTAGAAGCTCAAAAACTTTTCGGGGGGCCGGGTTAAAAGATTTTGAAACTTTCATTAATCGTCAGACATGAAGAAACTGCTATAACTAATGAATTGATTAACTGGCAAGTTTAATACAATAATATTAAATGAAAAAATGTAAATTTTTGCCATTGTTAGATAAGCATATGCAGCTGAGAACATGTTTTAAGAAGCTTCCCAAAATCTGGAACGATTGTACTGGTCGCTCTGGTTTTTTCAGGGAGCCGTAAAAACGCGTGTGAGGGCCGGATCCGGCCCCCGGGCCGTAGTTTGCCCACGTCTGATTTATATAGCGCCTTTTCAGGAAGAAGTTTCAATACATTGACTAGACTAACTGTTCCTCCCAGGCTTTTTACCTGTCAACACATATAAGTTTTGGTCAGTTTAATTTGCCTCCAAGTTGTCCGTGTATGGGTGAGTAAGGAGCTCTCCGAGTTTTAGATGGAGTCGAAAGCTTACTGTCAAGTCGATAGATGTCGCTATCTGACTGCAGTCTGCTACGACCAACTGATTTCAACATAACACAACATATCACAGCATAACATAACAACATAACATGGCAACATTACATAACGTAACGTAACTAACGTAAAAGCATGTTGTAAAGTAATTTTAAAAAATAAAGATAACCGTCAAAGTCGACAACACATGAGTAATCATAAAAAGTTTTCGACTCCGTCGTATAAATCATCAAATGAAGACAGCCTGAACCAGTGAGGGAGAAACACATGGACAGGAGGAAAATTTGTTTTGAAAAGTTACCTTTTAACGGGACATAGTCTGAACCAATAAGGAAAGATCTATGCAAAAATATCTTCAACGGTAGATAATAACTATTCATTCAAGTCTATTTAATAATTATTACGTGGGCCAGATAATTATTATAATCTCATGGAGAAAATTTCTTGATCCCCAATACTAACAAGCCAGGTAAGCAACTGACAAAAACTGTCCCGATTTGGAGAACTTTTATTTTATTCTCACCATCACACTGACGCTGTTTCTAATATTATTCGCCAGGTAGCGTTCGCTTTGACACATAGTCGGCCGGTCGACGCGCCCTCGCGCATGTCTAAGGCTATTACTATATAGATTTAAGTCAGATAAATATTACTAAGGTAACTATCGAGCCATTGATGTAGATGTAAAGGTCCCCTTCCTCTCCAAATGGCGCCCGTTATATGATGGAGTCCCTAGCACCCGTCTTCCTTGATGTACTGGTTGAATCCGTAAACGCTGTAGGTTCGTTTCTTGTCGAAATCGTCGGGTGAGGTGTGCTGCCAACACTTGATGACTGGTTCCCAGCGAAGTTCAACATCGACACCGAGGCATTCGTCGTCCACTGCACACCGGTTCAGGCACCTGGCCACGTTGTCTGTGTCCGGCATCCTTCGACCACCCCAGGATCGAGTGGAGGACAGCTTCCGCCATGACACTGGGCAGTCTGAAATGCATGACGATTGGCGCTTGGTAAGGTGAAGGTGAGGCAAATAAGGATAAAAGTGTTCATGTAAAGGTTAGATGAGATAAGACAAGACAACACAAGACAAGATTGGATACAATAAGATAAGATACGATATGATACAATAGAATAAGATAGGATAGGATAATAGGATAGGATAGGATAAGATAGGATAGGATAAGGTAAGGTAAGATGGGATGGGATGGGATGGAATGGGATGGAATAAGACAAGAATAAGACAAGAAAGGTAAGATGAGCTAACATAGTATTTGTGACAAGGTAGAGTAAGGTAGCATGAAGTGAGGTAATGCACAGTACAGTAAGGTAAGGTAGGATTGAATATGGTGAGGTAAGCTAAAGTAAGATAGGTAAGACAAAAGTAAAGCTAAAGGCAAAAGTAAAAGTAATACGACCTCCAAGAGCAGGACTCCAGTATACCAGCCCCAGGTTGCGTTGGTCATATTATTGACTCACCCTAGAGGGATGGCAGGCTGAGTTGGCCCTAATGGCCTGGTATTCATTGAGCAATCACACACCCAAGTATTTGCTGCGCTACGTCATTGCTCACCTGCACTGTGCCTGCCATAGTGGTAGCCACAGCCCCAAGATAAGATAGAATAAGGTAAGCTAATGTAAGGTATGTATACGTACTTCGACAGCATAAAAAGGTGGTTCACGTTTAAGCTTACCAGCAATTCCACCACATCACATCCTAAGCAACGGTCTAAATCAAGTATTATGGACCCAGAAATAATGAGTACTCAAAACGTAACTTAAAGTAACTTAACTAATAATAAGTACTTATCTAATAACTTACAACTAACATAACTAATAATGAGTAATTATCTAAGAAACTTACAAGTAGCTTAACTAATAATGAGTACTTAACTAAGAACTTACAAGTAGCTTAACTAATATTGAGTACTTAACTAAGTAACTTACAAGTAACTTAAATAATAATGAGTATTTAACTAAGAACTTACAAGTAGCTTAACTAGTAATGAGTACTTAACTAAGTCACTTACAAGTAACTTAACTAATGATGAGTACTTAACTAAGAATTTACAAGTAGCTTAACTAATATTGAGTACTTAACTAAGTAACTTACAAGTGACTTAGCTAATAATGAGTACTTAACTAAGAAACTTACAACAAACTTAACTAGTAACGAGTACTTAACTGAGAAACTTAGAGGTAACTTAATTCATTGTGAGTATTTAACTAAGTAATTTACAAGTAACATAACTAATAACGAGTACTTAACTAAGTAACTTAAAAGTAACTTAACCAATAATAGTTCATAAGTTACTTAACTCATGATGAGTACTTGTACTTAAACTTTCTTGTTAACACAGCATAAGTACATTTACCTGAACGAGTCTAAAACCAACACAAAAACAAGGTCGTAATTATTTTAAGTTTACATTTTGAATTATTTTACCATGTTACGTTGATTACAAGATGAAATAAGAAGACAATAGAAGTCAGTCTCTTAAGCTATGCATATGAAATGATAGCAACTTCATTTTCTTAGCCTCGGCATATGACTGCAGGTGCCAGTCCTCTCCCTTGACATCAGTTACGCATCTCTTGTTACGACTACAGCAATTTATGTAAAGCACCTCTTTATGTTCAGCTGGTAAGGTCAGGTCAGGTAAGGTCAGGTCAGGTCAGGTCGGGTTGGGTCAGGTCAGGTCAGGTCAGGTCAAGTCAGGTCAGGTCAGGTAAGATGGAAATCAGTGGACAGCATAAGGTAAAGGTAAGACTGGGTTAGAGTGAGCTTGGCTGCACAAAAACAAAAGACCTTAATATGCTTGATGTCGATCTCGTTTCTCGCTAGGAGGCGCTCCATTTCCGCTTCTTCGCTGGAAGTCGCTCGGGCGTACAGCGCCGTTGCCATGACGACGAACAGAAGCGACCAACGACGGACGATGTCCATTCCAAGCAACGTGATGCTGCGCCTGATGAAGACGAAATTTTTATAGCGCCTAATAAAATTCGACGCCTCCGTTGGACGACAGCTGCATTAATTACTCTCGCACTCACGAGAACCAGACGAGGACTGAACGAAGCATCGGGCGGTTAGCGCGGGCTCGTCGTAAACGAGCAATTCGCACCAAGTACGGTAAGAATGTAGCCTGTTTAGTTTTTGCAAAACTATGTATGTCTGCGTGAATTCATGTGTATACACATGTACAGTATGTACGTATCTATGTATGCCTCTATTTAACATCCACAAAAGGATAAATACAGTATATCACATTAAATTTGGCTGCATTACAGTTCAAAAGAACGAACCGGATTTCTTACCCTGCCCGATGAGATCGTCTCGTTTGCAGCATAATTGAAAGCGCCAACATATCATTTGATGTTGGAAATGGAGCAATTTCTGCGAACAATTTGGAAAATGGCCGAGATATGTGACTCTCTAAAACAGGGATGAGGGGGAACAGGATCTGAAGTTAGGGCAAGTGAGTTGACTCTGAGGCCTGGTGCATGAGATTCAAACAATTAGGCGAGACATTAGTCTAACAATTTGTCTGGTCCCATCATATTCAAGGCTCCAGGACCTAAGTGTTCGAGATAAACGACTCCCCCCAATGTTCTAGAACTGGAAAATGGATTGCTATTTTTAACTTCACTTGACTTCACTGTGCTTGGCATCGCTTTAATTTGCTTTGCTTCACTCTAATTCTATAAACTTAGCATCAACTGCATACTGGGATAACTGGCCACCAACCCATCTCATATATGCCGAGGCAAAGAAAAAGAAGTCCCTAACACTGCCTGTCCATGGCTGCCTCTCGTGATTGGCTTCTTCAATGTGTTGTCGTATGACAACGCATTGAAGAAGAGCATTTCCCGTTAGGCCAGTCACGGGAGACAACCATGGGCATGCAGTGTCAGGGACTTCTTTTTCTTTGCCTCGGCATATATGAGGGTAGGGGTGGCCAGTTATCCCAGTATGCAGTTGATGCTAAGTTTATACTTAATTTCGCCAGAGGGCGCAGGTGAAAAGGAAGAAGTAGAAGAGGAGGAGGAGCAGAAGAAGGAGGAGGAGCCTCAGTGGAATGACCTTCTGGATAATGACCTCATTTCGGTTTTTGGTTTTGATGAGCCATCGCTTGATGCTTTGTCCATTAGACACCGGCGCTATAAAAGTTATTAATTAGTAACATTTTAAGCCAATTCCGAGGATAAAGTGGCATCATTTTCTTAGCCTAGACATATGAGGGCAAGTAATCGTCCTCTCCCTCGCAGCTGATCTTCCCACCGACAATCTAGGGTTAATGGTTAAAATGAAATGCCAGGCTGAGGACAGACTCCATTCGCTAGAGGCGTGAGTGGAGCAGAACTCGTGCAATAGTTTCCTGTCTTGGCGGAGATTCTTGAACCCCAGACTTTTGTGATTCATGTAAATGCACACGTTTTTCTATAGAGACCGTATGGCCTCGACCCTGTTCATTTTTCAATGAATTAATCGGATCAGGTTCTTCATCATCGCTGCCCGTTTTAATGGGCCCCACGCCATTTAAGGTTCCCCGTGTACAGGACCTAGCTAACCCCAGGTTCAAAGCTCTGAAATAAGCTACAATCGGGACTGGCGAACCGGCATCCTCACGCTCAGAAGGCGCCTTTACGAACGCGTTAACCGATGTAGCTATCCAGGCCAGTGGTTAACATACAAGCATTAACCACTAGACCCTTCCACCATCAAGACAATTTCCTGAAATTGGCCTCTCAGGCCAGCAACAGCGTTTGCTACGGTAATTATAACCTTGATTGTTAAGTTACGTCAATTACTCACTTGCGCAAACAGAGGCAACCGTGCGAGACAGCCAAATGCATGCCAGTCAACTGACTCAGTAGGTTGGCCAATTAACTGTCATAATAAATATGCAAATATGCATAGAAATATGCAGACAATTTTTTATGTGCGCACACGTCTTTTTTCAGACAACGAAGTATTTAAAGTCTATTTATTAAACAACGATTTTTTTATGGAATTTTCTTAGTCAGCCAAACCAGCGCAAAGCGAATTCAGAAAGATCATAATGTGATTATTAGAGTTAGGCCTAATATTACTGAATGTATTATCATAATGTCCCTTTAAGAGTATCTTAATCATAATTTTAATATCTGATAGTAATTAATATTAATTATGCGTTAATATGGATTGTCTTAACCATAATACAGTGAAATATAGCATTATTTAATATTATAAAACAGAAATAAATTCAATCATATTACAATTGAAACATATCACATTAATGCAGTTATTAATTTTACTTAATATTATATTTAATTACGGGTGCGAATTTATCTCTGGATACATCATCCATTACGCTCATAGTCATACTTTGTGTTTACGTTTACATTATGACTGAATACTGCGCATGTCTGCTGCCATGTTGCTGCGTGTTTGTCGATTCTGTCATTTCGGCAAATTACTCGCTTCTACATGGATTTTGCTCGATAATTCGTATATGTTCCGACTGCTACTGTTACCAAGTTAGCTGAGAGGATTTGGTGTAAAATTTATGGGAAGGTTGGGCGGGGTTAGGTTGCTGTTTCAGAGATTGATAAAATTGATTCTTATGTCTGTAAATACAATGTTAATGGCTGCTGTAAATGAACCCATAGTTATCGGTTCTGCACATATTCCCATTGATTATGCATTAATCATGTTAATATCTATACTCTGATGTATAATACAATCACTGCACACAAGTGCATTATGAGTTTCCCAGGTTTTTATGATAATTGACGAAAATCGTTTAAGTTTCAAGCTTCGTTTAATGTGACTTCACTTATTGTTAGTTCAGCTAAACCATTTAAAAACAGTCCCTGTGTCTTTTCGCCCTAGGCACCTGCATACTCGGCAAAGCATCGTCCCACTATGACACCTCTCTCGATCCATTTCCGTGTTCAGGCAGAATATTAATCAATTAAAAGCTATTTGATTAGTATGCACTAGTAATTATGCTATCTGTTACGGTGTGTTTGCTTCATAAACTGATTTGATAATATTTATGAGCACTTTGGTTTAATATAATTTTTGTAGGCCACTAATGAGCAGATTAACTGTGTACTCGTAACAAATTAACATTGGAAAATAAACCAGCTGAGCCCTGTGTGGGTGTGTCGGGCTCTTCTCGGTTGACCTATTGAACTCTGCATCAGCCTTTTGCATTTTATTGTTTCCAAACTGTAATTGCTTTGATGTTGATGTTGATAATAAGTCAGCGAAATGCTGTTCAAGTTGAACGGGTAGAAATATGTACGTAAGCTAAATTTTATGTAAGTCATACTTCATAGAGTATGAGTCTGAAGATGCTTTCGTCTGTATGCAGTTACAGGTATCTAATCTAATCTTAGGCCTGTTATAGCGCCATTATAAAAATGCACAAGGCATCAATCGATGGCACTCCAAAACAGAATTGCAATCCAGTCAATCCCGAGGATCGATCCTTCGAGCGCGTGTGTGTCAGGGGTTATCACTATTATTGTTGGTTTCATTATTATAATTTGAAATATTATTGTTTTATTTCTACATTTATTAGGCGCCGCTATCTGATGACTAAGCATCAGTAGATAGCGCTGAGCAGTTGTGCGTGAAGGACTTGCTCAAAGTCCCTACACATTAACTGCCTCGGATGAGACTCGAACCTGTTATCTCCGCGTTACAAGCCGAGCGCTCTATCCAATCGGCTACTCTACCCCACAATATAGGAAAAAAATTAGGATATCTTATCTGTCTATCGATTTTGTATTGACTGAGGGCCCGTGAATATGCTGGTTCCCTCGAATGCCATTCTCTCAGTGCTATAGAAATCTCGAGATTACGATTGCATATAAATAGACTTAGGCCTCCAATGGATAGCAGAGATCGTTTAAGGTTTCCTTTTGAGTAAGTTCTTTATTTCGTTTTTGTCTTTCGTTTGCGAAATAAAAATTATTTACTATTAATATGAAATTAGCATCTGGGCGCTAGTTCGGCAAAATGACCCTTCTGAGGAATATCCCTGCAACGACCATAAATATATACTCATATTATTCGCTAGACTGCGCCACTGCCGGACTGCGTACGTACGTGTCTAGACGTATTATTATATAGAACGTTTACATATGTAATTGTTTATATATGTAACTTTTAACGTGCATACGTGTCTCTGCGTATATACTTGCCTACTTGCATACGTATTTGCCTACCTACAAGCGTACGTCTGTACGTGCCTATCTGTGTGCACATATGCGTGTATACCCGTGAATGGATTGCTGTATATTTTACATAGGGAGAGGAGGGTGTCCGATGTATTATTCATATATGCAGTCCACATTCCACAGAGACGCCTTAAATTTGTTACCATGACAACGAGACTCAATCTTTTTATAGTATGAAGTCCCTACTCTAATGAGATCTGCTGCGACAGATGTGTGCGCCATACAACCGTCTAACGAACGGCGACGTTGCCGGAGGAGTGCGCCATAAAACGGCAGACAGACAAATAGACAGACAGACTACATAGCAGTGGCAGAAAGGCAGGCAGGCTGGCTGGCAGGTAGGCAGGCAGACAGACAGGCAGGCAGACAGACAGAGAATACACAGCAGTGGAAGAAAGAGAAACACACAGACAGACAAAAACACAGACAGGCAGGCAGGCAGACAGACAGACATATGAACACAGGTACAGCCCTAAGTAATTAGACACGTCTTTGAGGAAAAAGCGAAAGACTGAAACAGTGAATTGAGAGCATGAGATGAAGAAGAACAAGAAGAAGAAAGAAAGAAAGTAACAAAAAGGATTCGTCGGCTTTGCCATTTGGCAAAGTGCTGTAATAATAGCCATGAAAACAGTTGTCAAATATTGTCCCGATTTTGAGAACCCAACCTTTCCGAACATTCCTTTTCCTATTATTCGCAAGATAGCGCTAGGGTTCACCGTTCATATATATACGTATATGAACGGTGAACCCTACCGCTATCTTGCGAATAATAGTGTGTTTCTCTTTCTTCCACTGCTGTGTATTCTCTGTCTGCCTGCCTGCCTGTCTGCCTGTCTGTCTGCCTGCCTACCTGCCAGCCAGCCTGCCTGCCTTTCTGCCATTGCTATGTAGTCTGTCTGTCTATTTGTCTGTCTGCCGTTTTATGTCGCCGTTCGTTAGACGGTTGTATGGCGCACACATCTGTCGCAGCAGATCTCATTACAGTAGGGTGCTTGAATACACTAAGATTTAAATAAAATTCAGTGAATCCTAATGTCCAAGGCCCGTACCTTAGAAGATACCAAAAGCTTGATGGCGCTGCAATCGACGAAGCTGTGGGCCCAAACAGGTAGATTGTTTTGCTAAAATGGCTGAATGAACTTTGCCGTATCACCTCTCTTTGACCGAGTTATGTACTGTATCCAGCTTTCGGCTAGGTGGCGCCGCTGTTTTGAATTTTTGACCATGATACTCGAGAGTTACACAGCGAGTGAAAGGATGCCATGTTTCATCTAACGCCTGAAGTGCTGTCGCCATTTTGATTGCGTTTCCACTTAAGGATAGATGGAGGTGATCATATTTAAGGCGCCTGCTAAAAATAGGAACTATGAGATAATATTAACATGAGCCTCTCTTCTCCCTCAGGAGTACACGCGCCACCCCCTAGAGTACGATGGTTGAACAGGCTGAGTGTGGCCATTAATGGTTTGCCTTGTATCAAGAGGAAGTTGATGGAGATACAATTAGAAAGCTTCCTGTAGTTATGCGCGCTAGTGACGTATTTCGAGGAAAAGCTAAAACGCACTGGGTTGAATAAGAATCGTTGCTTAACGCTATTTCATAGCTAAGCTACTGAACATTGTCGTTTTATCTCATCTCATCTAATCTAATCCAATCTAACCCAATCTAATCTAATCTAATCTGCACTTTATTACGCCCAGAGACAGAAAAACAGAAACCCCAATGTTAATCGAATGGCTTCTATAGCGCCGTTATCATAATGCATAGGACTTCAATCGATGGTCGTTTCTGATAAAATCGTAGTCAAAATCATAATCCGCTTGAAAAACCGGGTCGAGATTCCATGGATTGGGAGAACAAGTCAGGCTGCGGCGAATAAGCAAAAACTGAATCAGATGAGTCCTATAGTGTTCAACTGAAAGAATGCATAAAACTGTGCGGTCAATTTCAAAGCCCTTGACCAGCCACGCAACACATTCCTTTGAACCAAAAACTGTCTCGGCGCGAGGTTTAACAAGAACCAGTGGGTCCTTTGATCAAGTACAATATTTTGCTAGCATGAGAGGTCAGCAAATGAGCAGAGATTGGTCGGCTGATTTGATCGTAATACCGGGTCCCACATTCTCACAAGTAAATTATGATCGTAATCGTAATCTCGAGATTTCTACAGCGCCCAACGAAAGCAAAGTCGCGGGAACCAGCTTATTCACAGGCGCTCAGTCAAAACAAAATCGATAGGCAAAAGGGTCAAGATCCAGGAGTCAGGCACTCAGACAGTCGGACGGCTACGGTGGATGCTGTTTGAAACTGAAACGAGAAGAGAGATAAGGGGAAGAGGAAGAATCATGATAAGATTTCTGGAAAAGAAGTGTTTTCAGTCTTGAGTGAAAGACCTGCGCAGAAACTGAAAGAGGTGAAGTGTTGGTGAGTTCGTATGATTGACCAGACAACTGTCGCAATTCTGGCGGGAGTTTATTCCAAAGGGGTGGGGCAGCTATGGCTATCGAGCGATTTCCAAATTTTAAGGATGAGGTGACGGGAGGGCGAAGAAGTGTTAGGACAGATG
Organism: Norana najaformis; assembly: GCA_964023275.1. NCBI lineage: Eukaryota > Metazoa > Annelida > Clitellata > Crassiclitellata > Hormogastridae > Norana > Norana najaformis. The sequence goes on from OZ029923.1 coordinate 21,218,117, forward strand.
AGGAGCGGGTTGAACGGAGTGGTTGGATAGTAAATAATTGACGAAGATAGGAGGGTTGGGAGGATTGAAGTGTGTTGTAGGTGAGGGATAAGACTTTATACTCTATTCGTTCTGGTATTTTAAGCCAGTGCAGTGATTTGAGAACAGGGGTGATGTGGTAGTGTTTGGGGGTTTTGGTGACAGCACGTGCGAGAGCATTCTGGATAGCTTGTAGGCGATTTATCTGGGTTGTGTCAATATTGAGGAAAAGTGAATTGCAGTAGTCAAGTTTTGCATGGACTATGGATGTGGCAATGATAGATGCGGTTTTGAAGTCAAGCATAGGACGGATTCTGCGAAGGTCGCGGATATGCATAAAGCAAGAGCGGTAAAGATGGGTGATATGATCAAAAAAAGTAAGGTTCTGGTCGAAAATAACACCTAAATTACGGACAGAGGAGTTAGTATTAAAGGTGTGGGTGGAGGCAGAGTCCAGGCTGAGGGAGATAGAGGGGTCAGGAATTTTCTTCAGCTGGTCACGTAGGCCTATAAGTATGAATTCAGTTTTAGATGGGTTCAGGCATAAGAGATTAGATGTCATCCAAGAGGAGATTTGTTTAACCACACAAAGAAGATGATCTGTAGATTCATTGAAACAATTTGGAGAGAAAGAGATGAATAGTTGGGTGTCATCGGCATAGAGGTGATGGTCAACGGAGGATGTTTTAATGAGTGAACTGAGTGGGGTAGTGTAGAGGATAAACAGAAGAGGTCCAAGAACGGAGCCTTGTGGAACTCCGCAAGTGAGAGGGCATGACTTAGAAGAGGCTTCCGAAGTTTTAACAGAGAAAGAGCGGGAGGAGAGATAAGACTGTATCCATAGGAGAGCAGTGTCAGGAAAACCAAACCAGATTGAAAGTCGGTGGAGTAAGATATTGTGATTTATGGTGTCGAAGGCTGCAGAGATATCGAGGAGACAGAGGCAAGAAACCTGTTGATGAGAAATGGCAGAAACAAGCTTGTTGTAGAGAGATGTCAGCAGAGTTTCGGTTGAGTGGCGTTTAGTAAAACCAGACTGGTGTGGGTTAATGAGTGAGTTAGAAGCTACATAGTTATTGATTCGAGAGATGACAATCCGTTCAGTTAATTTGGAGACGAAATCAGATTAGAAACAGGCCGGTAGTTAGAAAGGATTTTCTTGTCGAGAGATGATTTCTTGAGAAGAGGGGTAACAAGAGAGTGTTTAAAAAGAAGGGGAAAATTTCCAGTAGAGAGGGAGAGGTTAACTATTTTGGTAATGATTGGAACAAGGACAGATGCACAGTCTTTCAGTCTTTTCTTTTTAGATCGTTTTAGACACTTTTTTTAGAACGAATCAGGTTTATTATAAACCAGCTCGTGGCTATGTGGTCATTACAGTAAGTTTCCTGAAAAGGATAGATAAGGCATAATGGAAGTCAACAGCCATAGAAGACATAAGATGATAAAACGTTTTTTTTATTTAGACACCTTTAAAACGACTTCAACTGATGCTATATATAGGGGGAACGGGTCACAAGGCAAACAATAGTTTTGTTCGCTTGAAACAGATTAAGGAGAAAATAGGAGTAACCTGTGAAAAGTAGTGCCAGTTCCAAGCCTGGATAAAGGAGGAGGGCGACGGCAACGGCCTTTGATGCCATAAGCTGTCGTTAAACTGAGGAACTACTACTAAGGTCAAATATTAGTTAATAATTTTATTTTAAAAATGTCAGAACTCCGCCAATACCTTGCTCAGGACGTCTCAGTCCGAACCCTGAATAAAGGAGGAAGACGCTAATCATCTTCGCTATGACACAGCGTCGTTAAACAGAAACTAATGCTATTAAATATATCAGAATTGCTTAACAGTTTCAGATTTAAGTTGTTCCATTCGCTTATGTTTATTTCTAATATTTTAACCCTTTATTGTTTAAATCAATTTAATATAATTTAGTTTTATTTCATTTCAACGCCTCTTTCCCGCTGTCAAGTAATTGCTGTCGCTCTGTCAAAGCGGCGCTGGCCGTCGTGTTAGGTCAATGGCCAAAGTTTTAGGGCGCCCTTATAGCAATCAGACGAGAGTATAAATGGTTTCCGTATGCGCGAAAGGTCATGGGAAGCGTTCTTTCGCACGATAACAATTATATGCTTATTAGACAGCGCGGAAGTCAAAAGGACGTCGTCCGAGATGCAGACACGAAAAGGACGGTTGAATATGGGCAGCCACGCGATGCGCTGCTTCAGACATAGAGCGGCGAAGTATGCTCTGCATGTACACGAGTCAAGACAACTTGATATCGCTTGGGCAATGACATCTACATTGCATTCCTGTGCTTTGTGAACATAACTTATACAAGTCAAGCCAGTACTCGGAACAAGTTGCTAAATATATTTTTGGACGAGAAGGGGTTCGTGCAAAAGGTTAATCCGTGTGATCCCGTGTGACAGCCGAAACAAATCACTTTATTAATCTTGGCTAGCGCCGCTGATCCGACAGGGCTAGGGTCCACCTTGTTGTTAGATCGCGATATGGTCTAGATACCGACAGCTGCATGATAGCGATTGTGCGAAACTCGGGGAAGTTCCGTTCGCGATAAATGAATAAATATACAGGTCTGTGCGTATCACAGGGTAACGTTACGGATCAAAAGGGTAACGTTACGGAAGCTTACCCCACCAGTGCCGTTCGAGGAATTGGTCTGTGTGCTCCTGGGAAAATCACAGCTCAGCCTTCCCTCGCCAGATTAGAAAACCGACATTGATCCGAACTGTATCCACAGAGCGAGAAGGTGACTAGATGTTGCCAAACTCTGGAAAGGACACGTCTGCATTATCCAGGTAGAATAGGAGTCTATACGGCTGTTATCAACTCCATATTTGCTTGTCATGACATACAGCTCTGAGAACTAACTGAAGTCGGTGTACCGCCCCCCTCGTGCTAGGCCGAGACGAAGGTCTGTGTGCAAGGAGCGAAGGTTTTGAGAGAAGACTCTCTCTGCCAGAGTTCCGTAGAGATCCCTCCGGGGTATCTTTCAAAGCAGGGAAGGGAGTGAAAGACAAGGAAGAAAATGGAATTGGAGAGCAGTGAATGGAAGTGAAGGGTCGAAATGAAGGGAAAGAGAGGGAAGAGAATGAAGGGAAAGGAAATTAAGGGATAGGAAAGGAAGTGAAGGGAAGGGAAAATGAAGGCTAAAGAAGAAAACTGACTGGAAGGTAAAGAGAAGGAAGGGAATGGAAGCGCAACAAACTGAAAGGAAAATAACCGAAGGGAAAAGAAAGAGAAGGGAATGGAGTGGGAAGGCAATTCAGGGAATTTATTAGACGTTTCCGTCAGCGTCGTCCCTTAGAGGCGTAGTTCTGCGGCTGAGGGATATTCCGACTGAAGAGCAAACACGACAACAGGAATCGAACAATCGCCGACAATCGTTGTACTCGGATTATGCATGCCTCAAAAACGAATTATGAATTTTACATGAAGCAGGGCGGCGGTTGTCGAAACCCACGCTCCCGCCGACGCCGGAGGTCCAAGACAGATGCATTAGCAATCTGTCAGTCTGCCATCAGGCATCGGGCACTCGCTGGACTTCTTCGTAATTGGCTGGATGTCAGACGGCGCTTTCCCTCCAGGGTGATCTGTGTGTCTCGTCATGTCTTCTTGTCTCCTCTTTCTTCTTTATCCGGTTCCATTATGCTCGCTAAGTTATGCTCTGTCTGCGGTAATAAGGTTTCTCGGTAGTTCGGTCTACTTGTCTGTCTGTGTAGGTGTCTCTGTAGATGGATGTGTTAATGTCTCTCTCTGTCTCTGCCTTCTTCTTGCCATGGATTGCCTCTTTGTCTCAGTGGACTGACTTTCGAAGTACTGACCTGCTGACTACGGCTGCTGGCATTTGGTTCTTTGTCTGTCTGTCTGTCTGTCTGTCTGTCTGTCTGTCTGTCTATCTATCTATCTATCTACCTACCTACCTACCTACCTACCTACCTACCTACCTACCTACCTACCTACCTACCTACCTACCTATCTATTTATCTATCTATCTATGTCTTATCTTTCTTTTAAATTACATTCTTTCATTCAGTTCTCCTAGTAATCCATCCATTCATTCATTCATTCGTTCACTCCGTATCTCCGTCATATATCCTCTCTGACTCCCTTTATCCTTTCTTCTGACTGTATCACTGGTTCTATCCATCGGTGTATCGGTGCCTCTGCCACTTTGCCTTGGTCAATATGTCTCCCAATTACCAGCAGCATTACTGAGCAACTCAGGTGCGAGGCAACCAGTCGTGTTGTCATTGGCAGCCGACGATCTTCCCAGTGGAACCGACAAAAAAAAACAACTGAAAGCTATGGCTGCTGATGCTGAGAGAATAGGTGTTTATAGCGACACCTGGCGACCGATGACAAAATTACAACCATGACTCGCACCGCATGCAGATGAAGGAAATAAATCATACTCTGCAATATCATATGTACATGAATGCGTGAAAAATAAGTGGATGTATGTGTGAATGTATCTATCGATGTATGTGTGGATGAATTTGTTTTGGGAGATGTTGGTGTATGTGTAGATGTATGTGCGGTTGGATGTGTAAGTGCATGTGTGGAGATATATCTTGCTGTACATTTGGATTGGATGCGTGGATGGTTGTGGATGTACGTGTGGATGCATGTGTGGATGGATGTGCGGGTAGACGTGCGCCTGCGCGTGTAGACAAAAGAGAAATAGAAATAGAGAAAGAGGCAGAGTTCGAAGCGAACCTATTGACACCAAGCGGGGTCTAAAACAAACAAAAAACTTCAAATAGAAACGATATTTGAAACACCTTTGCTTAGACGGTGTAGGCCTATATGAAGACAATTTCGTTGAATTGTTAGTATGTCTATTGCGTGTGTGTGTAGGATCCCAAAGTGCTTCACGTCGGTTAAAAGCTGATTAACCGATCACAAATTAGAAAGATAATTATGTAAAACTGTTTGACTGAAATTTATCGCCTACGAGAGGCGAGTGCAAAAACAGATGTTTTCACAGAACAGTTTACAGAAAAAGAGAGAGACAGGCAGACAGACAGAAAGAGAGAGGAAGACAGAGAGAGATGGAGAGAGAGAGAGAGAGAGAGAGAGAGAGAGAGAGAGAGAGAGAGAGAGAAGAGAGACGGGAAAGCGAGAGACCCAGACTAAAACAGACAGTCGCCAGACACAGACATAGAGAAAGACAGACAGACAGACAAGAAAGAGGAAACGAGACACTCATACAGACCTTGCTAATGAGAAGAACACGTTCGTTTCATTCATTTAGCGCCGCAAGAAAACCAACGCCTTGAAACTGATGATACCCCCTCCTTGATTCAAAGACCAACCGCAACATAATTAATTACCTTGTCTTAATTAATACCGCTGAGTCTTTGCAATTAGTGCACCCTGATGTCTTTCTGATGCCGACGCCTCTTGTGGCCCAACCTTAATTAAAATCCAGCTGTCGGTAAAGCACGACAATGTGGCATACCGCGGGAAATTTTGTGTCCACAGTAACTTATCGTATGATTTGATTCCCAGTTTCTGCGCTGGTGTATGATGCGTACTAATAAAACTTGGGCGATTAGAAAGGGTGTCTTGTTGTTTTCGTCTTTGCGCATCAGTCGAGGAACTTTCACAGACCCTAGAACATCCTACCTGTTCTTGGGTTCTGTGAAGGTCTCTCGACTGATGCACAATGGATGGATGGACAAATGGATGGATGGATGGATGGATGGATGGACGCATGGATGGATGCATGGATGCATGGATGCATGGATGCATGGATGGATGGATGCATGGATGTATGGATGCATGGATGCAAAGATGCATGCATGGATGCATGGATGCATGGATGGTTGGATGGATGGATGGATGGATGGATGGATGCCGACAGTTCAACGACATCCAATGGTAACAAAAGCAGTTGACGTCAATAGAAAAAATTGCCAATTCTTTTGGTTCTCGTACTTTCTGCTCTGTTTCGCTGAGGCACACGACTGGCGTCGAAGTTTCTGCCTTCCTTGACAAACCGCTCTTCTTTATATGAATTTTAATTGCCTTAAGTTTCTTATTTCCTTCTGTGTTTAGCTCTTGTTTTTCTTCTTCTACTCTTATCATGCTGAGTGGGCTTTATTTATTGGTTTTAATTTTTATATATTTCTAAAAGAAGTTGTTGTATGTATTCTCTTTTTCCTCTTCTTGTTCCATTTTCCATCTTCTTCCCGTTTAAAAAAATATATAAACATAAAAATTAAAATATAAAACAATTACACTTTCTGCAAACAGAATTACATCACAACACTTGTATTCGCAGCAATTAACGTTAAGTGGCAAGTGAATTAGGGTCGACATCACCCGTTCCTGACAACCACGAGATGTCGCTAAAGATGTCTGAAAAAGTCCCTTGGACTTCCTCTGTATGCTAATAACTTCGAGAGGTAGCCATGTGTATGAGACGGTGGTGATTTCAGTTTCTTAGCCTCGACATATGAGGGAGTTGCCGGTCCTTCCCCGACATCTGTTCTTCCCACCGACAGTGTACGATCGATGTACTCGTTTTGTAGCCGAATTCGCTAGACGGCGCTTATGCACTATACACTCCGATTATGTAAAACTACGACTATGAACTGTATGCATGCGGGTGTGCATATGATATTATTGTTACTAGTATTGTTATTATTATTATTATTATTATTATTATTATTATTTTGTTTTTATTCCTCAGGAACTAAGAACTTAGGTTAGAAGTATAAAATGATTGATCTCTGAGAAATCAGGCCTCGTCCCAGTAGTTTTAACAGCCGTCTGAAAATGTGGCTCTGAATGCAGTGGTGTTGTGGCGCTGAACACAGATGGAGAGGCGCTGGAAAAGGAAGCGAGTCTCACGGTCGTCTCCGGTGACTGCTGAAATGCGACGCCCCAACTCAACAACAACAATATTAATAATTATAATGATTCTTATTAATATTATCATTCCCCAAATTTCTTCTTCATCATCATTATCATCGTCGTCGTCTTCTTCATCATCATCATCGTGATCTTTGAAAGTATATAACGCCTATTAAACCACCAGATAAATACGCTAAACAAATTCGCTGATTAGCGCCCTTGTCGCACAACAGCAGTCCTGGTGTTAACAGACATCACCAATGCAGGCGAGGGTCGAATTAGCACCTGTTTCTGGCGCCAAACGCACCCGCCGCCTCTGGAACCGTCTGAATGCGAACCACCCATGCGGAACGGTTACGGCGACAGTCAGAGCACAAAGCGCCTCCTAGCGACGGCAACTCGACTAACTACGAAGATGAGCTCTGTGACGTCGATACTGGATTGCTATCTATGGAACAGGATTTGATTATGATTAATCGAAATGGACTAAAACTCACTCGGCATACGCGCTCACATAATTAATATTATATAATTCATAAATGTTCAACGCAAAACAAGGTATATTTATTTGTTGAAAATGTACACACACGCAAACATACACACGCACACACACATACGCACACACGCACACGCATACCAGCCCATGTTTTTGGAATAGCTTGCCTAGAAACTTACCACGTGAACTCCTTAACCTTACATGAACTCATTGACCTCTTTGTCTTTTTCCCGCGCTTGGAGAGGGGTCTCTTCGATCGTGATTTTGTTTTGTCAGCTCAGTAGTGCCTTTTTATATTGCGCTATATAAATTTACAATTACAATTACAATAATTCGACGGTGCACTTAAACCTAATTGTTAATGGCTTAATTAAAAATCTCTCTGTGCCTGTGCCTGTGCCTGTGCCTGTGCCTGTGCCTGTGCCTGTGCCTGTGCCTGTGCCTGTGCCTGTGCCTGTGCCTGTGCCTGTGCCTGTGCCTGTGCCTGTGCCTGTGCCTGCCTGTGCCTGTGCCTGTGCCTGTGCCTGTGCCTGTGCCTGTGCCTGTGCCTGTGCCTGTGCCTGTGCCTGTGCCTGTGCCTGTGCCTGTGCCTGTGCCTGTGCCTGTGCCTGTGCCTGTGCCTGTGCCTGTGCCTGTGCCTGTGCCTGTGCCTGTGCCTGTGCCTGTGCCTGTGCCTGTGCCTGTGCCTGTGCCTGTGCCTGTGCCTGTGCCTCTCTGTCTGTCTGTCTGTCTGTCTGTCTGTCTGTCTGTCTGTCTGTCTGTCTGTCTGTCTGTCTGTCTGCCTGTATGTCTGTATGTATGTCTGTCTGTCTGTCTGTCTGTCTGTCTGTCTGTCTGTCAACTCTCATCTCTCATCACATCGAAGGCTTAACTTCAGCTCCATCTCTGTTATGCAGACAGAACCTATGCATACTTATCTTACTTAAGCTTACCTGTTTCAATCTTACCTAAACAACTGTAGACATGTCTGAAACGAAAATATACTACACTGCGCATGCCCATGGATGCACGCATTAGTTGCAACTGCATTCAAATTTCCCCGCGTCACCAAATGCTGCCTGACCATAAAATACGTTGATATATGCAAGTAAGTATGCTACTCTTATCTTTATGCTTCTGATGAGCTTTTATGGAGACGTGTAAACAAATGTGTTAACATTACGACTGTTCTCTTTCGCCGGTCTCAGCTGGCTCTGGGTAAATATCTTGGACGGCACTATGTAAATGCTCTGATTGAATGAATTGATGAATGCTTTGGAGAAGTTTCTATAAGGGCGTGTAAGTAAGTGTGTCACGTTTGTCATTTCATGGCAAATATAGTCTGGCTTTAACTGGATATCACTTTTATCGGCCCACAGTGTCGCCGCGTCTAAACGTGTCTGGCGATTTAGCCGCTCGTGTGCTCGACGCCGAGGCAGACGACCACACGAGCCTCTGGTACTGCATCGACTGCACCAGTCTCTGCTGCTGCTGCTGCTGCTGCTGCTGCTGCTGCGGCTGCGGATGGTGGGAGTTCGTCACCACGACAACCGCATGTCCAGCATCTCGCGTGTATAAGTAGCACTGGTCATCCGGTGGTCATCTCATCGCGATGGACGGGGCGAGGCAGGAGTGACAGGCTTGTCAAGGAGGACAGTGGCGTGACAGTCAATCCACTGCGATCGGGGTTCGAGGTCGACCTAATAAGGTGGGACATTGATAGCAGTCTTCAGTTGTGACTACCTGTCAGCTGTAAGGTGAGCTAGGCATAATTAAAGGTGCGTGAATAGTTTCCGTTTGTATGTATCTAAGTTTTTTAATAACCGGACAGAATCGCATTTTACGGCCTTTCGGATCAAACAGGACGTTGATACCTCGGAATTAATAGTATTATCATTTATATAAGAAATTCTATAGCGCCATTGTAATAATCCTCAAGGCATCAGTCGACGTTTGCTATCAAGCAAAAGGCAGCGTGCATAGCAAATGGTAAGTCCGGTCGAAAACCAAAAGGGAAATCGAGGAAGACTCAGAAACAACCCACGGATGAAATGAATCTAAGAAAAGATGGGTCCTTGATCGAGATAGAGTAGTCTCTACAAGCAAACAATTAGTACCATACCATTTTTCCATCATACAGTACATGTTACCATACCAAAGCTTACTTGGTGGAACGCTTCTCTACAAATATATGGGTTTCTTAGATGGTTTATCAGCCTTTGCACCTGAGCCAGATTTCGATAGGACCGTTGGTCCCACATAAAATGGCTTCTGCTACGATTCTTCGCTCAGCTGATGGACTTTATGGTTTATTAACAAATGCATTACTTAAATGAAATTGCACTTTCGCTAACTTAAATGTTGCTGGGGTTTTAAGGAGCACAGTTCTTCTGCATATGAATTATGCTCATGTTGCTGGAAAAGGTCTTCTGGCAGAGTGGCGTAGATGGCCAGTGGTTCTCTGGTCCGGACACCCTGAGACCAAGACCATCACACTTGGGCTACGTGTAGATCCCGATGTTTTATATGTCCCCCTCCCTATCGGTGAATCTTGACTTTGCTTTGTCGATAGATACGAGTGTTGTTCAATAAATCTTCTCTCTGATGGTCAATGTACTCATTATAGCTGAGTTGCTAGCGGCGCAATCTTTAAGCAAACTTCTGTCCTGGCGCGGATTTTAACCCCGGATCTTCCAATTGACAGACCACCATGCTAACCACTAGACTATCGGCGCAACCCAAACACGTAGAGACCGACCAACATATCCCTTCCAATCCACGGACTACAGTTGACGACTACAGTTGACGACTACTACTTGCCCACGAATCATGACTATGCAACTCGCATTACTTGTGCTGACAACTTACACTTTAAATGTATGTATCTGAACATTTATATACCGCATTTTGTGAAACCTCATAAAGGCGTTGAAACCTCACAAAAGCTCGTAACTAAAAGTTGTCCGATTGGAATTGTTATTTTTGTGTCTGCCCTTCAGCCGAAAGACCGACCCTTTTAGCAATAGGGTAAGAAATTCAATCGTGTCCACCCAGTCTTACCTTACCTCATTCTACTTCATTTAGCTTACCTTGCTTCACCTTACGCTTCCAGTGAAGCTGGCTTTCCATCAAGTAAAGAACCAGCTGGATTGGTCAGATCCTGCCGTCGGTTGCCCCGATGACGCAACCCTTATTTCTTGGAAAGGGTAGCCTAAATGTCGTACCTCGGACGCCACAGTAATCGACACTCTGGCAGACTCGTGTCGATCCAGAACTGTCGAGGTCACGGGTGCTGCTGCTGAGATCGAAGCAGCACGAAAGATGGCAAAATCTACCGACATCCTATCAACACTGCTTTGTTCCTCTGGCCTTCGAAACTCTTGGCCTCATAAACCAGGAATGTTTCAGCCTTATCGAAAAACTTGGTCATTATCTAACGCAAGTGTCGGGAGACAAAATGAAGGGAGACTGCATTTATATTTCAACACCTTTTTGTAGCCAACCAGTCTTTAACGCAATTGCTTTGCACAGCACTCTCATCGAGCCAGACTTCGTTGATTAGCCATTCCAGATATAACGAATAATTTTTTCATCTTACCCACGGGATATAATCCTTGGGTTTATCAAAAAATCTTAAAAGTAATAATAATAATAATAATCATCGTCGTCATATAATTTCCTCAGCGGTGACTAGTTCGCTAGTTCCAAATACATTGTACTAAACTATTCTAATACAACTACAATGTACTCCTCTATTAATTTCGTGTTCCTGAAGGTTCATACGTACCTCGGGTAAAACTAAAACTAATAATAAAAAGTAACTGCAACAATGATGATAACAATAGCCTCCAACGAAGCACAAGTGACAGGGCAAGCAATAAACCCTGAGTAGCAGATGACCTACTGATGTCGCCTGAATCTCATGACAGCCAACGAATTGCCCGTCGGCGAGTGAATCTGATTGCCAAGTGATTGCCAAGTGAATGTGATTGCCAAGTGAATGTGATTGCCAAGTGATTACCAAGTGAATGTGATTGCCAAGTGATTGCCAAGTGAATGTGATTGCCTGTGCATTGTCATCGGTTTCGCATCCCAGGGGGCAGTGACGGTTCGTGACGGCGAAGAGGATGAGGCAGATGAGGCCCCGGGAGCAGTCGATCTGACGTCAGCGATCGTGATGCGATCGCGATTCCAAGTGATGACGCCGTTTAATATATAACTATTTTAAAGTGATTTTGTGTTTTTCGGTGTTTTGAGTGTGGTGGTATTGTAATGAAGCAATGGCAAAACTGACAGTGATGATGATGATGGTGGTGGTGGTGGAGGTGGTGGTGGTGGTGGTGGTGGTGGTGGAGGTGGTGGTGGTGGTGGTGGTGGTGGTGATGGTGGTGGTGATGGTCATAATGACGATCAATGATGATAATGATGACGACGATGATGTTGAGGACGATCATAGTGATGATGATGATGATGATTATGATTATGATGATAATGATGATGATCATGATTGATGGTGATTATGACGATAATAATAATCATGTCGATATTTGAAATTCAGCCGAAATATACATCTCTGAGCCTCTCAGGATTAATATCTTGACTTACCTTACCTTGCCTCACATACCTTTCCTTACCTTATTTTACCTGATCTCACCTACATCGCCTTACCTTATCTTTCCTTGCTTTACTTTAGCTTACTTACCATACCTTAAATCACCTCACTTCACCTTACATTCACTTCTCTACCTTACCTTAACTTACCTTATTTTATCTTACAACTATCTTACGATACCATCCCTACTGATCACTTTACTTACCTACTTTTCCTTACCTTACCCTTACGATGCTCTTAGTTCTTCCACGGTGTAAATTTCTAAAACGAGACTACGGCTCGAGAGAGAGAGAGAGAGAGAGAGAGAGAGAGAGAGAGAGAGAGAGAGAGAGAGAGAGAGAGAGAGAGAGAGAGAGAGAGATGTCGACGCATGAAATTACACAACACCCGCAATCAGACGAATATGAAACGCTGCCATCGACCGTGTTTTCAACATTCCCACCGATTGCAACTCTTGCGTAATTGCGCTTCATCAATCGCGAAAATGGCTGACCGGAAGCAAAATGGCGCCGGGCGTTTCGAATTTGTCACGCTTGTTTACGATCCACCTCTAATTAGAATTAATTAGATTGGCTGTATAAAAGTCTTTCATAATAATTGCAAACACCACGGACCGCTGCCTGCCTGCCTGCCTGCCTGCCTGCCTGCCTGCCTGCCTGCCTGCCTGCCTGCCTGCCTGCCTGCCTGCCTGCCTGCCTGCCTGCCTGCCTGCCTGCCTGCCTGCCTGCCTGCCTGCCTGCCTGCCTGCCTGCCTGCCTGCCTGCCTGCCTGCCTGCCTGACTCTTGGATCTCTACCTGGAACGGAACCCTTTCTGCCTATCGATTTTGTTTTGACTGAGCGCCTGCGAATAAGCTGGTTCCTTACGACTTAGCTTTCGTTGGGCGCTGTAGATATCTCGAGCTTACGATTACGATGTATGCGTGTATGTATATGTGTATATGGCTACTTATACAGCGCCTTTTTAGAACCTGACGAAGGTGCATTATTACTATATTGGCTCTAAATAAGTCTTCAACTATTATTATACGTTGGTTCTATCTGGCTATTTATTAAGCGCCTTTTAAGAACCTCACATGGATATATATATATCATATGCTACTATATATATATTTTATATATATGCATTTATTTATCTTTATTACATATGCTTTTAACAACACACATATATACATTACATACATACACATAGATACAAGCATACATACATACATACATACAGGCATACATATATACATATACAAACATTCAAGCATACATACAGTAAACGCATATCCCACTATTCAGTTCCAGGGTGGCGTTGGTGATGTGGTCTTCCCTGAGGCAAATGGTTTTCAGTCGAAGTTGATTTCTTGGGCTCCGTCAATCTCTTCTAAAGAACTGATCCCCGACCGAAACAGAAACTACAGAAACAGACAGGCAGACATACATACAGACAGACAGACGTATGTCTGTCTGCCTGTCTGTTTCGTATGCACACAGACATTTCATACATGTTTGTTTCAGACAGACAGACAGACAGACAGACGCACTAATTTCCCAGCTTCACTGTAAAGCCAGGTCATCGAGACGAGCTTAATCACTGGCGCTACATGAAATCAAGCCCGCAAGAGCCAGGTTAATGATGAAGCGCTGAGGGGAGAAGATGAGGAGGCGGAGTAGGAAGAGGGGGGAAAGAAGAAGAAAAAAGGTGGAAGGTTTTGAGGAGGAGATGAAGGAGAAATCCAAGAGTAAAACAAAGAGGAAGCAGAGGATAAGGAAGAAAGAGTAGGAGGAAAACAAGACGAAAAGATGAGAGGATTCTCCTCTGCTGTTTCTCTTCACCATTGTTAGTTCCTTTAAGGAGTTTCCCTGCGGCGCTATACAAATCGTGATTACGATTACGAGAACAAAAGGAGGAGGACGAAGAGATCGTAATCGTAAACTCGAAATTTCTAAAGCTCTACTTGAAAGCTAAGCCCGGGGCACAAGCTTATTCGTGAGCGCTGCGTCAAGTCAGTGGGGTTGTACAAAGATGCCATGTCAAGAACCAAGTTCGGTTGAGAGAAAATGAGAGAAAGAAGGGAGATAGGAGCTGTTAGGATGAGTTTTGTTTAACCAGAGGAAAAGAAAAAGCAGAGTGAGTCAGAGAGGATGAAGAAAAGGAGAGAAAGATGAGGAAGAAATTGTACGAGAACAAGAAAAGAGAATGAGAGAAAGAGGAAGAAGCAGAGAGGAGGAAGAGCGAAAGAGGAAGATGAGGAAGAAAGCGTAGAGGGAAAGGAGGATGGGAGGAAAAGGAGAGAAAGAGGAGACCGAGAGAGACAGAGGAGCTAGAGAGGAAGAAGAGGAAGAAGAGGAAGAGATGATGAGGAGGAGGACGAACCAGAGAGGAGGATGGGTGAAGTTTGTTTTCTCCGCGTCGTTCGTTGTTGTCGCCGACAGCGACCGATAGATGGCGTCTGGTGAGCGCAAGATAAAGAGCACGAAACAAGATCGAGTGTGCCACCAATCGCCGTCTTCAGATGGCGCTCCAACTCAATTACACGACGCAGAAAATGCGCCTCAGAAATGCGTTTACTCTAGTACATGAAGTGTATTCACTAAGGATGTAAAGTAACCCTCTAGCTGACATTATTACTTAATTTGATTATTGTGCTGATGATGCTGAAGAGGATGATGATGGTGATGATTAATGTTGCTGTTATTATTATTATTATTTTTACTGATGCTATTATTATTATTATTATTTCGACAAGTCAGTGGGGTTGTACTAAGATGCCATGTTAAGAACCAAGTTCGGTTGACACAAAATGAGAGAAAGAAGGGAGATAGGAGCTGTTAGGATGAGTTTTCTTTAACCAGAGGAAAAGAAAAAGAATGAGGGCAAGAGGAAGAAGCAGAGAGGAGGAAGAGCGAAAGAGGAAGATGAGGAAGAAAGCGTAGAGGGAAAGGAGGATGGGAGGAAAAGAAGAGAAAGAGGAGACAGAGAGAGACAGAGGAGCTAGAGAGGAAGAAGAG